>BMAV01020849.1:186747-331283 GCA_019973955.1 Trichonephila inaurata madagascariensis
CTTTAAAAGTGAAGAAATACAGGGGTTCAGAACGTTGTAGTGTTTGAAACGGTGTAGGTATATCAATTCGTTGAATGTGACTCAAAGAATCAACTTAAATTCATTTAATCTAAACCACATGTTGCCAATTAATATTGAATTAAAACAATTAAGACCTTTAATTTTTAACTACAACTAAGCAATTAGAGCAGCGGTTCTCAAACTGTGGTGTGCGGTCCCCTTGGGAGGCACAGGCATATCGAAAAGTCGAAAATAAAAGATTTAAAAAATTGTTAATTTACAGAAAGGAAGCAAAACAAAATACATTCTGACATGATAAAAAACAAAATACATTTTTAAACAACTATAGTATATTTATAAACGTATGAGTATTGTACACAATGTATTTAATAATTAATTTTTCAATGCTTAACTAAGAACAAATGTAATAACTGTCAGTGACTCCCATGGGTTTGTCTTGCGGAACAAAATTTTTCAAAGGAAGATTTAATATTAGAAATTGACAATCTAAGAGTTCTTTTTCTATATATTTAGATTATATCTATATTAAATTTTACAATCTGTTTAAATATTAGAAATAAAAAATAACGTAATACTTATCTTATTACTTAAAAGTAATATATTACTTAATAATTAAATATACTAATAATATAAAAATATATATTTATATACATAAATAATAAAAAAAGGAAGTAAAGATATGTATTACTCAAAAGTAACAAATACATAATTTAATGCTTATTTGTAGGGTTCATAATAAAAGTATTGTAGCTTTAGCATTGAAATGCATTATTATAACATTTTATACATTGTTTTTATATAGGGAGGGAGGCGTGATAAAAGTTATGATTGGAAATTGGGTCCCAAAGATTGAAAATTTGAGAAGCACTGAATTAAGGTCAAAATTGAAAGTTTTCACTCATTTCTACTTTCTACCCCACGTCTAAAACGATTGATTTTCTGTATTAGTTATATTTGTTTTTCGGCTCACTGCCTTCTGGGAGATCTGGATTTGAGCTCATGATTCGATAGCAGTGTCGCCTACCGGCACGCCAATGGTTTCATCCGTTTAACTACAATGACTCGGACCGCGAGGTTGATTTTACTGGTCTTAAATAAAAGATTTTCATACGATTTTTACAATGCCAAAGAGTATCAAAGGAAAAGTCAGTAAAACCATGGAGTATTAACATTTTTCAGGTAAAATTTCTTCTCAATTCTATTGTTTTATTTTCTTTAAAACAGAATTCGTCAAACGTGCAATTTAATTTATCAAAATATAATTTCATTTTAATTTTAATTAAAAGAATCACACTAATTATTTTTCTATATTTTATAACATATATGGGTTAATATAGCATTTATATACCGTATTTACTTGCATGTAAGCCGCCATCGATTCTTAGCCGCTCCCCTAATTCTCAACAAGTTCTTAAGAAAAATGTAAAATTTTGCAAAATGGTTTATCGATACTATAAATTTTACGAAACTATAATAAATTTAAAATATGAACTTATAAAAAGTCAACAATTGGTTGTTTTGACTGTTATAAACTATTATACACACATACATGAAACTGTAATTGTTCTAATTGCCCCATCCAACGCATTTTGTTCCCTTCGATTCTAAACCACTCACTATTTTCAGTAGCATTAACATTGAATATATTTATATACACTTTTTTCCCTTCATTTATAGTGAATAATAGTATTCTTTGCAAGACAATTTTTTAAAAGTTTATTTAGCAGGCATATAAACAGTGATACTATTCTTATTTTATTTTGTTTATTATTATTTGATTATTACATTATTTGAATTAACTAATCGTGTATTCATTTTCTTCTGTATATTTTCTTAACAATTATGAATCATTCTTGAACAATACTTCGAAAAAAGTAATGCAATATACTTAATTTGTGTTTATTTTTGTTCGTAATATTCTTATATATTTTGTAAAGAAAATGGCAAGAATTTGAAAGCCTTACGATTTAGTGAATTTTTAAAGCAAATTTCATTTATTTTATCAATTTGTCAATGAAAATAACTACGTTAGCAATTTTTACACCGTGTCAAAGCTTGTTTTAGTTCATTGAAATTATTATAAATTGATAAAAAATTTTAAAAAAATCAACTACATTTTTTGCAAAATTGTACCATTATTTATTTTGATCAAAATATCTCACGTTACATAGTATATGTGAGGATAATTTTATACTGTTCTCTCTATGAGAGTATTTATAAACGTGGCACAGGTATAAGGACGAGATCAGGTTTTCAAAAGTAGTTTATTCAGGATCAAAAACATTTACTCTCTTTCGTCGTAAACTTAAAAATATGCTTCAATTTTAAAAGCATTTAAAGAAAGAAAATCATTCGGACCCGATCTCGTGGATACACGTGTCCCTCGAACTCGAACTCCTTCGTGCCTCTATCCCATATCTGACCCCACATCCACTTATAACCCCACAACCATCTTAAGCGTACGCTAAAGTTGCCAAATACATAACTGCTAATAATTCCTCAGAAACAGATGAAACCATTACAAAAATAATGTGTCCGCATTTAAAATTACAACCTTTAATATCCGTTTCGAAACTAACTATATCTTCCTCAGTCCCTGCATTTACTAAATCGTCTACATCAACTCAAGCACAACTCTTACCATCCACATCTGTCACAGTTACATCGTCTTCTGAATCTCAACGACCTATTCCATTAAAAGATACTGCTCCCACCACATCTAATAGTTTATCTACCTGTGCTGCATCTTCTTCATCTAATAAAGCACTGTCTTCATCCAATGTATCAATGTTTACACCTTTACCAGCTGAAGCACGTCCTGTTGTTGAAAATAGTACCACTATATCCAATACCATACCTTCTGCACCCCAGGCTGCAAAACAAAATTCAAAAAATCGTAGGAAAAAACGTGCCGACAGAAGTATTGCTCCCAAAATAGAAATACAATTGACACCACACAAACCCAAAATAAGCACACCTTTACAGGATACATCAAAAGAGGACATGCTTGTATATGATGTTGAAGAAGAGGTGGAAACGCCGAAAAAGAAAAAGGATGAATATTACTTGCCGGAAAAATGATGGCAAGACGAAGCTTGGAGACGTGAACCATATTTGCACACTATAACTCCAACTCGTCTTAAAAACAATCAGAGATAGATTTTTACCCTTTACTGTTAAAACATTTTGCAACGAACTGGATTGAATTTTAATAACAATTTTTATATTTCTGTCATGTGTGTCTTAATTTAAATTTTACTTAATGCCACTCTTTTTTTTTAAAACTTATCCGTTATTTTAAGATCTTGTTTGACATGGTGGGGGTACCACCCCACCACAATTTGTTGCTTTTTATCATTAGAATAGGTTTTTTATACATGTTTTGGTATTCTAACTTTTATTGAGAGTGTGCAATGTCAGTGTTCTTTAAATATCTTAACAATTACTTTCATATTTTAACAAATGTTTGTGGTGCAGCTTAGCCAGATTTGGCTCTTGCGCCATAAACCGAAACACTCACTCACCCATAACTGACAAGTAGATGTAGAGTGACTGTGAAAGTTATCATGCTGGGGAGTAGATAGCTTCTGATTGGTCGAGACAATCGTTTGGAAAAGTTTCAGAATTCATGAAGTTTTCTGTTGCATGGTGGAAAGCTGAGTAATCGCTCTCTGAATTGGATCTTGGCCTATAAGGAAATTCATTCTCATTCGCTGCTCAAATCTCTAAGAAACAATTTAAGACTAAGGGGGCGGGACAAGTCCAGATGTGAGGAAAACGGCAGAAATAAATGAAAAATTTGAGAAGTTAAGAATTTAAATTTAACAGAGTGGGTGTGCAATCAAAAAATGGCACTGAAAAATAACGATATGGAGGATTTTGTAGGAATTGTGCAAGTAGAATTCTTATCGGCCTTTTAGTAAAATCATTAGCATTATAACTAGGAAGATTTAGCATACCGACATTATTCGTATTTTGCAAAGAGTTAAAGAAATTTCTAGCTATCTTTTGGATGAGAGATTTAAAACTATTGATTTTAATTGCTTTCCGGATGTCGTAATTTCTCATATATATTGTTGCTTTTACGATAATCCTGATGGTAGAATTTTGGAGAGTATCTAAAATATTCATATTGGTTTTAGCGGCGTATCCTCACACTGGACAAGCGTAGGCTAGAATTGGACGCATAACGGCAGTGTAGAGAAGCACTTTTTTTTTTATCTCTACTTAATTCTGAATTACGGTCAATTAGAGGGAATAATTTAAACATTTTCCGGAATTTTTTTTTTACTCACGTGTGCAAAATGTGTGTTTTCCAAGCGAGTTGTTTATCGAAAATAATACCGAGGTATTTAGTACTTTGAGACCACGGAATTGTAGTGTTATACATTGCTGGTGGAGGTGGAATTTTGCCTTTTTTAGTGAAAATTACGGCGGCGAATTTTTCAACATTAATGCTGATTTTCCACCGATCATAATATGTTTCAAGTAATTTCAAATGTTTGCTTAGTGCGAATGTAATAGATGTGGTTCTCTTAGATGTAGTGTGCACGGTTGTTTCAGCGTAGCGTACATATTTAGATTTGTTAGTGAATAATCAGGGATATCATTGATGTAGAAATTGAAAAGCAGGGGCCCGAGGAGATTTCCTTGAGCTACACCACAGTTTATTTTTAGAGTTAGAGAGAGTATCCTTGACTCTGACTTGGAAGGAGCGATTTGTAATATAAAGAGTGGAGAAGATGAATGAGGGATGGGGGGAGGTTGTAAGTAATTAGTTTGTATGTTAGTCCTGTTAGCCACACACACGGTCGAAAGCTTTCTGGATATCCAGGAAAACCACACCGGAGCTCTTTTTCTTCCGAAAACCCTCAGAAATAGATTCTGTTAATTTAATATGTGGTTAAGGGTCGAGAGCTTATTGGTGAATTCATATTGGTTAGGATTTATTATATTGCTATCGTCAAGGAAATTTTTTAATCTGGTTAGTATGATAGATTCAGTTTTTACTTAAAGTGGAAAGAAGGGAAACTGGTCTATAACTAGAGGGTAGTTTAGAATTTTTACCTGGTTTTAGTATAGGAAAAATAATGGCTTCTCTTTCCAAGTAGTTGGGAAGTGATTAAGTTTAAGGATTCTATATTAATAAGAATGGTAAGTATTAGAATAGCTTTGAGAGGAAAATTCCTGTTACTGATGTCATTTTTGCCTGGTGCTATTTTAGAATTAGACTTTTTTGATATAAGAAATTATTTCAGAGAAAGGTAGACAGTTTCAATTATAGTGGTGGGGGAGGGAGAGGAAGGTGTTAACTGTGTTATTGATTATTTCGTCATATTTACCATTGGGTCTGGTATTTTCTGTGAAGTTAGTTAGTATAGAGTTAGCAAGGATATTACCTTTCTGATCGTCGGTTACAGCCGTGCCGGTAGTGCAATTTAAAGCTGGAATATCTGAGCGCTTATTTTTGAGAAATTTTTGCACCGCCCATAGACTTGTCTTGTGTGCCGAGTGTGCTTTTAGCTTGGAAGTCTAATTCTCTCTCTCTCTCTCTCTCATTACTGTAATTTTGAAGTTCTTTTTTAACATTGCTTTTTTCTTTATTGTATAATGTTTTGTAGTGTAGATGAAGTGTTGTGTGATATAAGTTTCTGTACTGATTCTTCTGTTTTATGAGTTTGTGAATGTACTGTGGAGTGTAGTTCTTGTGCTGTGTTTCTATTGGTCGGGAGACATAGCTATGGGTGGCGCGGACCGCATCGGTGAACTCAGTGATTTTTTTTTTTTTATATTTTTCGGCTTTGGAGTTGATTGAGTTAGGATGAAAATTTAGTAGCGAGATATTACTATTGCGATATTTAGAAAAAAAGTGGCCAGTTTGTGTGTAGGGCTCTTGGATTAGTGATATCTTTATTGAATTTGAGAGTAAAGTTAAGAAGAACAGGGTTGTGATCTGAAGACAGATCGTGAAGGGAATTTATTGTGAAAGGGTAGTAGAAGTTTCGAATAATAGCGAAGTCTAAAGTATTAGAGGAATCGAGTCCGAATCTCGTGGGAGAGTTCGGTTAGGCTATGGGAAGATTTAACATATTAGAAAAGTTATGGAGGCAAACGCCTCTAGAGGAGTTAGTTTTGCAGTTCCAAGCAGCGTGTGTGGCATTGAAATTGCCGAATAAAAAACACAGTTACTGCTGTTTTAATTTAAAATTTTTTCTATGTCGATAGTAAAAAAAACTCGCCCGGTGTGGTGGAATAAAAACACTTACTATCGAGATTGGATCTGATCAAAAAGGGGTTAGTAGTGTGGCTTAAAACTTGAAGGGGGGGGTTTGGGGGAAGAGTAGTGATTAATGGATTTTTTGGATGAGAATAAGAGTTCCCCCGGGAAGCCCCTGTCAATGCCCGGTTTTGGGAGGTCTGTCATTCCTGTAGCAAAGGAAAATTATTAAAAATTAATTTTGCGTGAGTCTCAAATGTGTTTCCGGGTTTAAAAAATTAGGCCCGGGGTTATTTGCCCCCAAAAAATTTTAAGTTTGAAAATTTTTTACCTAGTAAGCCGCGTTAGCTTCAAAAAAAACCCAAACTGAGGCTGATTGGGGACTTGTTTTGATCATTTTTTTTTGCAAGATGCTTCTATTAGGCTGTACATTTCTTTTTGGATCCCGGTGTGGAATTTACTTGATCAAAATTTTTACAAAGGGGGTAGTATTTGATTTTCCAACTGAACCAGGCTTTTTTAAAGTCGCTCCTTGTGGGGTTTTTAATATTCACAGTTATTCCAGTTGGGAATGTTAAAAGAAGTTTAAGGCGTTGCATTTAAATTTATTTTTGCAAAATACTAGTTTGAAAGGGAGGGTTTTGACTTATGGTCTCAGTTTGGCGAGAAATCTCAGGTCTTGGAGCCACCTGTTTAGTTTGGTTATTAATTCTTGCGTTATTATTTGTATTTGACGTTATTTGAGCATGAGAAGCTATTGTAAAGGTTAGTAAAAGCTATTTCCTTTTGTTTTTTGGTGCCCTGGGGAGCTTTGGAAAGCATGGGCCCCCCCTGCCAGTTGGCTAAATGGCCTTTACCCCCAAACCAGTTTATGCAGAATTTAGTTTCGGGGTTTTTGTTTTTGGGAAAACCCTAATAAGGGGTTTTCCTCTACCCCCAATTTAAAGGCAGCGGGGTTTGGGGGCTTTTCCAGCACTGTGATGGATTTGAAAAGTGAACCCTTTGTGTGACTCCCTTCCCTTTTTATAACACATCAACAGTAATTTTAAAGGGGAGCTAAAGAGTTTTCAAATCAAATATTTTTAAAAATTTTCTATTGGGGGGAGGTAAGGTAAAAAGAAATATTTTATATATTAAAATTTTATTTTTTTTGTTTTGTACGGCGTCCAATGAGTTGGGTTACCTTTTCAGCTAGGAATCTCAGTTCCTTGAGGTCTGCTTTGATTAAATCGGTGTTAGAGTTCTTTCGCAATCTTTTTTTTTTACTATTTTTTAAAAGGAATTTTTTTTTGGGTTTTTTAACATAGAAATTATTTTAGGTTTATAAAGGTAGAGCTACGATCCCGATTCGGTTTTAATGGTATCTGGAAAGGTTTTTATATTCACCGGGGGCTTTTTTGTCTTAAGTTGGGGTTAATTTTTTTAAAGTTATTGATTTATACTTAAGTTATCCGTGATTTTTTTAAAATTTAAAGGGGGTTGTAAAAGTTGCTGCCTTTCCCTGGGTTTTCAGCGTTGGCTTGTTAAACTAATATTGGTGGGGTCTGTTTGACCCGAGATTTGTCTAGTTAAGGCGTTTGGGAGAAGGGAAAATTGATTTTGCAAATTTAAATCAGTGAGGGGCTCGAGAGCAGCAATTCTTGCAGTTTTTCTGAGTAGGGGAAATTCGAAATAATCCTCGTCTTTTCGTTTATGTTGACCGTTTCTTCTAGTGCGAGATGGAGGAGGAGTACTATCGGGGGTGTTTTTTGGGGAAATATGATGCGAGCATCCGGGGATGGTACGGGGGGAGAGAGTCAAAAATCACTCACCGCTTGTTGGAGAGTGCCCTGGATGTCCTGGAATTCGTTCCATGCGAGTTGATAGAGTCCGCTTCGCTATGGCCATGGTCCAGTCTGAACAGGGAGACGGTGCAAATAATTTGCAGCCTCCTAATGTAGACCTTCATTGAGGTGAACTCTTCGCACGATAAGGGAGCAGTTTCGGTGGATGAGGTAGAGTAGGGTGATTGTGGTTCCAATTCCATGTTCGATTGCTGGTCAAGTGCCATATCCAAGTTGTAATCCGTGAGAGTAACCAAGGAGTGATTAAGATTTCCTGTGGAAATCTTAAATTCGAAGAATAGCGGTCTGTACTACACAAATAGCACTGAAAAGTCCTGTAGCCAGAAGGCAAGTGCAGCTACAGAAAGATGGATGAAACGTGCTATAGTGAATTGGGAATGATCGTGATAGCCCAATCTAGTAACTCAACTATAGTAGTCGCAACTCGATTATCCGAATGTATATTACGCAGCTTATATATATATATATATATATAATTCTATATCTCCTTCGTCATCTACAGTAGTGTATTTATAGCACATCATCATTTGCATTTGAGGGGTTGCCAACTGCAGATGACTAAACCCCCTTGGATCGGATTCAAACCGGATTCGAAACTCAAATCCGAGATCACAGAACGGAAATTGGAAAAAAAACATTAACTAGTTTTTATAAACTATTTAACAGATACAGCATATAAAATATATTTTAGAATAAAAGAATTTTTATTTATTACCCTAAACAATGTTTTTTTAATATTCTTGATATATGACTACTCTAATTTGAGAATAAATTGTTTTAAAAATGATCACGATATCTCTCAGTACACATAATTCTCATAATTACTGAAAGCTGACAAATTAATCTTTTTCTTGTTAGATTACTTTGAAAAAATAAATAAAATAATTTATCACAAAAATAGATTTTCAAGTCAGAAGAGAAAAAATAGAAACTAGGGGTATAGACATGAACAGGGGGAATTGGACAATTACAGTTTATTCTCAGTTTATTTTATCGGAACATTTCTGTAGAGAATAGCTTTTGTGTGAAAGAGCTTTGGGAGTACATACTCGATATGGAATTTCATATCTCGCTTGACAGTTTTTATTCGAACTCATAGCTTTATTTGATGTTCTGTTCTATTTTATAGAGCCGAAGGGAAATTTTTCATTCAAGCAAGTGAGGGTTTGGAGACAAAACAGAAATTACAAAGATGATAAAAAGTGGGCGAGTACTTGTCTAGCGAATGTCTGATTTTGCAGTATGTCATTGAATGTATGTAATTTGGCATTTTATCATTTAATAAAGGCCACCAACAAGGGTAAAAATAACCTGCTTGATTGGAAAATATATGTCGAACTTATTCTGAAAATAAATATTTTGTCATAATAAATTATAGTTTAATAAAAACTTAAAAAAACCCCGTTTTATAGTTAATCGAACTAAAAGGTACAAAATAATTCTTAATATTAGAGTAAAATTATTAACGAAAAAATTAATGTCACTGTGGTAATAGCGTGGGGTGCTCGATATCAATTGATACAATTTCTTACCAGTTCTACACTGTTTGACACCATAAATGCAACACCCTGAAGGAAGCATGCAAATAACATGAAATTTACAACATGCATTAGCGGAGGTGAGATATGCAAATGATTAGAATTTCAGCGCACACACACATCACGCGAGCCTTTGGCCCCACCTTAAAGCGCTATTTAAGGCTTAGAGATTTCGACGATTTCAAGTTTTTCAAGTTTTTGGAGGCACACCACATTTTCGTGTGTCCGCGAGCTTTACGTGGAATTGGCCCCCTCCGGTGCTCCCCCTACAGGGCTTTCCTATTAATAACTCGAATTCTACGCTACCTTGGTCGACAGCACCCGCTGGATTCGATTGTTCTCCCTATGAGCTCTTCAAATATGTAATTTTATCCCAATAGCCCCATTCCTTCCCCCCATTTTACTTTTCAAACACAATTTTAAATTTTTTAAATTCTCCATAGCTCCGAGGATTTTTGACCTGTATGGTTCGGAAGACAAGGACTCGACCTCCCAGGTGTCTCTCCTCCCCGTAGACAAAGATCCTCGAAGTTACGGGGAATTTAAAAAAAAATTTTAAAATTGTTTAAAAACGTGAAATGGGGAGGAGGAATGGGGCTATTGGATAAAATTACTATTTGAAAGCTCATAGGAGAACAATCGAATCCAGCCAGTGCGGTCGACCAAGGTAGCTTAGAATTCGAGTTATAATAGGAAAGCCCTGTAGGGGGGGAGCACGGAGGGGCAATTAAGAAAGCTCGCGCATACACAAAAATATGGTGAGCCTCCAAAAATTAAGTCCCAAGCTCCATTCCTTAGGAGGGGGTAGGTGACATTTTTTCGGACCCCATAGAATTAACATGGGAGCATTATATTTTAGTGCTTAAGCCCTCCCCAAGTCAAGTATATGACTGGATGGGTCTTTACGAGTGGAACAATTGGTTCAAATCGGAAGTCCGAGACTCAAACAGGAGCCAAGATATTGTGGATTTAAATAAATTTTAAAAGTTTAAAAAAGTTTAAAACAATTAAAAATTATATATGGAATAGACTTATGAGCATGAATTTATAATAACTGAAAGAGCAGTTAGAGAGGGATCCAATGAGCCAGGTCTGAATGGACTGTGAGGCTCGGGTGTCGAGATATTGGCCAAAAAGCTGTAGAGGGGGTGGGAATGCACCGGGAGGATGCGTCCTCAGCAGATCCTAACCATAACAAAAGTTATTACGATCCCCCAAATACAAGTCCCCAGCACCAAAAAAGTGGCATATTTTTTTCATTTCATCATTTTACTAAAACTATTCGGGGATTTAACTAATTCACTTACAACAGGGAAAATACACCAAGGAGACGTTATTTAACATCTTGCGTGAATTGATCATCTCATTTAGGGATTTGACGAAAGCCCTAATTTCATCGTTTCCCTGCGACATTTCCACTGTATAGGAATACAAATAATGGTTACTCTTCGTTGTATGTATATTGATATATTTTAAAATTATGAAGCATTTCCTGTTAAGCATAGAATATTATTAATTGGTTTCTTGAAGGATTAGGAATAAAATAATACAAAATAATTACGGGCAATACCAAAACGTTCTAAATATAGAGTGAATCCAGCTGAAGCGGAAAAATGATTATAGAAAAATTGTCATTTCAAAATTAATGTAACCACACTAATTATGCTAATAATAAAAATTATTTACGTGTGTTTCATTATTTAAGAACTACTAAAACAACAATTAGTTTTATTTTCGATTGATTTTTAAATAAAAAAAAGTTTCATTAATAATAACTAAAACATTTAATGTTTGCTATAAAATAGTTATTTCCGGTGGTTTTAGGATTGTAATTTTACCGCTTAACCTCTTCATTTTTATTCCATTTGCTTGAAATTTCGTAAAGTTTAGAAGAGAACAGAAATGAGCCAAAGGAATCTAAAACATTAATTTGAATATTTAGCTTAGCGTATATTTTAACACCAGATGAGACTTTTCTAAACATAAAAGACTCAGAAAATATACGAAGCTTAATTGAGTAATTATACCCTTTATTTAATGTTCTACTTTTCATTCTTACTGAACGAAACTAGAGTAAGTATCTACAATTAGAAAATAGAGACTTCTCGTACACTCGGTGTGCCAGATTGCCAGAATGCTTTGAAATAGAAATGAAGGGAAATGAGTGCGTAATTAGAAGTTCCGCCGAGTTTGTTTGCAAGTTCAGCGAGATTTTCAAAAAGATTCTTTCCACATCTTTTGAATCAAACTATTTTGATGTATGTTCCTTTCTTTTGCCTTAGAAGTAAATTTGCACAAGAGAAATGAACTACTAAGTTTCCTAGATTTTATCATTGACGATAGGGAATTGTAATACATAATAATAACTACCTTTCAGACCAGTTTTCCATTACAATTTTATATGCATATAATGTTAAAAACAGCTCCAAAGCTTTTGTTGTGCACTAACATCAAATTATTATTACATTCTTGCGCTTTGAAGAGCAAACAATAGTTGAAATAGTTATCCAAGTGTATAGCTATGAAATGTTGCATATCCTTGCATTTATGAATATTTTTATAATTTTCGGTTTAAAAACATAATTTTATTTCAAATTCTCTTTCTCAGCGCAGTTAACACAAAATTTAAAAGTGCCAAATCTCATTGCAAATATTTGTTTTAAGTTTCTCTATTATATTTTTCGAACTTAATATTAAAAACGGTTTAAGTGTTCCATTTTTATGTATTGTAAAGTTGTACTGGGGTAATATCGACTTCAGAAAACAAAACATATTTAGTAGATCATGTATACAAATAAAATTTGAGTTTAGGGGGATAATTGACTTCATTAAGGAGATATACACTACTGGCCATTACTTTAACATGAAAATATTTATTCCAACGGAAAAGAAAGATGCATTTTGAATTAAAATTCTCTCACAATTTTTTAGCTTTGTAGAAGTTAAATAAATGAAATAAGTTTTATCGAAAAAAAATTCAACAGTTTAAAAGTTGGCATCATTTTTATTTATAGTTGCTTAATGTACGTTAGTTCTGCCGAGGCTTGAAGTCCTTCCATTGGAGTGGTGAGGTAGTTAGGAGAGGAGATACCAGCTCACAGGTGTCGTTGTCGTCACTTGACCAAGGCCCGTCACTGATAGCCCATGTATTGCTTCCCCGTATCACGTTAATAGACTCTCTTGCGCTCTCGCTTCGTTTATCACTGTAAGAACTTTATTTTTAAAAAACAGATAAAAATAATGTCAATTTCCTCAATCAAATTCATGCTAAAAGGAATTGAACAGTTTTTAAAAACGAATTAATTCTTTAAAAAAAATGATCATCCTCTGTGAAACAAGAGAATATCATTTGGTCGTTTTTTGAACCTTTTTAAGGGCATACTGTATGCATACTTTTAGATGCATACGTATTAAATGCATACTCCACAAAGAATAAGCAACTTACTGAACATTTTAAGGAAATGATCACTGCTTAAAATTGTGGATTTTGCTTTTACTATCGACATATCCTTTAATTTTAACCATGTCTTACTTAAAATTATTGATCTAAAAGATTGATATATATTTTTAAAGAACTGCTTTCCATACTCATCATTTAGGATTCTACGGAATAATAAAAAATATACATTTAAATAGCAATAAACAAACTAGTGTGTGATTCTAACTTCAGTAAGAAACTAATCTCTCAAATTAATTATCCCATATCGTTTGTACAGAGGCTCCATCTGGTAATGTTGATCAAAAGTTTAAAATCTCATATTCTTTTATATATGTATATAGAAGATCATAACTGCAAAGGCTGAAAATTTATCTAAGAGAATTATTTCATGTTATCAGATACGCGATATTGTAAAACGAAAATCAAATAATAAGAAATATTGCAATTTATTACATTTATAGGCAAAGCTTTGTGATATTATAACGGATATGTGATTGGAAGGGAAAAAAGTAATACAAAGGCAAAATACGTACGTCAAAGTTTAACAGATATACATATAATTTTTTAATTTATTTTTGCTTGTTTCATTTATATAAACTCGATTACTTATTTTCATAAGCCTTAAGATCTTGGATGTATTTCGAGTACGAGGAATATTGCATTAAAAATGTACCACTTTGCCACAAAACCTTAAGGCATTGGTTGCAATATTTTTCTTCTCAATATCAAATTTGTTCCATCAACGAATTAACTCCTTATTACGATTCTTTATCGAAGAGAAAATGAAAAATACCATAGGAAAAAAGTTATTTTTTGAAAGTGGCAGTAGTTTTCTCGCTGCCAATCTGATATGTACTTATTTTCTTTTTCATATTCTTGGGTACTCCTTTTAAAGCACTCGTGAACACCAACTCTTTTTTTTTCCTCCTCGCAGAGGTTGTGAAATGGCCTTTCGAAAATACCTCGGCTCCATTATTTGGATAACATCTGCTCCCTGTTTTTGATTTTCACCGATAAAATTGGAGCTCCGAGTTTTTCAAAAACGAAGAAGGGGCGAAAATTGGATTTTCGAGCTAGTTTTTCTGATTTCTCTTGGAAAAAAAATTCTTTTATTCTACTTTTTTCTTTCCATAAAATAAAAAAAAAATGTCTTCTTTTCCTTAATTCAACGCGTGCTTGTTTTCCTTTTCATTTTTCATACAACAAAGGACAAAGTTCGGTAATAAATTACGAGCAACACACACACACACAAAAGCTGGCGGGTATCGTTCTTATTCAAAAGGTAAACAAATAAAGGGTTTTGAATCAATATAGATTTTTATTAATAAAAACAGCGTCTGCTCGAAGAAAACGTAATTTCCTCGCTAATTCTTTAAGACCTGGGACAATATCCTTCCGTTAATTAAAAGCACTCACGCGAACGAAGAAACAAAACTATTTGCTTAAAATAAAAATAAAAAGTATGTTATATATTGGGTTTTTTTTCTTTTCAAAATTACTTAGCGCGAAAGTAAACAGCGATGATGCGTTGTTTGCTCATAAAGATATACATTGATTTGTGGAAACACGCGAAAATGTGAGATAAACAAGGGGTAATAAAAAGAATTCTTGTGCATAGTTTTTGTTCGCCTATATTTCCCAATAAGCATTGCAAAAAAAGTGAAAGGAGTTTCTTAATAATTTGTTTTAACTACTCTTAATATCTACTTATACACGCAAGGAATATTTCTGGATGAACGAATAAAATAGAGCTTTGAAAAAAAGTGCTATGCCTCATAAAATTTAACTTAATGGTTAATCATGACAGTACTTTTTAATTTTGCTTATGTATTTAAGTAACGTTAATTAATTTATACATATGGAAATGGTCGAAACTCTTTGCACTAATTTAGCCAAACTCTGCAAAGAATATAAATAAAGTCATAATTTAAAATAAGGATTTCTTCGTTTAAAAGTATTTTCATTTGTTCCACAATTTTAAAAATTCTCTATAAATATAATCTAGGCATCTTAAAATGAATATAAAATACAATAACTCACAGACGGGATATACATGTTCATGAAACTAGGTGAATTCGTGTTGTTATTTGAAGTTGAACATTATTAAAATATTTTTATATACGTAATTTTTAAATATTTCAACTTGTTCGAAGCTGCATTATAAGGGCGTTAATTTGTTGAACATTTTGTTTTAATTCATCTGTAATGTGTTTTGAGTTTTACATTTTTTTCATATTTTATAATCTCACGCAGAAGTCAAATATAAACAATCTTTATTTTTGTCGGTTTCAAGGAAAACGATTAATCGAGCTTTAATTTTTTTTCTTTCTGTTTGCTCTCTTACCATTTTTTAATGTATTTGTTACCGTTAAAGTGTATGATTCGGGTATTTCATAGAATAACTAGCCATTTCATGAAATAACTGGACAAGTTAGTTAAAGTATAAAATAGATGAAAATTTTCATACTTTACCTAGTTAATCTATGAAATAACTAATGATAGACCATTAAAGCGAAAATCCAACTGTAAAGTTATTTTATAAATTAATTGATTATCAATAGCTAAAATTTTTCGAAAAACACATTTTCTATCTATTGCGGATGATTAAATGATAAATAATAAGGAAAATTAGAAGATATAACTTATACTATTGCTCACATATGGCTAACGTTAATTAAACAGAAAGAAAAGAAAGAATATAGTGCAGAAATATTTATATTTAAATATAAAAAAAAATACATATACCACTGTGAAGATAAACTGTTGCTTCATAAAAACATTGCTTTAATTTTTTCAAACAAAAATGTAAGGCGATATTAATTTAAATTTTATGAGAAATACCTTTATTTTACTCTTCATTATTTATTAGAGCAAGGATTGTTGTGATGACACTCTGAATTGCACTGTATATTATTTTTGAAACAAGCACATTTTTTACTATTATACATTTTCCTTCACGAGTAGTTTTTAAATCCTTGCCTAGTGCTGCAACTGTACTCTGTGGCAACAGATCGAAGCGTTTGGAACTTCTTCAATAGAAATTCTCTCTCACATATACTGAACTGAGTTCTGGAGTACAATTGTTTTATTTGACCATTCTCTTGTTTAAAGAGCTTTCGAGTGCCGTATTTCATACTTTAACAATCGAGTAATCGTTTTATTCTATATAATACCTAGTTAAATCGAGGAATTCAATTATTTTACATGCGCTAACTGATTTGTGTGTCTAGTTATACCTATATATATAATGAATTTTTGTTAATTTTATTCTTAGAAATTGCATCGAAAATTACATAATTACAATACATACAACTGTTGCGACCTCTAGGGTGCGCTATGTGAAGCTAGCTTTTGTAAACAAAGGACTCAGAAAAGAAAGGTAACGAATCGAGCGAGCGGAGTGTGTTATGTAGCAGTTTTGTAGAAAATAGTTCTTAGCTTAGAATTTATATTGTAACGTTATTTATATTGTATAAATGTTAGAATATATATATATATATATTCATATATATATATTGCCTACCAAAAGAAACCTCTTTGATGTCAAGTCCATGAGAACCTCTCATTTAATTTAGTAACGATCACATGGATCAACTGTTAAGAACACCACAACAACAATAAAACCTTTTTAAGAAAAGGCCAAATATATGTAAAACTGATCTGGAGAACACCAAATAGAATGAAATACCTTTAATTTCAATAACCGGAAATAAAAAAGAGAAAATTGGATTCTTAATATGAAAGCGAGAACTAAGTGAAATTGAAAATAAAGAATGGAAAAGTAAGATTTCTCCATGTCCCTAAACACCAAGAAGAACAAGTGTTGCCTTATTAAACTTGCCAAGGGACACGATTGTCTATCCAATTATCTTTTCCGATTTGGTATCCTTGAAAGTCCAAACAGCTCCATTTATGGAGAGGATGTAATCTTGAATGCGCAGCACTTACTACTGTGTTCCCCGCGCTATCAAGTAAGATTACATCTGGCAGGTAGTAGGAAGCCAGGGAACTAATGTGGACCACAGATCATCGGACTAATTGATGTATTTCCTGTTTACAATTGACTTTTTGTTTCCCAAATGTTTCTATATACTACTCTTGTTTCATTTATTGTTTTGTTTATTGTTTAGATTTTTGGTGGGATATAAAAGTGTATTATTACGTAGATCCTGAGCTCGAGGATTTTATGCGAATCAGTCTCAAAGAACAAGACAGTTCTTTAAGAGCGATGCGAATTTATTGCAGAAAATCCAATCCTTGAAATATAGGATTCAGCAGCAATATTACAAAATAAATCTCAGAAGGTCTTTACACCTTCAATAGCACTCAGACACAATTATCGGTGTCTAAAATACACGTATATAAAAAAGTATTCACAAGCAATCACTCATTCAACAGCCGAAATAATCACTAATCGATTCAACAATCTGAGCAATACTAACTGATCGCTAGTCAAAACCGGACTGACTCACTTTCTGCGACCGTCTCTCTATTTATATCCATCGTGGATAATTCAAGAAAAGACCCGCTTGCGTCATAGATCTTGGAAATTAGTGGATTTCTAGAAGAATTCACAGAGGGTTCCTAACTCGCTAAAAATGGTCACCAACATGATCCGCAAGTCGTCAAAATGGTTACCAAAGTCATCAAATTGGTTATCAAAGTCGCCAAATTGGTTACCAAGTCGCCAAAGTGGCCACCAAAAATGACACCAACTTGGCTCTATCGCCAAGATTTCGTTAAGTTCCCAGTGAATCACCATTTTTTCGTAAGGGACGGCGTTTGCTTGTGAATATTACAATTTTAAAGTAAATTAAATCTTATTTAAAGTAAGATAAAGGCATTATACATCCAAATACAAATTATTTACACTATTTTACAAAAAATTCGTAACAGTATAGATAAGGGATGAGTATTGTCGATCGGGATCGAATGGTGGACTACCAATATATTTTTACGGTGACCGCATTTACTAAGATATAAGATGCGCATACTAAGAGAAAAATATTTATGGAACATCGACGCCAGCTAGACTGGAGAATCGACTTTTTACAATTGATGCCACTGTGTTTACTTAAGTAAAGGATTCGATGAATGTGTAGACGACACATGTATCTAGAATGGAAGCGCACGATAACGCTTGTTGCATTCACTGCCGCTGTAGGAAGGGGGCGATCAGTCGTAGAAATGAATTTTTCCCACATGCCGACTGTAGGGAAGAGGCATCCTGTCCCTCTATGGCGTGGGACTCGGCAGTGAACAAATATACATACGTAAGTTTCAGATTCATCGGTTCACGTATTTTCTCTGCTGACTGCATTGAATACGTCCGCGCTCCATGGTCTAGTAAACAATCATATTTGTTTAAGCATTCAACCTGTCAATTTTGTGTTACTTGTGTTCTTGCAGTAAAAATAGTCATCTGTCATATTTTAAAAGAGAAGTACAGTGTCGAAAACAAGTGTTAAGAAAAGAAAACATACAATTTTAATACAGGCTACACCTACGCCACTGAGTGGACCGCAGCCTCTTAAAAACATTAGAAGTAGCCCGTACCCTGAAAAAATTGTGACGGGTCTTTACGCGACCTTCACTACTAATCCTCTTGGGGAAATTTTGGGCTAGCATTTGCGTTTATTTCGCAGCCATCCCTCTCAAGACGAAACCCTGATATGCATATTAGTTAGAGTATATAAAGCTAGAGTTTGATAATTGTAGGTCAGAAGGAGTGGAACGTTACTAAGGAGAGATTAAGGATTTACGCAACTTGTGTGTGTGACTTAAGGACGAAGTTTGGCTACTAGACTAAATTAGTGGATCAGGAATTAATACGTTAGGATTGATTAAAGCTAAACTAATATGATTACGAACGCTTATTCACTTAGGGTTGTTGCTTTCTTTATATCACTCCTAGGGCTTCCTTTTGTTGTTGAACAGTACAAATGAATAATAATAAATTAGATTTATAATGTAATTTTCTGGTCATGCTTTGTTTCCTCCAACATCTTTAGGTAGGAAGAACAGAGAGGAAGCGACTTCAGGGGGAAGTCGCTTACAAAGTCTGCCCACCCCTGATATAGATGTATGTCTAAAGGGATATTGCTTTAATAAAAAAATGGCTAACAGATAAATCGCACAAATATTATGCGTCAAAGCCAAAAATCATAAAAGGAATTTAAAATTTCAATTAAAAAATATATTTTTTTGCAAATAGCATTTTTATCTGATTTAATTTCTCAATCAACTACGAAATGTTCATAATTAATGTTAGAAAATTCAGTTAGTGATAATTCGTTATATTATATAAAACCAAGTGATGAAATAACGGTTTTTGAATTAATGTTTTTTTAGATTTACGCAAGGAATTTATGATTTAGAGCTACAGTTAAAGAGGAAACGGAGAATAGAAAAAAGATCCTTTATATTCTTACACGTTTTGTACAAGATTATATTTAAGAGATTTGTATATTTATTTCGACATCCAATTCTATTTAACTATTTTTTTGACGTCCGGTTCTAAATCTTTTTGTGTAGTGCACATGGTCAGTTTCGGTTAAAACATGACTCAAAACAGTGATTAAGGCCGGAGTAGCGTCTTCATTGAAGCCTGCTTTCTAAGAAATTGGAGACGATTGAATAGGTTGCAGAAGAAGCTGCATTTATGAGATTTCTTGAATATTCGAACATATTTGGGAGAAGTTTACTCTACAGGTAAAATGAAACTTTTGCGTGTTACTAATTCTTTTCAAATGCTGAAATAACTAATATTTTTTTGGATGTAAAATTTTACTGAAAATAATGTGATTGTGTATATTAATCTTTACATTTAGCCTTTACATTGCTTCTCAGTTCGATTAGACAATTACAGCCGAATTATTAAGAGCTACGTTTTCGGTGTGATGTTTGAGATAAATAACGGTAGCGTGATATTGATAAATTTAAATATTTAGTTTATCTACGTCACAGCTAGTATTTACAGAATTATACATTGAAGTTATTAACTTATTTAAAGATTGTTACAGTTCAAAACAGTGGTTTGTGAGAGGAGGGATCCTTTTCTGCGACCACTCACTTGGAAGTTCAAAACATGTCTCTCTGGCTCTCCCTCTCTCTGCTCGGGAATCAGGGAGCGGCGTTTTTTGGCATCTCGTTACATCCTGCCAGAAGCAGGGGAAAAGGGTCCCTAGTGATGTCAAGGATCAACGGGCAATCCAAGCTGGTACTACGCAATAACTCAAAGTTGCACAGATGTCTTTGCACGTGTGATGATTATTTCCACAAAGACGCCAATCACAGCTGCGAAACGAAGACGTTACACCGGGGATGTTTGAGCCAAATTCAAGAGAATCTAAATTCACCCAAATCTAATGCAAGGAATAAGGAAGTTGCTGTTCGCAATATATAATTCAGTGTCTGGACTTGGTGTGATAAGGAAGTAAGGTGAGGGAGGTACCAGCTCTGGCATCTTTCTAGTCTCTGGAAAGTCTAATTTCTAGTGTAATTTCAAGATTCAAACCTAGTTGATCTCGCGTGAATATTGGACATTGTGTGTGTTAAGTCAAACCAACCATTCATTGAGTACAGAAATTAACGTAAATATTAATAAAATTCATAAAAAAATTGACGTATAACACTTAAGTATTGTACAATTAATGTGTATACTATATCTATCAAGTACGTCTTAAGACTTCTTGAGGCCCTGGGCCCCTACACAAATGCAGACCTCACCTATGACCGTTAAAGTATACAGTACACAGCAGACGTTGTCAAATACTAGTACAAACAATAACCCGAAGCAAATAAAAGTACATGACTTACAATCGAGCAAACCAGTTTGACTGGCTGCTGCTTTTTGACTGAATGAGTAACGATGGTGTATAGTGGTAGGCCTAGGCCTGTACATAGACGACGGTCATCGTATGTAGGCAGTTGACGTATCGTCTGAAATTTCCAGTTTTTCGGAGAATACAACCGTAAATAACATTCGATGGTGTGACGGGTTTTTACGAGAATTTCTACTAATCCTCTTGGGGGGCGAGCAATCGCGTTATTTCACAGCCATCCCTCTCAAGAAGAAACCTTGATATGCAGATTAGCTAGTATATATATAGTTGAAGCTTAGTAATCGTAAATTAGAAGGAAAAGGAGCTGAGTCGCTGAAAGCAGTGCTAATACGGTAAGGATCAGAGTTTCTCCACGTGATTATAGGACGGACTTTAACTATTAGAATAAATTAAGGAAGTTAGTCTTCTTATGATAACATTGATTAAAGTTAAGCTATTCGGATTTCGTGCGCTTATTCACATATGGTTTGAGCTCTCGTTATACCACTCTAGGGTTTCCCTTTACAGTTTGTTTGTCTTTGAATATTATCTTTGGTCATAATAAATTGGATTTATCATGGTTAGTCTGGGTCATTCATCTTTACCTTCCACAAATTTAGGTCGATTAGATGAGGAGGAAGCTTCCCCAGGGGTGGAAGGCCTTTACAACAGTTGAAATTATTCGAATTATGATCTTATTAAGACAGAGTCGAGAACGAGACGAGGCACGTGCGCTGGGCCCATTATTTAAGATGTCCCTGATATCCACGTCTTATATTTATGAATAAAAGAACAGAAAGTGTTCATACCACGTATATTAGGGCTTGGAGAATTTTTTCCTGTGATGCAGTTTGAGAAACGAAAATGAATTAATTCAGGTGTAATAATAAATATCAGAATGGTTATTATTAAACAAAAATCAAGTAACAAAAAACAGGAAATAGAGGTGAGCTGCCTCAAACAGATAATTAGATTGACTGTCTTGGGGATGAGGCGTGGCGAGCTTCATCATGGATTCTGCCGAAGATCGCAAGATCAGAGAGTTTCTGCAAGATGACTGAACTAAGTTTCACATACAGAGTGCTCTAATGACAAGGATGAGAAGTTATGAGAATGCGCAGTTAGCATAAACTTTTTTTCTCATTCTGAACGGGATTTAAAGTACTTGATCTTTCTAAAACGACGAAAAATCAAACCATCAAATATTTATTAAATGGTCTTTTCACTACACTCAATCCGAGATGACTATCTTTAAAACCATTGCTTTCATAAAAATGAAACGGTTATGGCATTTTTCTTTCATCAGAACACATTTCCGAGGAAGAGGCTTCGTGTATGAGATGGGCGGAGACTCAATTAAGCCCTGACGTGCGAAACACGGTTCGACCTAATTCTCCTAACGGCCTGTAATCTCGCCCCCAATTGGATGCGGTAGTGAAATCTGCCTCCTTTGTGGTGTGGGCGAAAAAAACAAGCGAGAATTAACTGCATTTAATTTACAGAATCTCTTTAGATCGTAAATGAAGGGAGAGATTCTTTCTTCCAGTTCCATCAATGGGGCATTTACGAGATAAATGGAGAAGGAATAATTGACTCTTAAATTCGAGACGAAAATTACTTTTAATGAAATCTCTAATAAAAATGAACGAGGACTCGGGAGGAATGTAGTTGTAATTGTTAGGAATTGCTTTCATTAATGACTACAAAGCAGATCTCTCTTTCGTCTGTAGTCCCATGACATTTAGTTAAGGTCTTTCCAGTAGAGTTGATATGACTCGCATTTTTATGTGCCCGTTGATGAAGAATAAAATTTAAATAACAAGTAGTGTAAGAAAATTTTTTTTTAAGTAAATGCTTATTTTGAGTAGATGAACAGAAAGTATTTTATTAACCATTGAAAATTTGAACAAGATATATATATATATATCGGCATCGGAGAGAACGGAGACGACAACCGGAGACACGGCATCGAAAACCGGTAATTAATTTAATTTAATGAATGGATTTATACTTGTAAAAAACTTTATTAACATCAAGTGTCATCCCCTACATGTTTCAAAAATGTATTTGAACTTTAATGGTTAAATAAGAAGTATTTTCTTAATAATTGAATATTTGAACAAGATATATATATATATATATATAGATAGATATAGATAGATAGATAGATAGATAGATAGATAGATAGATAGATAGATAAAATAGATAGATAGTAGATAGATAGATAGATATAGATAGATAGATAGATAGATAGATAGATAGATAGATATAGATGATAGATAGATAGATATATAATAGATAGATAGATAGATAGATTGATAGATAGATAGATAGATAGATAGATAGATAGATAGATAGATAGATTATTATTATTATTATTTATTTTAATTTTTATTCTTTCAATACTTTTGTTAAGTGCTACATTTAAGTCATCCGCATACTTTGAATCTGCATTTGGGTCCAGAATCTGGCAATAACTTGTTTATTGCACTCAGATTTAGCACGGCCTCTGCATTTTTAAGTGCAATTTTTAGATAAGTTACCTCTATATTGTAATGGATTTAGATATTCCTATGCATTATTTTCAATAGAGTTTTGCTCAGTATTATTAACATAAAGGGAGAAGGGTGGAAGTACTTCGCTTTTATATAAATTATTTTATATATAAGCTGTCCTCAGTCAGAAATGATTATAATACTGCAGTATCCATTTTATAATTTTTAATCTCGGTTGCTCATGTGTCCTTCATTATGTGATTTTCCTACTGTTTATGTGCTTTTCGAGTGTCATTAAAGGGTGTTTATCTCTGGTTTGTAGAGAATTATATATATATAATAATATATATATATATATATATATATATATATGGCCTACCCAATAAACATGTCTAATTCCAGATCGTTATATTTAATAGCCCTATAATAGCATTAACTTTCAAGAACACTCATGAACGCCGCGATCGGTGTTTTAAGTGCTTAACCCACTTAAAATTTTCGGAGGCGTTCTTTTTCTCTCTGCTCTTGCGTCAGAAGCGATGTACTCATTCTAGAATAAAGACCTTTTTTAAAACTAAGTCTGTTTCTGACTCCAAAATCATGTCACACACACACACACACACACACACACACACACACACACACACACACACACACACACACACACACACACACACACACACACACACACACATATATAGAAGAGAGTGAACTAATAGTACAGTTAAAAATATCATATTAATATAGAGAGATGACTCTTTCAAATTAGCCACCCAACAATTGCGAATTTATCATGAGCTATACCTCGTAGTTTTGAATCACGGATAAGACCGGTACATGGGCAGGCACGATCCCCTCTCAAAGCCTCCCTATCACGTAAACTTGAGGATTTTGAGCCTCAACAGATTTAACGTGCATCTGAATCTTTACACGGTAGATCTTTAGTGGTGAGAAGATTTGAAAGCCTTACTCGACAGGAGCCTCGTGTTTGAGACCATGACCACTCGGCTACTGCGGCCACAGGGAAATAGGAAAATGCTGGGGTAACTCATAAATTTTTTAGTAATTAATCTTTGGCAATGAATCGTTGGTATGGGATTAATACATAAGTACCATAAAACATTAAAATATTATAAAGGGGGGAAAATACAACAGAGAATAGCTATGAAATAGAACTGGAAATAAAAGCAGTAAAATGAAGTAAAAAAATAATAAGTATTTTGTTTTTGAGAATAATAACTGATACCGATGGATTTTGTTCTAATGATGATATTTTTAGAGATTCAAAAGAAAGTGTACAGAAAAGTATTGGAAACTTATAATTTGAACACACACTATTACGAAAAAAAAAGTATAGTTAAAAAGGTATGAGTTGTTAATTTTATATTTTCTAACAAAATATGAATGACTTGAAGTCTGTGTTTCACTCAGATTCAACTGTAATTTTGAAATCAGCTGAATAGTAATTTTGAATTTTTATTCTTTAAAAATAAAAATAGAAATATGTAAAGCGTGCAATAAAAATATAGAAATTAAATAATTTTCATTGATGGATTTTTCAATTGGCTTGAATTTGAACGGAGCTGATGAGTGCAATGGGTGGGACGCACAACCCTTTGTACATTCAGCTACTTCCGAGGTGACGTACTCCCGATGTGGAAGCGACCTTCAGTGCATGCAGTACCAGCATGATAGCATCCCCCTCTATTTCAGTGATTTGTTCGGAATCATTTACATGCTCCCTTTGACCAATAGAGTGGAGTGTAGTTATCCTCCTCGATAGCTGGACCTATTCTGCCTTAACTACTTCACCTGTGGACATATCGGCATATTATACCCCATTAATAAGTTAAGAGTATGGTTCTAATGCATCGAAGTAGCTACTAGAAAAACTTGAGGCACTGGGCTTCCCCGTGCCGAAGGTGGGAGGCCAACATCACGACTAATAGACGACTGTTTGAACACCTTTTTTCCCTTTACATGTTGTTGATCCTATTATTTTGTTCATGCACATTGAATAACAAACCACACATTCATGTATGTGGAATTCTTTACTTTATTGTACTTTTTTACACTCATTTCCACATGCATATTTTATTTTTGACTATGCACTGAAGGGGTCTCAGGGGTGTTAAATTTTTCTAGAGGGCTGAAAATATAAACAATTTTCAAACAAGTATAATTCTTCTAAATTTAAATTAAATAATTGGAATCTTTTACACATTATTTATAAAGGAATGGGGCTTCAGAAAAGTATAAAACGTTTAAAATATAATCATAATTTTAAAAATTATAAGCATATGAAAATAAGAAAATTTTCTATAAGAAATATTTATTAAGTTTTACGTTGCGCATGCTATTTTCTATAATAATAGCTTTAATTACTAGCGATAAGTTGATTTATAAAGTTAAATGTATCCTTATTACACTGTACTAGTATTATATTAGCAGAATAATAAATTATATTTTTTAAAAAATAAAAAAATACATTTTTAAATTTTTTAAAAAAATTTCGATATTTTTCAAATATTTTAAAATACAAAAGATATATTATTCTTAAATGATGTAGGGTTTAAAAAGTATGATACATTTTATATTTCTATAAAGTTTTATACATCAGCGGCTACTATTTAGAAATAGCGTGCACAACGCAAAAATTACTTAATATTTATTACAGAATTTTTATATTCTTACAATTTTTAAAATTATGATTACATTTTAAACATTTTATACTTTTCTGAAGCCCCATTCCTTTATAAATAATGTGTAAAAGATTCTAATTATTTAATTTAAATTTAAGGTATCCGACTACGTTGGGAACTGTAATTTTGCAAAAGCGCATAAATGGATACTTTTCATGATATTTAGTGTCACTTAGATTAGAATACACGTATAAAATAGTTTTAAGAACATTTTGACAAAAAAAATTATTTAAATACAATATTTTGGCAAAAAATTAGCTTAGAATGATCTTTTTTCAAAATGTTTTCCTTTTGTGAAAAATGTTTCTATTATAATATTATTTTGCCTGTATATAGCTGAGACCTCTCCACAGAGGCTCAATTAGAATTTTTGAAACATTTAACTTAGAAGTGGGTTTATTCATATTTTACGACAACAGAGGGGAGCAATTTTAAGAAAAAACGCCAATAATTATTTCAATTGGTGGTAACTCTGAAAATAATGTGAATATTTCAAAAATTCTAGTTGGGCCTCTATAGAGAGGTCTGAGCTATATACAGGCAAATATTATTATAATAGAAGCATTTTTTACAAAAGGAGAACATTTTGAAAAAAGATTATTCTAAGTTAATTTTTTACCAAAATATTGTATTTAAATAATTTTTTTTTGTCAAAATGTAATTAAAACAATTTTATGCATGTATTCTAATTTGAGTGACACTAAATGTCATGAAAATTATTCATTTATGCGCTTTTTTAAAATCACGGTTCCCAACGTAGTCGGATACCTTAAAAGAGTTATACTGCTTTAAAATTGTTTATATTTTCAGCCCTCTAGAGAAATTTTAACACCCCTGAAACCTCTTAGTGATTTTATGTTATCTATAAGTTGTGAGTCTATCTTGAGTTGAGAATGCCCAAACCTTCTTAAGTTTTTATAATTTGGTTCTGAGACACCCTATATGAAAAAACTTTATTGCGTTTTTTATGTAAAATAAGTAAAAAATGTGCATAAAATGTATAAATTGCACATAAAGTAATAGAATGATAGTTTAAAAAAATTTGAGTATATTATAATAAACCACAAGGCATTTTTGAATCTAAAAAAAGGCATTTCGGAAACTCATCAAAATTCCTTATAATGCAATTATCGTTTTATAAATCCTTACATTATAGTTATCATCCTAATGACGTTTTTTAATTAACTGTTCTACTTTTAATGAGTAAAAAAGAGTTCATGATTGATTTATTTCAGTGAAATGCAAATCTCGAATGGATTTTTTTAGATGGGGAGTTGTTTGATCTTCCTTCATAAAGTTTTGAAAAGACACACCTTAAAATAGGAACTATTCTGCAGAAAAATATAACTTCCTTGATCCAACTTAAATTATTTTAATATTCTTCACACTATCTCTTTTGCTATTTCGATAAATGTTGTCAATAAATAAGCTCAAATTTAAAAGAATATATAAAAATTAAAAGACAAAAGAACTTTATGTGAACAAAATCATATACTGAAAATCACAATACATAAAATATCTTTCACAATTTCAAAAGTGTCAGCCACATCATTAATTCCTTAAATCTTTCAATTTTTAAATTTTAAAACATATTAGTTTAAAGCTTATAATAAAATCAACTCCAGGTGATGAAGTACTTTGGAATTTTTTTAAAAAGAGTTTATTGTAATTATTAGCTTTTCTTCTCATTTTATTTTTAGAAATCCAATTTTTTGACCTTTTGAAGAAATACTAGTTTAATATCCTTAACCATATCATCTGAATATTTAATGGAGATTTCTTTTCCCTCTTGGGAGTCATGGAAAACATTAAAAGGTTATCTCATATCAAGACGTAGATTTTATCATTTGTTTTCGATATTGTGTGATGTATTTGAGTAAGAAACATTTTCCTGCTATATAACTGAGCCTTATTCACTATTTATTTTGTTTTATGTCAAGTGTTTCCAATAGGATTTATTTGCTTCTGTCGAGACGATAACTTTCATCTCTTGAAGAAGAACATTTTATCTTCAACGATGTAAAATACAATTCAGACTGTAGTGGAGTTTTATTCTTGAATGATCTATAAATTCAGAGATGAAATTCATGCGATTGAATTTAATGCAACATGTCAGGATACAGAAGAGAAGATTAAATAGAAGATACCCAAAAAATATTTTGGAATTCATTTACAAGGTGTAAATAATTTTTTGAATATCAGAGACTCTTGTGCTTTAAAAATATTTAAATCTTCCATCTTAATTGAAATGATTTTGTGAATGTTTTCTTTTTTTAAGAATTCGCATTAAACAAATAATAGTTTTTTTACCTATTTTATTCATTTGTAAATTTTAACGATTCCATAAAAACTAAGTTTGTTATTTCCATCTAATTATTCAAATTTTTATACTTAAGTGAGTTCCAAGGTGTTATTTTTTATTTTTAACTGGAAAAGCGTAACGGTAGAAGATTGTGTCAAAAGAGATAATTTTTTTTCTTTTAAGATTTTAAGAAAAATCTGGTATTTTTTGTGTAATAAATGTTGATTCATGTTAATACAGTTTATATAGCAATATTATTTTGTGTCTATGATCTACGATAATCAGTAAAATCATCACTATTCGTAATCTTTCAGAAATATATGGGTATAATTTTCAATTCCCAAAATCATATGCCATCAAAGGGTTTGATATCTAATCTCAATACATATACAAAATTAATATTATTTCTAATGATCTGACAGACTTACTCCAGTTGTAGAATTTTAAAACTAAAATTACTTTTTTTATTTAACAAAGTGACATGTTTCGAGTTTGAAAGGTAAAACACAAATAAGAATATTAACCTCTGTACTTTTCAATTTCGTGTTAACAGATAATTTAACAACCAAAAACATGGTAGGATTTTCAATTTGCAACCAAATACGATGAAGTATACTGCAAAGTTTTAGTTATTACTGAGAATAATTGGGATTTTTCCTTAGTTTTATTTGTTATTCTTAATACTTCTCTACAAAATCACCATCTAAAGTTATACATTTTCCCCAGAGAGCTTCTTTTTTTCCAAAGACCAACGTTGCAGAACTCACTCGATTGAGTCGAAAACCATTGTTCCGCCAAATGATCGACATCATTTGTGCCATCAAATCTCCGATTCCGCGATGGGTTTTCGATCTCTAAAAATTAAGAAACGTCGTGTGAGGCGAGACGGGAGAATATAGCTGGTGCCAATTAATTCAAATCTTCAACTCGACTTTGCGATAAGTAAATAAAGCCTTAATTCTTCAACTGCAACTCAGTATGAGAAAATATGTATGCACTGTCTTCAAGGAAATGGAGCCTCCGTTGATCATATCAAGCTGTTTCTTGATTAGACGTTACCAAATTTTTTCAGTAGTGATTTGTAAAAGCAGTTAGTAATCGTTTGACCTTTTTACAAGTAGTTATTAAAAATGACTCCTTGAAAGTCCCCAAAAGGCAGCATGATTTTTTCTTCTTATTTCGGCACCTTAACTTTCTTAAGGAAGGTGAGTCACTCTGCATCCAATCCTTGTACATCTCTTTTGTGTGTGGATAATTGATTGATTTATTAACATCATATCCAGCAGTTTCACGAGAACTACTAACCACGTAAAATTCAATCATGTGGTCTTTGATGAATTGATACATCCAAGGTTCACCCATGGTTACTAAGCAACTCAAAACTTCCTCTTTGTCTCGTTCCTATTGCGAATTAAAATGAAATTAATCCGTGATCATTTGATCATTTATGCACTGATAAATCAAAGTCTGAAAAACTTTAAAACATTAATTTGTAACATTCAATTTATTTACATTAAAGCAAACAATTAAATTCAAAAACCTAAGTATAGGAATCCAACATTCACTGGTGAAAATATCTTAAGGACAACAGTCATTAAAATAATCTTTCAATTTCTCGAATAAGCAGATCATGTGCATTTATATATTACGGGAAAAACTGATTCAATGAGAGAAAAGATAGCTTTATACAAAACTCCATGCAAATAGATACGACACGTTGGATAGCAGTATGATTAAATAACCTCATGATCTACTTATACTTCACTTAGCGGAAATTCCAGGTGAGATGGAAAATTGAGATAAAAGCACATTGAAGGTTTTTATTTCCAAAAGTTCCAAAACATGTAATATTTCCCCTGAAAGGTAGTACAGCATTTATTTCTGAAAAAAAAATTATGTAATGTAGCATTTTGATAACTTTGACGTAAACAGTTCCTCGTGAGTAAATTTCCTCACACTGCCGTAACACAGTCTCAATTATGAGCATTTGGATAGATGTCCTTCGGAATAACAAAATAAAATCCTTCACCTTCTTTACTGTGGTAGCATCGTTAGCAGTAGCGTAACGGAGAATGTTAGGGGTTGAATGTTAGTTGAATGTTATTAGAATGTTAGTCAGGGTATGAGCCTCAAGCCGGGGCTTACAAAGGTACGTACTTGGCGTCAGCCAGACTTGGCCCCCTACAGTCCTGGGCCCCCCACAATGCGGGGGTTGCTGGGGTGTACGTTACGCCACTGATCTTTAGTGAATAGTTGTCTCCCACACCTTTTGGATCACCTGTGAGGGACATGAAATCAACTTAAAATTCCTTTTCACCACGCACCAGAATCACATTACTTCCATAAGTAACCATAATTTTATCGTAGATTTGCCGAGCACTGTAATTTTTCAAAAGAAGGAAATTATTCCTTTGCGAGCCTCTGTTTTTGTCCATACAGCGGGTTGCGTCAATTTACGGCTTCCTGAAACCAATAAAATCAACATGAATTTATGATATTTATAATATTAACATAAGAAACAATTAATAAGCAGAATAAATTTAATGCAAATATCTTGGTTATTTTTGGAAACTTTATGATACCTTTACTTGTATCTACAACGTTAGATTTTATCCAGAAGCAAAAGCCGCTGTACTACAAGTCAAATCAGCTTTAAGCAACATTGTTGTACTGACAGCTCAACTTTAGAACATAAAGTGTAATTTACAATATCAAACACTTATTTACCGAATAAAGTTAAAGGGGAGACACTTATGTCGCAGCCTGAAGTCGAGGGTGTATTAGAGTTCGGAGAAGAAGCAGACATGATTTAAAAAATACTGCTGCTTTTATTCTATCTTTAACACTTTATAAAAATATACAACATTATAATTTAACTCTGGGTGCAATCTGAAATAGTAACACTTGATTGACATATAAGGTTATTAAAATTCGCTTTTCTTCAGTCGGAGCTTCATTTGATAATCCTTCTTGGATTCAAATAACTCGGTCAGCTCCAATGTGATTTACTTCCATAACTCTTGGTGGATTCTACGATGAATATTAATTTCAGGACACACAACCTCCCAGTCACAGTTCACATTCTCTTACTTTTAAATTTCACGTTTAATGATCAACGATTAACAATTTACCACACATTCCCAAGGTCAAGGTTTGAAAAATAGTTAAATTTGTATAAAATCAAGTCATCTCTATGGAAAGCGGTTTTTAAATTAAAATCACAGTTAAAGAATAGTTTCTTCAAGAGGATTAGTAGAAGAACCCTAATAGTTCCGTTACAACTTAGGTATTAAAATAAAAACAATTCATTTCAATTCCAAGTTTAAACAACAGAACAAAACGAAAGTGAGTTTATTAAAAGAAATGTTATCACTCTACAACAGTATAAAATCCCTTACAAAATGAAATGAAAGGAACTTTCTCCAAAGTGAGCAGAGAGTTTGCTCTTATGTATAAAATAAATCAAATGTAGAGGGTAGCATTTATTTCATTTATAGAGACTTCTAATTGAACATAATTATATTAGATAAGAGTTTATTTTTGAGAATGAGTAGCTTCTTTGAATCAGGAATATTTTTCTGAAATCTTTTACATTCGGTGCCGTTATCCTCTTATGGTACATTTCGTTTATTTTTGCATTTCTGTTCACTTTAATAACGTGTTAAGGAAGATTACGTCACTAAAGCCTATTTTTAAGAATTGAAAATATTTAGAGCATTTTAGAAGCATAACACCTGTATGATGTAAGAGGACGATGACAAAATTAAAAGGCAGTTACTTAGATATAAATGTTACTTATGTTTCAGGAAACTTAAGTGCCTTTTTAGCAGCAATGGATGCAATGATTAAAGGGTTTCATAATGAACAATTTGATTTAAAATTTACTAGATAGTTTCCAAGAGAAAAATTCCTATTTCAGTGGGGAATGTACTGAATAATGATTTAGTACTTCAGAAATTCAATTACCGAAGGCATTCTTCAAAGTGAAAAACAACTCTATGCAGGCTCATATATAAAAAACTATGAATAATGATGGTGTGGTAAAATATTGAACAAAGTCTCTTCAGAAGAAATTGAAGGAAGCGTTGAGATGCATTGGAAATGTCTGTCAAAGAAGAGAGTTTTGAATAAGAAAAAAAATTATTTTAGAACGATATTCAGAGATTTCTATCAAAAGATAGAAAACATTTACACTTCAAAAGAACAGGAAAAAGCTGATAAAGCAGAAATTTAAATAATTTTAAAAAATTTCTAATGGAGCTGCGGATTGGTGTTTTACCATTGCCGAAATTTAAATGATAAACATTGTAATATTTCATAAATTTCTTCAAGAACAATATTCATGAACGCAACAGAATTCTCGACGGCATTTACTGTACAATGTGACTGAGATTAGTTTGAATGTGTTTATTCACATATATACTCTTCAAAGAGTCAATGGAAAAGGGCTAATTAAAAGTAGTAATTAGCCCTTCTGACATTCATGATGGACAAATGATAGACTGACTCTAATGTTTTTTCCCTTTTATAAATTCATTATATATATTAAATAACTGTAAAATGTTTCTCTGTAGGCTATGTAATTATAATCTTTGTTTCATTTTCAAAGAAAAAGCCGATATGTACTAACAAATTATATAAGTATTTATTTGATCATACAGTAATTTTAATGTAGCCTTCACTGCCAAAAATGGTTTTTATTTCACACAGATTATTATTCCATATGATATATATTAAATTTTGAATTATGAAGAAAAAAATTTAAGCTTCGAAAAAGCCATGCATTGATAAATATTTTCTACTCAGCAATTAACTTGTAAAAAATAAGATGCAAGAAATCCAAAAAAGTATTATGAAACGAATTTCAAATATTCATTTTAAGTGTTGTTTAATATTTATATATAAGGTAATTCGGGGAAGATGCCAGTTGGGAGAAGATTCCAGTTTGTTAATAACACTTTTATGCGTCGATAGATGGCAATTTTGAGCCACTTGTGTGAAGAGTCTGGTCCGACATTGAGTATGGCTTGTGAATTTATCTGAATTAATCGTCTTTAATCAGCCTTTTTTTCGATCTTGTGAGCATTTAAAGTGGTAAGTACAACTTTTATATGCTGTTCCTCATATTTAAAGTCTATAAACGTACTTGTGTTGTTTTTAATAAGATATTAGCAATATATGTGAGTTACGCATAATGTTAAACATACGATACATGTAGAAATGGCCATTACACTGTAGCAATAAGGAAATAAGCGTGTGTGGCATCTGGCCCCTATACTTGGGGTTAGATGCCACATGGTTCAGAAATAAATAAAATAAACTATATTTTTTTTTCATTTTATAACACTGTATATTATCGTATAAAGTATAAAACAATTAATAATTACGCTGTGAGGATGATACAGGGGGATCTCAATAGGACGAGGATGTGCAAGGCTGAAGTCGACTACAACAGCAACCTACTGTAGACCGTTCTGCAGGAAAATTCGTTTTTAGAAAACTAATTATGAAAGAATTTAATTTTTTTTGTTTCTCTATAGTTATTGTTATTTCACATTTAATTTGATAATATTTGTCTTATTTTTTTATTTACTGTGGTGTTGTTGCATCTTACTCCATGACTGGTGACTGGGGAAGATGCCACAATTAAATGAGTTTCTTTAACATTAAAGAGAATGAACTTGTACACATAACCAATTAAATATTGAAAAATAAGGTGTGCTTTTTTCATGGTCTTGTCATTTCAATTTTTAATGTACTAATCGTAAAATCCTTAATTGTGGCGTCTTACCCCGAATTACCTTAGTTACTATTAATATTTATGTTTTAAGTTTCATTTACTGTTTGTAGTTGACTGTGAAAACATTCAACTGCGGCATATATACCTGTTATTTCGTCAGAGTCTTCATTTAGTGTTTGTTGTTGTTGCAAATTGTACCCGTCCAACGGTGTCAGATCGAGGCTCCCGAAATTTAACGCGGCAAGTGGCTATTTATACACATGCAGTAAGCCGTAGCTTTGAGAATCATGCAGATGGCAGTATGATTTGGCTAGGTTCCACCCCAATTTTAAAGGAGAACACTGCAGGGTGTAATGTTTCAAGCCTCCTAGCTGGGAATTGGCGTTTTTGTGGAAATAATCACCACACGTGCATTCTGCACCTACATTTTGAAAGTTATTGCGTGGTCTCGTTTTGGCCCTCCCCCGCAACATTTGACACCATGAGAAACCCTTTTTCCCACCGACCAGCAAGATGTAACGGGATGCTAAAGGGCACCGGCTCCTGATCTCCGAAGAGCGAAGTTGCTTTGAACCTTCGAAGGGAGGGCACGCCGGAAGAGAACTACCTTCTCACAAACCGCCTAATTTGAACTCTAATAATCTTTTAATAAGTTAATAATTTCAATGTATAATCTGTAAATAATAGCTGTGACATAAATAAACTAAATGTTTAAATTTCTCAATATCACGATACCGTTATTTACCTCAAACGTCACAAGGGGTGGTTCCTCTCTTCCACATCCTTTCACCGACCTCACAAGAAGACTTGCGGTTCCACGTCTATTAAGAGCACCCCCATGACGTACAGGCAATATGCATTTACAAATAGCCATGTCTTCTCCGGGATTGAAACCCAGGCCCTAAAAGATGGAAGGATATTTAGTGTTTGATTTTGGTTATTCCTGTAAGACTTCAATGAAATCTGTTTATAGTAACTAACTATGCAGGAGGAAGATAATCCAAATTATATAATTTTTTTTTGCTTTGAATTCTGGTTTTGATTTTTAGGTATTGAACGGAAATGTGGAATTCTATTCATATAAATATTAGAACAAGTAAATATAGAAATGTAAAATTTCAAATCTTTCTTTATGAAATAAACTCTTTGATGATTACAAATAAGAAGGTAAAAGTTTTGTGAATATCTTATCTTTCGTAAAAAATCTTAATCCATTTCACGGAATTATCCAAAAATGGAATTTTGGAACTCGTTACTCTGATGCCTTTGAAATCAATGATTTTGGTTTTTTCTAAGATTGTAAGACTTACACAAAATAATTGAACATATAGTTTCATTCAATACTAACAAAAAGTAAGAAATCGTTGTAGTTTCTTTGTAGAATAAAGTAAGTATCGTAAAAGAATTACGTAAAAGAGGGTTGGCAACCACGCTTTTATTCCAACCAGTCATATCCAAGAAAAAAAAAAAAGATCCTGAATACAACACGGAATGGGAATAGTCCTTTTTTTCAGGAGTCCTGCTGGGACGAGATATCCCAAATCCCCATTGGGGAATAGTAGCGAGCAAAACAAAAATGCAGGGAGCAAGTAGGGTTAGGGATGGAAATAAGCTCTGTAGGAAACGACAGGCACTTAACGATGCTTCTTTTTTACTTTCAATTTTTCGGAAATTCTGAGGCATTTTCTCTAAGTTTATTTCGAAACCAAATCAACGGAAAATTTCTCGTGAAAATGGAAAGACGTAACTTCAGTGAGCGGATTCAGATATCAGGACTTCATTCAGCATTTTTTCTTACACAAGAATAAAAGGGGAAAAGGTCAATTTTCATCTCTCCAAACGATTTCTAAGGAACTGACTTAAACTTATTTCGGTAGTCCCATATTGATAAAACGAAGAATTGTCAAATGAAATATTTGAATTGAGAAAGATTTCATTTTGGAAAAAAAATTATGAAATTAGTTTTTTCATGAATTGAAATAACTTACAGTTTTTATCGATTTATAGTTTTTTTTGCCTTAAAAGGAACTTTTTTCCAGTCATCCTGATGTAAGAGTGCATACACATTGAAGTTCTCTAAAAAATTTCAAGCTCAAAACAACTGAACTAATCATTTTTTTTCTAATTTCATGGAAAACTAATAAAAATTTAATTTCTTGATTCTTTAATTTATAAACCGTTTCTTAAAATCTGTAATTTTTTTAGCTTTTTACCCAGGAAGATCGAGTTTACCCGGCAAAGATTCAAAGAACATCGAAGTCACATGGATCTTTTTAATTTTTTACTTTACATGACATAATAGTTTGATTCGTTAATCAACTGTATACTATTAATAATCTCGTTCATAGTATCTTTTTCAACATGTAATGCTGGATATTCTTCTAAACGAAAAAATAAACAATTGTACCCGTTTAATAATTATCTGATATAATTGCTTACTTTATCGACTTAAGGGTGTTTAAAAAATCAAAAATAATAATAATAATAATTTTTTTTTCATAAATTGCTTCCTTATTATGTCTATAATACGGTGTTAAAGTGATTTCTTAAAATTAGCAGGTGTTAGAAGATCAGCTGTTCGTAGTGCTAAGTTAAGACTTTCATTGTTTTAATCGAACTTGAAACTTTAAAACGCGTTTTTTCAAAACTTTGTTTTTCAAACTTTCCTCCATCATATCTCAAGAACGGTTTGACCGAATGATTTCAAATTTATAGGGTAGACTCAGCACAAATATACGCATCAAATGAACTACGGTCATTTTGAAATTCAAAGTATTTCTATTTTTTATAACAAAAACTTAGCAAAAAACCCCATGAAATTCGAAACTTTTTTTCAGAGGACTACCAAAAGCACAATTTTTGAAATTTTCAATTGAGTATGGTTCATTTGGTGCATTTAAGCATATAGATTAAAACGCCGTTATTTTTTTTTATTTCCGATAAGCCAAAGAGCCGGAATCGTGGAAGAAGTGAACGTCCTTTTTTTCGAGGCGGGTGTGTTCAGAGCCTCACGTTCTATTGGATTTTTTTGTCTAAACACTTATATACATACCCTTAAGATGTATATAAATAAATGATAAAAAACGTAAAGTTCTATCATTTTACTGGTCGTCAAAAAAAAATTTCCTAAAAATGCTTAAAAAACAGGCCCTCACATGGGTGAACCCCCTTAATTTTATATATAACGTGGACCGTAGCCTCTTAACTACACATTTTAGTTAGATCGCTAGTACATGATATGACTGGTAATTTGAACAACAACATTTACATTCGATCAAAATGATGCTGACAATAAGATCCTAAGTTAAATCAATGACGAATTACTTATTATCATTTAATAATATTAAGAAAGTGTTTTAACTAAAAATTTTACACTTTGGAAATTCTTCAATTTATAAATTACAAGCATATAAGTTATTTTTAAGTAAAGTTGCAAATTTTAATACAGCATTTAAGATTTTCAGGGGGTCACTTTACAAAAATAGATTTATCAGTTTCTTATACAAAAATGTACAAGGTCTTTTTTTTAACTAAGGTCCATTGGCGCGTATAGTTCCCCGCGCACACCGCAACGAGTCTCTGCGTCGCTGACTAGCATCCTTTGCTAACACATTAGTGCCATTTCCAGCTCTGTAGCAGTCGTGTAAGCTTCGATGTGCGTCTTTAAAATGTTTAAGGTGAATAAATCGCACGCCAAATGTGAGATACAATCTGTTATCCGTTTTTTGACTGCGAGAAACATGTCGGCTGCAGGTATTCATCGCTAGATAACAGAAGTTTATGACACTGAAGCAATGAGTGATAGTAAAGTTCGAAAATGGGTCAGGAAGGGTAAAGATAAGCGAACAAACGTCCATGGCGAAGAATGCTCAGGCCGGTCCTCTGTAATCACTAATGAATTGATGCAAACAGTTGAAACTAAATTTGTGTGAGTACAGAAGATTCACGATAACCACTCTTGCAATGGAATTTCCCGACGTTTCTCGGTTGGTGGTGTACAAAGTTGTGACTGAAGACTTCAACTTTAAGAAATTGTGATCTCGGTGGGTACCCAGACAAAGTGGAGCACAAAGAGAAGAGTTTTCCCAGTACATTGGACTTCTTGATTCGTTACGAGGAAGAAAGGGATGACATAGGTTGAGTCGAATCGTTACTGGAGATGAAACATCGAGTGTCCCATATCACCCCGGAATCAAAGCAACAGTCGATTGGGTTTGGCGACACACATCCTCTCCCGTCAAGGTCAAATCCAAACAAACGCTACCAAAGAGCGATATTATGGCAACAGGGTTCTAGGTCAAGCGCGGTGTTTTGCTTGTGAACTTTATGCCATAAGGAACAAGATCAACTCGGGTGCCTACGCGCAACTCTAGGGAAGCCCCCAAAAAACATTGAAAAAAAATGGTGGGGCAGGGTGGCAAAAGGTGTTTTGCCCCTCCACGATCACGCAAGGCCTCCCCTTCTAACGACTGGGATTTAATCAAATTTTTGGCTTTGAGACCATGCACCGTAAGCCCCGTTTTTCCAGTCATTTCTCCTTTTCCCGGTAGTCAAACAATCTTGGTGGGAAGCGCTTCAAAGAGAACGAAGAAGTGAAATCAGACCGTGAAGTCTCGTCTGTCCTACCAGGCGGCAGACCTTTTCGAAGAGGGTTTTCAAACTTTAGTTCTAAGGCATGACAAGTGCATTGATAAATTCGGCAACTATGTAGAAAAATAGACAACAGTATGAACAATCGGAAGAAAAAGGGGTTTTTAAAAAAAAAATATTGTCTTTATTTTTTTAAAAAAACAAACGGACCTTACTTAAAAAGCAGCCCTCGTATAAATATTGCTACTTGTAATGCTTGTAAAATTTTTATCTGGCTAAATCAGAAGTATTTTAGAAATAAAAAAAATTATGGTGCTCTCCTGCATTTATTATTGGTGAAAGGTTTTACTTTAAATTACAATTTCTCAAAACCTTAAATTTCCCCCCACTTTTGAGGAAAAAAAATTCTATCCATATTTTAAAACCTTACACACATGTATAAATAAATACATTGTCTAAAAATGTCTTCACACATTTTTTTAGAAAAAAGAATATTTAGAGTACCGCCTAAAATGTATCCAAAATTGTATCATTTTCATGTTTCACCGATTGTGGCCACGGTATCTTGATGATCCTATTCATGAATTCTTAGCCGAAAAATTATCTGTTGGAGTCCTAGTTTCACTGAAAACCCAAGAGAGGTGGATGCACGTTAAGTCTGTCGAGGCTAAAATTCCTCACAATGACTTGATGTGGAAGCTAGGAGGATAAGTTGTCAGCTCAGGTGTCGACCGCTTCACTTGATCATGGTTAAAAAAAACCGAGGTCAATAGCTAGAATATCTCGTACTGCTTTAGACTGACCTATTACTAAAAACTGATTAAAAAAAACATTTTTCCAATGGATTGCATATTGGAAACTAAACCTTTTCAGACACATCAAGTCCCAAATGTGGAAGCCATTCATATTTGGGACGCCATCTAGTGGTATTTCGCTACCCAATTTGGACGCTTGAGTTAATTTAATTTAAGCTGTTTCGTCGGATGCTAAATATTTCCGTGATTTAATTTTGCCGAGAGTACATGAGCTAAATTGATACTCAAGGAAACTTTTACAAGCCACATAATCATATGGCATGCGTGTCTAAGATTTTTGCATCTAGAAAATCTGTCGACTCCATCCGGGATTGAACCCGCTTGATTGATTGAATATTAACGTCGCACTGTTCAGCTACACGAGGGCTTTTGGCGACGGACCACATAATTTTGAACTGCTGTCAAGACGTGGATGACACCTGAGCTGGCATCCCTCTCAACTACCACACCACACCAACGGGAGGACGTTTCAGCTCTCGACAGATTTTTAACGACGTGCATCTCGCCCTGACGGCGGATCTTTAGTGGTACTTCGGGCTCGAACTCTCGTGATGCGCAAGCTACGATCCGATACCTATACCACTCGGCTACCGCGGCTGGGATTGAACCCGCAACTTTAGACTTAAGAAATGGGCACGTTACCTCCAAGCCACCACTCTGACAAATTTAAAATCATGTTCTTGCTAAAATAATAGTAATAAAAAAAAAGATACACCCCAACATCTAAATATTATTTCCTCTCGTTTCTGATTTTCATTAACCCGCGGTCACTGCGCCTGTTTTTCTACCGTCAACAATTCGCGGGTGTAGAGAAATACCCAAACCCCTCTCTCTTAACACGTGTATTTAAATAAGAAAAGAAATTTTAAGTCAATTATATATATATTTATGAAGTATAAGAGGTTTGTATTATACATACAAAAATTGTTAAATTTATTGCATCTAAATGAGACTAGCATTAATTTAAACTAAACCTATAAAATTTTCATTTTGAAGTACAATAATTTTATATTTTTTTCATAAACCACAAGTAAAAACGTATATACTAGTAATAAATATACTTTTAGAATTAATGATAAGGATAGTAAAAGCGTAGAAAAATAATATTTTAATCATTTTCAAACATTCAGAGCAGACTGTATTCATATGCTTTAAGCACATATTTTTCATTGAAGACAAAAACAAAATAATTTTACATCTTTTACCCGTAGACAAGAAAACACCCCTCTTTTAGGGATTAATGCTCTTTTTAATATATTCTGTGTCAGTAAACTTCTTTTTGAGTGTTTTGTTAAGGTTTAAAACCATCCTATATCCCACTGTGGTTGAATATCAAGATCCATTCTAATCTCTAATAATATTGAATGTCTCATTTATTTTCAGAAAGAACCGAATGATAGACAAAGGAAGCATTAATTCCTGCAGTATTAGTAGATGATAAAGTATTCGCAATGGCCAAAGGTTACATATTCCGATACATAATATATACTGCAATTTCATCAGTGGTATCAACACCACCTGTATTATAAAATTTATGATTTCAAGTTTCATCTCTCCAATTTTTTGTTACGAAATCACGCAGTTATGAATTCACTTAGTTCATTTTGTCAATCTGTTGATACAGTATCAATAAACGACTAAGTCGCTATTTCTCCCTTTCTCATGGATTTTTTGCCCTAATTTCTAGAAACGTTTTGAAATTTTTTAAAAAAAATTGTTTTTTAAAAATTTATTTATGAATTATATTATTTTATACCGCATTTATTGAAATTTTAAATAAAATATTCGTGCATATTAATATATTTGAAAAAACGTAGCGGAAGGGGAAAAAACGTACTTTTCCGTAGATGCTTCGAGTACGAAAATATAACTCAATCACTCGTAGGGTGTTCTCAGCACCCCAAATAAACTTTTGAGGGTCGTTACATTCCAATCGTCCTAGCGAGATTGATTATATCAGGTCTGAAGGTTCAATGACCTAAAATGGGCAGCTACAGAAAAAATCGTGGCTCTGCGCATTATTTTTAGAATTGTAGGAGGCTTTTCTTGTTGCTGGGGTGTACAGAACACCCCGCGCGAGTGATCGCGGGTTAAAAAGGTATTTAAAAATTAAACATTTCTTTTCCTGCTGTTATTTTTTTTTTTTTTTTATTTATTCAAACTTAAGATCTTGTTTTGATTAGCGGTTGTTTAATTTGTTCTGACGCTTTACTTTTGATAGTAGTAGAACTCCTCTATCACTGGTACAATTTCTCTCTCTCTCTCTTACACACACATATATATATACTTTCTCCTAAATTCATATTGTAGTTTTTCTAAAACTCTCTGAAAGGAAATGGGAGATGGAAGGGGAAAAACTTCCTCGCCAAAGATTCAAAAATCGCGTGATGGAATTCGGTGTGCATCGACAGGGCTGTTTCTCTGAACAGTGGCCTCTGAAAAAAAAAATTCATCTCCTTTTTCTGAACACGGGAAAAGATTCCTAAAGGAAAAAAGTAGAAAATCAAGGGGAAAAAATAATTCCGAAGACTTTTACCAATCGGCTTAAAATTCCCCTCTGGGCCCTGACTTTCTCTGTTGACTCGCGAGGCTGTTCATTTACTTGTTTGCTTGGGGGCCTGCTCGCTAGCACGCTCCGCTGGATCGAGTTTGTCAGAGGGAATTTAAAATCGATGGCGAATCGGTCAATAATTCAATTTGTCGTCGTTGAGCCGGTTATTTGGAGTTTTATAAATACCCCTTTGGAATTGGCTTTTTCGATTCGAATTATTTTTACGTAAGAAAAAAGATTTTTTTTTTCTCTTTTCTTCTGAGAAGTAATCAAATGAAATGTTTCTCCTTTTCTTTTAAATGTGCAATAAAATCTCATGCAATGTGGTATCCTTATTGATTGCGCCTTTTGATGGTACTTAAGGCATTGTTTTGTTTCTCTTGAAATGGAAAATATTGATTTTCTCATTTTTCTGCTTCGTAGATTTATTGTTAAACTTGCTTCGCTAAGCTGTCTTGCGCAAGAACATATTGAAATTTTCGAATATTTTTTTTTATTTCTTTTAATTTTGTGACCCTTACCATCGATAAAATGAAAATTAATAGAATACAGAGTCTTACACTTTAGTATTAAACTTTTTGCTTCTCGTTTTTGTCTTATTATCACCTTAATAAATTTTTTTATAACTCCAGATATTAATTCGTTTCCATACATATTGCCTCTTTTAGTTTATAGTTTTTATTCAATAAAGAATAAATTATAAATTCACCTCTAAACTGGTTTGCCCATGCGCCGTTACGGGCAGCAGAAAGCTGTCACAACCGGTTGTATACACGCATTGATGATATTTTCTTCTATCTTCGAATTGCACGTATTTTTAATTCTTATAGTGAGATTACTAGTGCTAGCGTTTTTAAAAGATATACTTTGTGTGTGTCCATGGTACTGAAATACTTCTCGTTCGGAATTTTCTTCGTGGTGAAGTGGTAGTTTTTCATTGAAGGCGGGAATTTAGTGTCTTGAAAATATTCGATAAAGAACAGGGATTGGCAAGGCAATGTGTGATTTGTTACTTGAGAAAGAAATGAAAGTGTAAAGATAATCCCAAAATGCCGATGTTATCTCTGTCTCCATTACAATGAAAGACTTAGTAATACACCACGCTTCAAATTGCGTGAACATATATATATATATATATGCACACACACACAAATCCTCAGCTGTTTGAAAAAGAAGTACGAACATAAAATCTTTTTGTATGAAAGAAATTCTTTTAAGATATATGAGCACGTAGTGTGTACTCATAAAAAAACAGATGTTTAGGGGGTTTTTTGTGCTCCCCAATTGTACAATTAAAAAATAGTGTGAAAGCTTTAAAATTGAAAATTAAAGTAAAATATTTCCACCTTCGTATTCTCTTTAGTATTATGCTTAGTTATATGCAATAAAAATGTGCCTTTTTTTGGAACATTTTGGGCACAAAAATTGACCGTTTACTGGGTCGAAAATACTAGAAGCGATATTAAGTAACTATTTATTAATACAGGTTGATTATAGATAAATTTGCTTATGGGAAGTTGAATCAAAATCGTCTTTAATAATAAGATCTTCCACATCCACTTGTCGCGGATGAAGGTAGCGGGTGTGAGAGGGTTCGAGGAAGCAGACATGATCAGAAAATAGCACTTTACGAAACACGCTTTTATAACTTAACGCTGCGAGGAAAATGAAATCCTAACCCGCGTAATCAAATAACTAAATTATGGGAGATACTTATCTGGAGTTTCAATTCCTTGTACAATCCTTCTCAAGCTCGATAGTGTGGTCAGCTCCAAGTTTGGTTTCTTAACCACATCCTGATGGATTCTCCTTCGAATATTAATCTTAAGATGCGCGCGACCACCAGTCGCTGCTTACTAACATTTGGATTTCAGCTTAACGATCAACGCTTAACCATTAACTCGTATACTCAACGACAGGCACTTAAATAGTAGTTATGTTAACATAAAATCGTCATCATCTGTTTTTAAACTAAAATCACAATTAAAGAATATTTTCCCCAAGAGGTTTAATAGAAGACATGCATAGAACCATTTACACACTGATCATGAGTCCAATCAAGGATTTCGTTTGGTTACTACGTTTTAATTTGATAAACAACTTCCTAAAATAAATTTGTAGTGCTTCTCATCTAGACGTGTGCTCTGCTCTTAAGAGTTTGGACTGTATTGTGTGAAAAAATATTGGAGAGCTCGTTGTCTAATGACCTGGCATTTGCTAAATAATGGAAATAGTAACATAGTTCTGAGGAGAATCAGCGAGATAATTCATTCAATCAACTGTAACAAAATATTACATAAATTTCCAAAAGAAATTTTGATTTAGAACCAAATTGGATCTGTGACCTTAAAAATGTTTGTTGTACAGTTATTAATGTGTCTCGTCCTGTGCGCTCCCTTAGAATTCATAAGAATTTGCCGATGCGCTATTTTTTTATGCTTGATAAGAGTTTCGGTACGATGTTAATCTTTAAAGAGTTGGTTACAATGCCAGTTACTTGGTATAGCTTAAAATCAAGCATCGGAAATATTCAGGTATTTATTCCAATGACAAAATATAAGTTACAATTTTGATTGTAGAAAATTATGCAATTCCATGTTTTCGTAATTTATCTTTTGTTCAGAAATATTCGAAATTTGATCACCATAATGTTTTAAAATATGAGAAAAAATATGTATCAAGGCATATTGCTTTAATTCGACTCGTAGATTAAAACATATCAGTGATGAAAATGAAACACGGAATCTCATTCAAATAATATTAGAGCAGAAAAATTCTGTATGATCTTTAAAGGGGAAGGGGTTACTGCACAAAAATCGATGAAAACACTGATTTTTCAATTTTTATTGGAATATAAGCCGTTACATCTACTTCTGATGTAATTTAAATTTTTTACTTTAACTAAATTATAGGTATTTTAACTGTTCAAATCATGCTGCATAAAAGAGTTCACAGCACAAAAAAGAAACATTTTTGAAAATTCTACTCACTTTATGAGTTTGAAATTTTGCACACATAATAACACTACATAAATAACTATTTTAATAGAAGTTTTTTTGTAGAAGTTATTCAAAAATAATGTACGGGTTAAAATGTCTATGAATTTTTAATCGCTTAGAAGCTTCTCCGGTGTTTCTCCACATGTGAATTAAAAAATAAAATAAAAAATAACTACTCAAAATTTTAAAAGATGCTCTTATTAAAATAACGTCAATAATAATAATGTAATAAATGTAAATTAGAAATTGATGACTGTACGAACAGCAAATTTTTTAAAAATGTTCCTTAAACTTATACTTTTTTAACATTTTGGAGATAGGTAAAATGTCACATGAAATGACCTTCTTAAATATTAATGTGAGTGTAACTAAAAAAATGATTTAATTTACATTATACTTGTATAAACAGTTTTAATGCTGTTATCTGAAGTTCTAGTGGGTCTACGCGTAGTATCGGATTGTTTGCTTGATGGATAATGTTCTAAAAGTAGACTTAATTTTAATATATGTCTTCTTTCAAAGCATGTATTCTACATGTAAAATCAAGGAGGTTTGAAAGGAATTTCATTATTTTCATATACCTTTTATTTTTTCAAAATTTTAATCTTTCTTTTAATCTTAATCTTTGATATTTTTCGACTCCTTATCTTTTTTGGTTAATTAATAGACTTATTAATGGTGATAGTTTTCTACTCAAGTCTAAGCTGTTTAGTTAAGTTCTAAAAACAGTTTATATGAGTGTCCGAAAAGTATGATTACACTTTCAAATTCTAATTACAAATAAACTAACAAAGATATTCAGTTCCGGTTTTTTTGCGTTCCATAAAGAAAACACCAGAGAATTTTTACAATGTTTAATTGCACGATTTGAGCGTGCACACTATTAGTTGCCCGTAACACATCGAGTCTATACAAGAGACGTCATCTCAGCTTCTGCTAGGGTGATCAGATTTTGTTTTTGACATTATGTTTTCTATCGCAATAAATCTTCTCAGCCACTTAGTAATTGAGGATCTTAAGGATGGACTTCGTTAATAGGTAGCTCGAAATTTACGCTTCCCATGTGTTTTATATTCAAATTCGATAAACCGTGTTGCAATTTGTACTTGCTCTTGCGGTGAAGCCATTTTGAAACGAAAATGTTGCAAAACATGAACGCTGCACCAACTAGTTTGTATTTCATTAAAAAGAAACACACTTTAATCTCTTCTTTATGGAACATTAAACAAAACGCAAGCAAAATTCTTTGTTTATTTTTAATTCATTTTTGAAAGTGTTATCTTACTTTTCCGACATCCTATTTCATACATGGTAGGGTCAAAAAGTTCCCGGAATAGGTCAAATACAAATTATTTAAGAAAATACAATAATTTAATTTTATTGGGCTTCAAAGAACACACGTGTTCCGGTGTTTGCATTATGGATCACCTCTTCTAGATCCACAAAATGATGTCCTTTCAATTTCATTTTCAGCATGGAAACTGGTAAAACCCTTCTGGAGTTGGAATCGTTTCTGCATGCTTTATTCAGCATCACGAGCATCTCAAAGGGATTTCTCGAACCCAACATAGAATCTGATGTTTATACGCTGCTCCAAAGACGATATTATAAAATCCAACGAATGAAAAATTCGCTTTGTTAAAAATGATTTATAGCTAACGCCATAAGTACAGAAAATGAGATCCAGATAGCTGTCTGTTTTCCTTATTAGTGCTACCGACCCCGAACCAAATATTTCCCGTCCAACGAACACCTACGGGAATACAGGGGACCTTTCCGGGAACTTTTTGACTCTAGCAGTATACAGAAAATGAGTTTTAAAATTAGAACAGACGAATCATAGTATGTTTTTAGCAAGTCTTATTTGTATTCAATATGTAGTTAGTTATAAATGGAAGCAAAATAATAATAATTGATGAAATTGTTTCAAGAGAAAATATACTTAAAAGAAAGGTGTTAATGATCGAGAGGTTTTAATCGCTGAAATAACTCAAAAAGGCTCTATTACTCTAGTAAAAACCCATGGATTGAAAATTAGAACGTTTTCTTTTGAGATAAAACCCTCAACATCAGGTGTGTGAAAAGAAAGGGACTAATCCCGCGAACATCAGATAAAAGTGATGCAAAACGTGCAAAGAGCGGTTTTCGCGGGCGATTTCTTTTGTGGAACCCTTATTAATCTTGTTTAAAGACGTGCGTGCCGTTTTGTTCGAGTTTTCAACTTTTCTCCCCGGCTCTCTCCACTTCAGACGACGAGATAAGGACGCTGAATTCTTCAATCCAAGAATAAAGCGTCTCATGGAAAAATGGAAAATGGAATGGGTTGCTTGGGAGTTTTATCTTCATTGTCTTTCTGTTCCCCGATCGCTTAACAAAATGGTGAATAAAGTTCCGAGTGTGTCTAAGATATTAATTTATTGCTCAAAAACTTAACACTAGACTAAAATAAAGAGAATCGTTATTATATTTTAGTTATCATTATTTATTTATATAAAATTAATCGCGGCAATCATGTTAATTTCCTTTTCTTAAAGTGAAACAATAACAGAAAACTTACTGAAGTGTTTCTATATCATATTAATATTTTCTTAACAAAATAAGTGAATCAAACACACACAATTTCAATCATAATTTTCATCGCACTCCCCATACGATAACAATGTATTGTATGTATTGATACACTTTGATGCGCTAAAGCAACATTTCGACTTTAATTATAAACTGCACAAGTTATCAGGATAAGTATTATATTTTGTTTATAATTTTGTACATATGACAAAAGCTCATGGAAGTCTCTAGTAATTTTATTTAACTTATTTTTAATTTAGTATTGATAAATAAATTGCCAAATATTTTTTGCCGAACTGATGCATTTATATGTATCTTATATCAGTGTGAATATGTATTTTATTTATTATTATGTCAAAATATATTTGGTTTTCTTCCTTTCAGTAAACTGATAATTATTTTAAATAAGTTATTTTAGATTTTTTGATATAATCGCCCCCTCCAGGGGGGCGCTCCCCACAATTTGCGGAACTCTGGGTAATGGTTATTTTCCTTTACCCCGGTAAACTAGAAATTAATTTTCATACGAAGTCTTGGAGGGTTCAAGACAATTATAAATCAAAGTCTCTCAAGAGAAAATTTATGTGAGTTATTATACGTATATATTAATAAACATTTTGTAATTATTCCTCCAAAAGATAGTAATAAATAATAATAATAACGTGTATATATATTAAATATAAAGAGAGGGAATAAAACATCTATTTAAAAATAATTTAAGTGTCGTATTATAGTTTTAAAAACAATGCCAAACTGTATAAAAAGCAAACATAATTATTTGGGAAGTTGATACATCACATCTTTACCCATGAATATCGAAAATTTTCTAGTAAATACAATTACGAAACTCATTGGTCTTTTTGAAAGAAAATATACCTTTTGCTGAAATAAATGCGGTACCTTAAGTGAATATCTTGACATTTGATGGATCGATGTGTTAACAACCGCTACTTTAAGAGAGAGAGATAATGAAATTATAAAATCAGCTGGGGAGACTCTTTTTGAGCGGTCCTCTGGGTTTTTCGAAACAATTCGTCTTGATGGATTGCCACCGAGCGATAAATAATGTAATGATCGTAATAGAATAAGTGAGACTGATTTTCTTCTAACTATACTGCTGATTGGAACTGACGTTATTAGTTTAGGAACAGTTCCGTGGTCTCGGAACAAAACAGATGGACGCGTTCGGTGACAAATGGCGTCCGAAAATCGCGGATGGATTTCCTCCGCAGAGAGAGAGAGAGAGAACTTGCAAAATCGAATCTAAAATGTATTGAGAATGTTAATCCATCGTTTGATGTGTAATGGAACGCACGTGATGAATCTGAATATTCGGTGTGAAATTAGCTTAACGATCCATTTTAGGTTGCGATAAAGTGATGGTTGCAGCACTCGCATAATAAATATCTCTGCATTATTGTCGTGAAACGCGAATTACGAAAATTTTGGTTTGTGATCGATGTAATTCGTTGCAAAGATGTTCAATTTCGAATTTTCGAAGATGTTTCTATGAATAATTTAGAATCAAAACTTGATAAACAGTTTAAGGTATACGACTACGTTCGGAACCATGATTTTTCAAAAGCGTATAAATGGATAATATTTAAGATATTTAGCGTCACTTGGATTTGAAAATGTATATAAAATTGTTTTAAGAATATTATAACAATAAAAAAAAATATTTATGTACAATATTTTGAAGAAAATGAACATAGAATGACCCATTTTCAAAACTTTCTTCTTTTATGAAAAATGCTTCTATTATAATAATATTTTGCCTGTATATAGCTCAAAACTCTGTACAGAGGCTGAACTAGAATTTTTGAAATATATTACTTAGAAGTAGATTTATCCATATCTTACCACAACAGAGGGTAGAAATTTTAAGAAAAAACACTGATAATTATTTCAATTGATAGTAATTCTGAAAATAATGTGAATGTTTCAAAAAACCTAGTTCGGACTCTCTGGAGAAGTCTTTACTTCATTTAAGCACACACAAAATAATATTATTATTGAAGCATTTTTTATATAAGAAGAACGTTTTGTAAAAAGGTTATTCTAAGTTAATTTTTTGCTGAAATATTGTGTTTAAATAATTTTTTGTCATGTCCTTAAAATAATTTTATACATGTATTCTAATCTAAGTGACTCGAAATGTGATGAAAATTAATAATTTATGCGCTTTTTTAAGATCATGGTTTCGGATGTAGTCAGATACCTTAAAATAAGTAAAATGAGTCATCACGAAGCAAAAACAACGTCTTTGTTTTGATTCTGTCAATGTTTTTCATATAGAGATGATATAATTTTGAGATTGATCTACTTCATTTGCTTATATCATCGTTAATTTCATACGAATTTCATATTTGTTCTTGTATTTTGTGCACATTTAAAGAAGAATGAACAAATTCCTAAACATTTCCACATTTCTACCATTTAGTTAATTGATATATTAATTTTTCTTAATTCTAGGTTCGAAATTTGTCTTTTTGGACGCTTACTCCATAAGCAAAGACTAAAATATAAATAAGCCTACTTATGTTTTTGAAATTTGTTCTGAACTGCATCGTGTTTGTAGATCGCTTTTACTTTTTTATTTTAATTCCTGGTTTGGGAAATAAATAGGAAATTTTGTTAAATGCGTGTACGTGAATTAAATTCTTTATAAGTTTTGACAATTTACATTTGTATCTCTTCTGCCCAAAATGAAAATTCGTGAATTACGAAATAATGCTTCAACATAATTCATTTTTTAAAAAAACATTTTAGTTTCAATTTTTTAATGGATAAAAACCACGAGTATTTTAATCGATATATATAGAAGGTATTACTCGTAAAAATAATTGAATGATTTAAAAAATGGAAATCGTAATTTATAAATGAGTAAACATTTTAATTTAGTAAGACAGAAAAACTACGTTTTTTGCAACATTGAAAAAGTTTAAAAGTATCATTAAAAAATATAAAAAATGTTTTTATTTTAAAAAAATTATTCTTTATAATTGGGAATTTTTTCACACATAAAAATGATCAGCGTTATTTTGGAAGATCTTGTTGTAACACAAAACCATTTAAAGTAATTATACTGAAGAGCAATATCGAAGGAAATGGACTAACTGCACTACAGGCAGACGCCAAGTAAGTAATCACGTGATTCCGGCGTCAATATACACACGTGTTCATTCATAGTGTGGGTTTTCCTATGTATATGTTGTTGTGACATTCTTGTGTCTTAATTTTATCTAATTAAAAACATATGATATCATTGTATTTTTTGTATTATTTTAGAATATATATTTTTTAGGAAATAATCTTAACAACTGTTTTACATAATTTTTTAATTCTAATTTATTTATCTAATTAGGTAATTATCTGCTTTGACTTGTGTTAGCTGGCATATTAGTTTAGGTTGTATCGTAGCATTTATTTATAGTTCTTGGTACACTTAGGTATGGCTCTCAGTTATTTTAGTTTTTAATTAATTTAGTAGTTATTTATTATATAGTTTTGCGCAAGAATGGTTGACAGTATAGAATCAAAACTGCTTTTTTAAAATTGTATGACTATCGAATAACAATGGTATCATTTCCTTTAAAAAAATGTATTTTTTCCATCATTTTTTTGAAATTTTAGTGGCTACTTAAGAAGTAAGTATTTGTTTATCCATGATTTAACTATTTTCCTTTTTTGCACAAATCCTTAAAATAGTTTAATTCCTGAAAACTCAGTATTATGCATGTAAAGATAATTATGGATATGAGTATATGATTCATATATATGTCTCTTGTGATGAAAATGAATTTTTTTTACAACTTCATGAATTGCAAATTTTATAATAGTATGGCTTACCAATGGGGACATTCAACACCTATGTGAAACATTATCAGACATTTGAAATAATCCTGTAATTTTGGTTTGATTTATCAATACTATAGAAAGTTCTTAAACTTTTCCACAAATTTCTAAAAAATATATTATATTTACTCAAGTTTACCTACCTACACTTAAAATTCAAATGAATATTTTATTTCACTGTGGAAAGAGTTATTTGATGAAAATGAATTTTTCGTTTACACAATGTAATGCGTATAAATACTTCATATATATATTGTACAATATTATGAAGCATTTAAAGATGTTTGAAAATGTTTCTAATAAAATAATATTCCTATTTTTGACTGTCTGATTTACTTAGTAATTATCCTTTAAAAATGTTTGGAATTTTTTTTAGAAATGATTGTATAAAGTAATAAAAGAAAATACAATTTCACTATTAAGTTAAAATAATGAATCGTATTAATATATAATTTTTAAGAAATATTCAGTGTAATATGATTATCTATTATTACGAGTTATTTAATTACTTATAAAGTGCATAATCAGGGCTAATAATTAACTAAGTAATTATAATGAGTAATTTCTACATGTATTAAATGTTTTTATATTTTTCTCTAAGTTGCAGTTACTATAGCAAGTGCTGAGAGTTCTTTCAGCGTATTAAAATTAATAAAGAGTTACTTTCAGTCATGCAAGTGTACAGAAGGCTTAAATACCCTTGCTATATTATCTTATGTTTATAAATAAACATGTGTTTGTAAATTTACTCGTTAAGTACAATGTTATGCAGAACTGAATAGTGTTCTATTGGAAACTTCACCTTTTATCTCGGCTACAAAATATTATGCATGGATATGCGACACTTGGATCACAAATTCAGATTATTAATGCTAGTATGAACTATATTAAAAATTTGCATTACAAATTCAATACTTTTTTTAAATTGTCTTTGTATAAAGTGCTTACAACATGTTGAACAACTTATTTTAAATTATTGTATAATATTTAGGAATGTTTCATCAGAAAAAATGCTATAATTTTTACAAATTCAATTTAATTTCTTATTGAATTACATACTTCTTTAAGCTATTGTTTATCTCATATTAGATAGAGTTAATATGAAAGTGTTTTTGATTAATAATAAATATTTATCCATTGATGAAAATGAATCTTATTTTTATAACACAATGAATTGTAAATAAAATAGAAACAATTCAATACAATATATATATGGAAATAAATAGTTGTATAAAATTTCCATTCAAAATTTCTACTAGTTATATCTCTTGACCACCAAATATTTCTGTCTAGTATTAAACACTTGAGTTCCATTTCAAGCAAACTTAAACTTACTTGGAGAAATGTATTGACATGTTATTTCGTTATCACTAATATGTATCTAAAGTATCCTTTTATATATAATTATACTTTTAAAAAAAGAAATTGATCATTATAATACACAAGTGCACAAAATTTGTCTTCGAAACATATGTCACACAAAACTATCAGTGATTTAGGCCAATTAACCCCTTAACAATAGTTTTGAAAAAAGATTCTCTGTAATTCTCTTCGATAAATATCATAAAATTGATCCAAGTACTCTTCTTAAGATTCAATATTTACAGCTAACTCAATGCAACAAATTTATTCAGGACTTATATCACGAGATTTATTTTTGCAAAAGTATAAAATAAATCTAATCTCTATAATGATAAATCTTTTACAAATTGTACAAATACCAATAAATGGCTATTTGTTATACATATGTAGTAAAAACATTTGTATATGTATGTGACAGGTTTATACCACACAGTCTTAAACTCTGAAAAACATATGTGTTAATAGATACCACGCAAATATATTACAATTTTTATTTTTTTGTAAAAAAATTATGAATTCAAAAATGACTTTTTTATTTTGGTCATGTAGGAGTGAGCAGGACTTTTATATTTAAAATATGAACCCAAATTTATATTCTACTATATACACATTCTAATTTTAAAATTTTAATGCCTTAATTTATTACCATATTTGGAATTTAATTCTCGATAAATCATATATTTTACCGAAAGTAGCGCAGCGAATAAAGACTTTTAAAATGTACAATTTTTTACGTGTAATTTTACAAATGGTAAGCTTGATAATTTTTGATTTCTAATGTTTGAGAAAGTGGTGCTCATTTCATCAATTAGTGTAAACGTGTAACAGAGCTGTAATGAAGTTAAGATATTTTTTTCTATTTCTGTTTTTCTTTTTCCTGTAATTGCCTGTAAAATTGACCCAAGTAAAAAATAAGTTTTATAAATATATATACTTCTTTTTGATATATGTATGGTTACATATCAGATTCTTGTGTTCTGAATTTAGATAATTAAATGCTGAAGTACCTCTGTTAACTACTCTGAAGATGTGTAAAATAAGTAAAATTTAAGTTAACTAAACATATGTTCTCAATATAACTTAATATAAAATAAACATTTGCTTTTAAATATTTACATTCTTATAGAAGTCTACATCTATCCAAAATCCTTTCTGAAGAAGTTTCATTTGTCTTACGGTGTTGAAAACATTATTCAAAGAGTGGTCAAACATATAAACACTGGGAAGATGGTATGTAATCCTCACGCGCGCTTCATCATGCCATCAAAGCACTTAGATTTTTTATCATCAAATTAAAAAATGATTTTTTCTTTCCAATTAACCTTTCTTTAACTGATCGGGCAACCATTTCAACAAAATAAGACATTTTAGAAAATAAAATGTAAATTTTTAAGAACAAAATAATCGTACGCAACAGTAGTAAACAAATGACGCCATATTCACCTGCTGATGGAATCACGTGATGGTGACGTCACATGAATTTAGTCCATTGTTCTTACAATTAAATATTAGCACAATGTACTATATAATAGGACTTGCACATTGCTATTATATATAGTACAGATATGACTAGAAATTATATATTGTACTGTACTTAGATTACCGTATACATAGTCATCTTTTTTATTAATAATAAAGCTTATATCCGTTACATTCTCCAAAATTTCACTCAGTAATGCAAATTAAAATAGGTAAGGTTTCATCGCTAGTCATGAAACTGGTTAAGGCCCATTGTTTTAAAACAGTCCTAAATATGTAGTGTTAAAAATACTACTGCATCCATTTATTTATTGTTTACAAAACCTAATTTACTTATTTTAATATTCAGAGAGCTCCAATAATTTTTATCTCTGAAATAAATAATATGAAAATTATTTATTTATTATCATATACATCTATGAATAGAATGAGGAAATACTTTACTATATACAAATAAAAAGTAATTTAAGCAAAGAAAAATTTAAAAAAATAAAGAATATTAACAAGATATATTGCCTTTTACCATAGTAAAGCTCCCTAAGACATAAAGAATACAGAAAAATTACAAACGATCGAAAAAGATTTCATGTAAAATATTTATAAAATTCCATTTTAAGTGCCAGCTATTTTGCATAAGATTTTTCAAAGAGATTTCTCTCAAAATAGGCCAAAGTTAGAAAAAAAAGGAATCTAAAAGAAATATGGGAATCGTTCCAAAAAAAGAATAGTTTTATTTGACGCGCCATTTCAGAAATATTTTTTTGACATTCACACCCCACTTATTCATAAACTGAAAGACCTTAATCGAGTAAAGTTATCAATTATTCATTGCTTTGTCGAGAAATATATCGTTTGAATTTTCATCTGTGGATGGGAAATGTCAGAAAATCCATCACCATTTTATATTCGCGATAATTTCTTTTAGCAATTTTCTTCCAATAGAAAATGCTTAGTTATGAAGATTTTTAGATCATCCATCAAAAAGAGCTTATTGGTAATGAATACATATGTTACCGTTAAAGCTCAAAAGCCATTAATATGCAGTTTGTCTAGGTAATATGCAAATTAACTGAGTTGCACCGTTAAGTTAGGCCAAGGTTTTTCCCGCTTTTTTAAAGGGTAATCTTCCTTTAGGTTTTTCAAACCTTTAAAAGGGTTCAAAGTTTTTTTTCTCTCATTTCTTTTCTGTTAGGAATTTGGAATGTGAACGTTGACTCATCCCAGAATAATTTATCCTAAAGTTGATGTTTTCTTGATTGTATATACTTGCTAACTATAGATATCGAAAGATAAATAAATTAAATTATCCCAATTTTCTCTCTAGATTACAATTATATTTTAAACCGTCCTTGTCTGGTAGTTTTTTAATTGATGGATGATTAATTCTATCAAGTAATGTGTTAATTGTTCGATTGTATGAACTTGATTCTTCAGATATCAAAATATAAATAAAGAAATTTTAATTTAAGGATACAGAAACGTTGTTGTTGTTCCAAAGATCTTATTTCATTTTAACGAGTGCCTAGTAGGTAATGTGCAAAGGTAATTGCCAAGGTAATTTGAGAAAAGAAACAATTTTCCGCACTTTAACAGATTATCCTAGTAAATGTACAGATTACCTAGATAATCTGTAGATAAACTGATTTACACACTTTAGCGATAACATATATATGCATTTATTTATTGCTGCAAGTAGTTCGTAAGAATATATTTCAGATTAAATATGCTATTTAATCCATAATATATTCTTACATTTTTTATCTATTTTCTTATATGAACTAATTTTAATGTGTAGAATACGAGTTATAGAGTTGTAGGATTCCTGTGGATTATCATTGATAAATCTGAAAATAAACATATCTCAAAATTTTGAAGGTTCTCAAAAATAAAATAAAATTTTTTTTTTTTATTTTATCAAACAGATTTTGAAAAAATGGGAGGAAAAACAGAAAATATTTTTTGAGGGAAAAAACAGAAGAAAAACAGATACAGCTAAGAGGAAGAAATACAAGTTGCAATTCTTATTACAGTTAGACGTAGGTTTATTGTACTGATAACAACATCAACGACAACAGAATATAAAATTGCTCTAGATTTCCTATATACACCTGATTCACAGCTTGAGATACAATTAATTTTCCCACAAATTTAACCTATCATCTTTCCTCGTGACAGCTTCACGAGAAAGTTTATCAAGGACACTTGAATTTCCATTTAGTTTTTTTACAGATATAAACAAAGTAACCGTTACTTTCCCGTTTCGTTCGGTATTCCATGATCATGATATATATATATGATCATATATATATATCATGATATATATATATATATATATATATATATATATATTCAACTCTGTTGCGTTTTTTCTTAGTGATTCTTTAGTAAAACAATGTTTTCTGTTTTTAATTCTTTAAGTAGATAATTTGCCCAAAATTTTCCAAAAGGAGTTACATTTTTTTTATTACGTATAACTAAGCTTCATAATACTTAACAGAACACGAAGAGAGAAGAATTTTATTTTAATTTTAAATTTTAAGGTTTTCACACTTTTTCTATTTATTACTTTATAATTGTAAGACAAATAAAGAAAAAACCCTATTAAAAGAGTGTTTGCCTTTTGAAAGTTCACTGTACATGCTATGAATAATATTTCATATATCAAAAGAGAATTTCTCTCATATTTTTTTTAAAAAATTTCATGTTGTACCTCTTTTTCAAAAGTTTGATGATTTTGTACTCGCGTGCATATACAACATCTGACAAGAAAGTTCGGTGACTAGTCCTGTAACATTAAAGTACATGAAATATTAACTAGTTATCTCTTTGTCGTTCTCGAAATAGTCACCTCCCATAACTACGCACCAATGAGATCTACTGTACATGTCCTGGAAACTTTGCAAGAAGTCTTCTTTTGGGATGGAGTTCAAAAGCCTCGTCATGTTTCGTTGGATGTCAGGAATATCGTCAAATTTCTTTCCTTGCAAAGCGAATTTGAGGTGTAAAAATAGGAAGAAGTGTAAATGATTGACACATCTGGTATGGAGGATGTTCAATTTGCAGCACTCCCTTTTTTGCCAGGAACTGTTTGACGATATTGTTTGTGTGAGGGCGAGTATTGTCATCAACAAAAAACCATGAACTTTTGTGTACTGGGGTCGTACCATCCGTATTACCCACGTTATTCTCATCCCTAAATACTGAGCACAGTTAAACGGCGATTTTTCGTAAATAATTTCCTCACTTTATAACGTTTTCGTAACTGACGGAGGTCACCGGTCTTCCGTTACGGGTATTGTCAGAAACACTCTCCCTGCCTTCTCGAAAACGGGCGAACCACTCGTACACACACTTCATGAGCACGTACCAGCATCGCATAAGGTGTCTTGCCAAGCTTAAAACAAATTTTTAAATTGATCTGTTCATTTTCCTGTTCTCAGTTAAGAATTAACGCACTGAACAAGAAAACAAGTCTTAAATGGAATACAAACGACGCTCAACTGAACAACGGGGGTAGGGGGAGATGGCCAACACCTGCCGGTACACATGTGCAGCGCTTTGTTTCCCCAGTGTTACCAGATCGGCCGTTCTGACTACATTCACCGAACTTTATTGTCAGAGGTAGTATTTGAAGCCTGGTGTCATACTAAGATTTACATTAAAATTTGATTATCTTTCCATTATCATTTTTTCTCAAGAGAAAATGGCACATTGTCTTGACAATTCCTGTCCTTTATGGAATATTTTGAAGAAATTAAATTCCTGCCTTCAATGAAAAATTCCCGCCTTCACCACAAAGAAAATCCCAGATGAGAAGTATTTTATTACCACGGACAAACCGCATCTCTTAAAAACACTAACACCAATAATTTCACTATAAGAATTAAAAATATGTGCAAATCACAGATAGAAAGAAGAAAACATCAGTGTCAGTACAGTGAACGGGCAAACTAGTTAAGGGGTTAAGCTAAAATTAAAGCTTTAATAAATCATAGGCTTTTACTGTGACGTTTTATGTATCTGAATTTTATATTAACACACATTACGCGTGCGTATGTACTAATATTGTTCCATTCCCATTTACGTACGTTCAAGATTCTTTTTTGAAAGTTATTTAAAACTGTTAAATTTTTGAAACTATTAAATGCGCAATGTAAGAAAATTTTAAAAGATACATGTTTTTAAACTTACCTGATTATATATAGACTTGGAGGTAATAATGGGCCATGAACTTATTGGCATTATAATTTAAAAAGGAAAATGGAACTCAAGTATAAAGGTAAACAAGTAAAACAATTCCTGTTGAAGATTGCTCATTTGTTTAAGTTACAAAATACATTTTTGGGTTTTGAATACTGGGTATATTGAAAATATTGAATTTTACATATATATTTTTTGATTTTGAATATAAATCGAAGATTTTTTGTAATATAGAAAACAAAACGGAAAAATAACATTAAACTTTATTAATTTCTATTTAAGAAAAACATATTTTATTTTTGTGTAAAAAACAGTCTCACATTCCAAAACAAAGCCAACTCGCTTACGTAATAGAAGTTATAAGAAAATTTCTCAAAATTAAAAGGTCTGTATCAGTTTTTCCCTTTGTCTAGGACTTGAGAACTTAAGAGGTAATGAAATTGAAATAAAATCTAATTGTTTTACATTAAAAGAACTCATTATTAATTTTGCATTAAAATAAACTAAGAGAACTTTAAAATCCCGAGAAAAACAAATGAGATGCAGCTCTCTCAATAATTTTATAAGAAATACCATAAGTATTGTAAAAGTATTGATATTTTCAATGTGATTCAACGTATATGAGGCATTTTTCCATAAGATAATTTTTATTTTGGGGAACATTTTTTTTTCAACGTTACACAAAAAACAAACAAGTTTTGCTTTTAGGTTTTTAAAAATTTTCCCCCATTTTAAAAATTTTTTTTTCTTAAATTTAAATTTTAATTTTTTTTTAAATTTTTGGGCAAAATTTTGTTAAATTTTTGATTTTAAATTTAAAAAAAAATTTAAATTTTGGGCAAAAAAAAAAACCCCTTAGTATAAAGTAAAAATTTTTTTAAAAAACCAAAAAAAAATTTTTAAATTTTTTTTCCCCCGGGGTACCCAGGGGTTTAGGGGACTGGTTTTTTTCCGGGGGGCTCCCCTTTAAAAGTTTTTGGGGGAAAGTTAAACTTCAACAAAACCCCCCCCTTTTTTGGGGGTTTATTAAAATAAAGTATTTTGGGTTAAAAAATTACGGGGTGGGCCCAAAAAATTTTTCAGGGACAATTTCAATCAAAATAAAAACTATAATTTCATTGTAAAATTATAAATTTAAAAAAAATTTTTTTTAAAAAATGAATAAAATATCTTTTTAAAAAACATATCTATTTTTTTTTTTTTAAAAAAAAAAAATATATTAACGAGATATGAATCCCATTGCGTTTTTAATTCTGATGAAAAAATAAGAAATTTGAAAACATTGAATAAAAAAAGATATTCGCATAACTTTTTTGAATTTAAATCAACATTTTAAACATCAGAATTCAACGTTTAATAATTTACTATATCAACTAAATTCATTTTCCCTCTTTACTCGGAAATAATTTAAAAAGTTGCATCATTACTGTAATTTGAGAGTAACCTAAGCTAATGCATTTTTTTGCTATCTTTTTGCAAAGATGGTAAAGAAATCAAGTAATAATCAAAACGCAAATTTGCTTTCGATTTTAATGATATGCTTTTTTGAAAATGCTCGTTACTTTGCAGAATATATATATATTCAATGTAAAAATTAATACAAATTTCTTAGAAAAGAATAATTGTTAAAATAGAAAATTAAATAATAAATCTATGTCACAAACAAAAATGTGCTATATAGGGAGGAAAGCAAACGAAAACATACAGAAAGCAACAACGCTCGATTTTATTTTTTAATTGCTATAATTAGACAATAACAGATTTAGGTTGTGAAAATAATCCTTAAAATAAAATTCTTTTGATATAACAGTAAGAATAACAGTTGTTATCGAATGAAATAAATCCGCTCACGGATTGCTGATTAAATAGATCTAGGTGGAGTTATCTGTTACGAGTATTGTTTCAAAAATAATGCATTGTTTGACATTTCTTCAAATGGGGATAAATCTAAAGTAGTTGTTTTAGTCTGTTTTCTTTCAAAACGAGATACACGAGTTTTTGTTTAAGATTATCTCAACTTATTTGTGAAACTCTAATATTTGGACAAGTTAAGTTCTTTAATTAAATATACTTTTAGTTAAGTTTATTATAATAAGTCTCAGTCATGCAATTTTCAATTTTAAAAAACATATTTTTCTGATACTTTTTTTAGAGTTTTCATAAACGTTATCTTTATCTAATCAATGAAAAACTTTAAATTTATTTTTCATTTTTTTCAATCGCTTTTTTGTTCATAATTTCTGTGCTTTGTTTGTTGATAAGATAGCGTAAAAATAAACAACTCATCTATTTTGCTTTCTAATATAAATGATCCAGTTTCTTCTAAAAGATTTCTTAAAAAGCCTTCAATAATGTAATGTAATAGTTTTATTAATGTAGTTTTTAACTGTTTTCAATAATATAGTGACCAATTTAGTCGCTTTCAAACTCGTTTAAAAATAAGCAAAAAGAAGATTTGGACTGTCATCTGACTCACTCGAACATTAATAAAACATTAGACATTTTTGAAATAAATGGATGATAAGGTAATGATAAATATCAACATATTTTTTTATCTCTTTAGTTTTAGTGTGTTCTCCAAGTTATACACTAGAGGGTTATAACCCAATTTTATAATTATTAGTAAAATTTATAGATTTGAGTCTGGCATTAGCTTTTTTAAATTTCTTTCCTAATCAATTACCATAAATTCTAAATTCTACTCTATCCTGCTGTATAAACCAATCGGATTCATATTGAATGCAACTAGGCTTCAATATCATCGTGTTACTTAACATGCAAGTTTGATTAGTAAGTTATCAACTAGGATATTCTCCTCTTTACCTTGACCATTTTTTAAAAAAAGAAATTTTCAATGGGTTCCAGAACAAACTTAAATCAAACCAAAAAGAAGAATCTCAACAAATTTCCTTTTTCCTTAACATAGAAGTTAGATTCTTAAATTATCAACTCGAATATTCTCCTCTTTGCTCTTGATCATTATTTAAAATTAAGAAATTTTTAATGGGTTCCAGAACAAATTTAAATCAAAACAAAAAGAACAATCTCAACAAATTTGATTTTTTTTGTAATTTATATTTTATATGATAATATTATACTAATTTAAAAAACTGAAAACTTTCTTTTTTTTTTCATAATTTCTATACCAATCTGCTTTTAAGTACAAAACTTTTCTTTCTGAAAAATTTTTAAAAACTAAAAGGATAAATCAATAGAAAAAGTTAGAGGTCAACATCTTTTGCGAGGAATTAATCAAGTTTTTAATTAAGGCCAGAGTTTTAATTATTCTTCATTTTTTTGTTTGACGGGTAAATAATGACGAGAAATCTCATTAACGAAACATTTTTTTATACTCTAAACTGTATTTTTAATTTATCGTAAAATGTGCGTTTTAAAAATACTTTTGAAGAATTTCGATACATTTTAGATACATTATTCTTATTTCTAAGTAAAATTCTATTTTTCTAATAACAAACATCTGACGTCACGAAAAGAAGAATTTGATAAACACGGGAAGATAAATGAAAAAAAAATTTACAGAAAGTGGATACTTTTCTTTCGCTTCATAAAATTCCATGATATCTAAAAAACATTATGAAATTATTAAACTTTGTTTTTAAGTATACTATGAAAGCAACATCTGAAACACTTGAGATAAAAAGTAAGATAAAAACTTTGAATATTGTCGTGAAGGATTTGATTTATTTTATCATCCTCATTTCTTGTAATAATTTTATAATCCCACATTAAATAGTGTTTTTTTTCTATGTAAGTTTTGTAATTTATAATGATGTTTTTTTATGATTTAAGATTTATTTTATAGAATTAATAAATTCTTTTTTAAAAAGACATTTTATTAGCTTTCGTGTAGCTTCAAAGTGCAATGTTAAGGTGACGGCACCTCTTGAAGAATCATTTTTATTTATGTATTTAAAAATTATATTTTAGCATTTTACATATAATGTTTTTATTCAAAAAATGATACGAGTTGTAATTTTGCACACATTATTCACACAGTTTTAAAAATTTAAACATTTTTTAGAAGATTTGGAAAATTTCAAGATACTACTTTTGTATTTATTGTTTCCTTTACCTGAAATTTTTCGTAATATTTCTATGGATGTTTTAAACAACTTAAGAGATCGATTCTACAATAACTTTATTAGTTTTTGGAAAAGAATAAAATGTTGATATGTATCCCTAAATTCAACAAAATACCAACATCTACATTTTAATTTTTTTTGAAAAAAATTATTCTGTTTGTAGGAAAATAGATCCCTAATTTTGTTACATGCATTATATGTAACATACAGGATAAAAATTAAAGTGATTGGTAAATAATTGTGAAAAAAGTAGCATTTTGAATGCGAAGAAACACAAACTAAGAGGAACCTTCTGAAAAAATAATTATTATAAGCTTAATTAAACATAAAATGCTCCTTTAAAATATTAGTTGCATATTTTCTTATAAATAATTTCATTTTCATATTATTTCAACCTATATTTTTTATAGATAATCCCTTTCTATTAACTGCATAAGAACAATTAAGGACAATGTTAAAAAAAGTTTTTTTATGTCATAAAGTTTTTGCTTCACAATATTGAAATATTATATTTTTATGAAAAGTATTTGATGAGTAAGAACTGAAATTATAAAATTATTAATACAAAATGCCTTACTTAAAAATTTTACTTGCATTTTTTGCATTTCAAATGAAAAAAAATATTACATTAACGCAATACTTCGCAAATATCCTGCTTTATTTGTAACACCTTTTTTTAGTAATTGTCTCACTTTTTGAAGTAATTTTTTTTTATTGAAAAGTTCTTTTAGCTTTTTTATCTGAAAAGGGTTTGTGGTCGAATTCCCTAATTTTGTTGCTTACATTTTTCAAATGAAGTTTTCCCCAACTTTTAATTTTCAGGCATAAAAAAGTGATATATCAATCGAAATATAATACTGCAAAAAGAATATGCTAAATAAAAATTAAAAAAATGATATTTGTGTCATTTTTAGGGAGCAATGTCCTGCTAATAAAAATTCAAATAAAAATTGACGATTATTGCTGGACACAAATGTATAATATCTACTAAATCAAAAAATAAATATAATGATGTATTCTTTATAAAGTCAACAAATTTGTTCAATTTTTTCATCATAAAAGAAATGACATAAAGCATTTAAAGTTGATCAATTTATTTTTCATTATTTTATAGCCATCAAAATCGTATTTTTGATTATTCAAATTACAAAAATCAATACAAACATTGTTAGGCAGTGAGTTTTTTAACCAAGGATTCCAGAAGTAATATTGTCCCGAACGCTACTTTATTACTAGACAAGACATCAAAAATAAAATATAAAATTTTTTGAAAATAACGGAATAAATTCTTCCTTTAAGAAATGAAAAATGAACAGTAATAAGATAAACATAATATGAATCTTTAATCTGTTCGATTAGTTTTTTTTTCGCACACCTTCCATAAACACAAAATTGTAAGGTGTTTATATTATACCACCATGAATGCAGTTCACTACTATAATAACTTTTAGAATTTAATATGAAAGGATGATAAACGGGTGAAAATTATTGTTAAATTTATTTTAGAGTTATATTAATACAGTCAAACCTCTGTATTGCGAATTTTTCTATACAACGAACTTTCTCCTGGAACCTTGAATATTTCACGATTTTCTTCGTAAAATAACCTCTCTTTAGCGAAGTTCATTTTCTATATAACGAACTTTTTCTTTTGTGATTCAGTTTTTTTTTCTTCTTTGTTCTCTTTTCTCTATTTCTGAAAAAGTTTCAAATTATTATCCTCTCTTTAATACATTTTATGGTGGTCATAAATCTTGAACTGGTTTTATTAGATCCTAACTCGCCGAGAACAATAGAGTTCTGGAAGTTTCAACCAAGAAGTGGAACCTTTAACCTCCTTTGCTCAGTTCACTAGAAACATCTTCGATATCGCTTTTCATCCTCAGGGGAGTTGTCCCGTGTCCCTGTGTTCTAATTGTAAAATAATGTATGTTTTATATTACTTGTATACTTTAAATTATAAAATGTCCTTATAAAATTTATTAATTTTAGAATAAAATTATTTTCTTAATTTTGAAAATACACAGTGAATTAATTCTTCGGCATTCCTTTTTCTTGTTTTCCTTGCAGTTTTTCTTTCTTTCTTTTTTTTTTGAGGGGTAAGATTTACAAAATAAACATATATTAATTTAAAAAAAGGTGTGAATGATTACTTTTTTAATATATAGTGTTTATGAATTTATAATGTGTTTTATGTGGTTTATAAAGTGTATTAAAAGATGAACCTCTATATAACGAATTTTCCATATAACGAACTTTTTTCCCGGATTTAGCGACTTCGTTATATAGAGGTCCGACTGAATATATTTTGTTCACGACCATTTTCGAGGCGCTTAACGGAAGACTTTTGATTATTTAAGATTTATATTAAAAAAAAGACCGATAATTGAATGTGAATCAAAATGGTAATAATTTATGAATTGAACATGATTTCTATTACTCAAATAATCAAAAATATTAATAAAATTTTTGCAAAACAAATACACACACCTACACTTTAAAATGTTAACTTTCTAAAATGTTTTTTTTAAACTGCTAATCTAACCTTATTTTATATTTTTCTTTTTTATTACATCTTAAACTGAAAATAACCTCCTCCTCCTAATTTCCTCTTGACATCCGACCCAACCATAAGTATGTACCACCATCACACACTCAGGTAATAAAATATAACTCAAGATGACAGCTATCATTGAATAGGCGGAAAACCAATGAGCTGTTCGATTGCATGTAATTGGTAGAACTCGACAACTTAATATTTATTTTCTTACAGTCTTTTGAAATATATATCTTACATTCATTTAATATGAAGCTAAGTACGAGTATTTCAAATTGAAATTTTTGAAAAATTTTATCAGAGCTTTGGAAATTTTTTTAAAAATAATATCTTGAAAATGTATCTTCTGTTTAAGTAATTTTAATATACAATGTGAATTTTTAAGTAATAGATCTATGATAAAATCAATATGGAACTCTAAATATATTCAATGTATTTTACAGTAAAAACTCTAAGCAAAATACCATAAAAACAAGCTGGGCTTCAAAACACATATTTATATATATATATTTTTATTGTTAGTAACTACAAAATTGTACATATGTATTTTATTAAGTGGTTGCACAAATCATAAATAAAAATTTTCAATTAATGTTCTTGAGAAATTAATTTAATGCAAAGATAAAATGTAAAAATATATCTAAAATTTTAAAATAGAAGTTAGAAGTCTTACATGCCACAACAAAAACAAATCAAACTCTTAGTATTATCAGATTATGTATATTGTCGAACTTAAATAAATCCACGCACCGATTATGAATTGTATTTTTTTTAAAAATCAGTTTCATTTTTCTCGTTGTCTTCTTAGCAGCTTTCGAGTGAATTTTATAGTAATTTTCAAGCAACTTTTAGATGCAAGATTTCTTTTTTGGACACTTGAGTCGAATCCTGTGTAAAGACTATTGTTTATATTTACTTGGCATAACAATTTTCAAACTTTTAAAATGTAACCATCAGATAATTAATAATATGAATATATCTGTAAAACACACAACATACGTAAATTATATGCAGTATAGTTTTATAAATTTGTAAGAATTCACTAATAAAGCATAGAGAAAATTATATATATATATCAGCGTTTCTCAAACTGTGGGGCACGCCCTCATAGGGGCCTGATTACGCTTGTAACGGGTCTATTCGTGTTGTTTCTACTAATAAGCCTCTTGGGGGAATAATGGGTCTTTAAATATTATTCTATTGAAAACTTTCCTCCACCGAAGAAGACGTGATTATTAAAATCAAGGCTTGTATATAAAGATTAACTTTCAAGCTCAAGAATAGAGAGGTTAGAAGCTAACAGGATAGCAAGTAATGTTTAACGTAAAGTGAAGCGAGAGCGCTTCGTAGATTATTTGATTAATATTAAGATTGACAATTTGGTCAATTATTTGTTAAATGGGTTTCGGGTCGGTTTGAATTAGATTATCTTTAAACTTATCTTCAAATATAAAAAGGTGTATTGCCTGGACATGCTAAGTGTAAGTTATTCGATTTATTATTAAATCTCCTTTTATCTCGTCTACCTTGCTATATTGCTCCCCATATTTATCAATTGGTGCATTTCTTAACTTAGGTTGGTGAATTTGTGTCGTTGTTGAGAATTGTTAATCAATAGATTTTGTATTGACTATGTGTGTGGCTAATCTTCCTTCTGACCCTCTTACGATAATGGATGGACTTAAAAAATAATATTAGTTTACTGAAAGGAATTAAAACTAAATACATTCTTAACAATGAAATGTAAAATAATACTTATCTTAACACTTAATAGTAAAAATATTCATAACCTAAAGGCAACATACATACAAAATTTAATACTTATATTGATGATTTGTACGGTTTATAATTAAGGTCGTATTTTTATCTTTTGAGTCAAAGTACATTATTATTTCTTTGAACATATTGTCATTGCATGGAAGGGGGCGGAGCGATGAAAATTATGACTGCAATTTGGGTCATCAATATTGAAAGTTTGAGAAGCACTGATATAACAATATATAATCACCTTTTATTTACACTATTATTTCTTATAAAACTTACACTATTCTCTTTCTTATTTAAGTCATAATCATTTGTATAGGATAATAATTCAAAAAAGGAGAATTTCTGAAGCTTATTTATCTATTTTTTTATAAATGCTAAAATAAAATGTATGGTTATATTCAAGTGGGAAACAAATTCAGGAAATACTTTCGTGTACTTTCATTGAAAGTTCTAACATGTACTTTCAGTGATTTCCCAAGGTATTACTGCAAAGAAAATGTAGTTTCTTTCATATTTGAAAATCCCATGATCCGGAGGGCTAGTCGCCAAATATGCCGGCATATTTTCTTACAATTTGAGACACGTTATAAAATCGTAAAGTCAATGAAGATGAATATGATCTTTTACTATCATAAAAAGTAGTATCTGAATGTATAAATATATCTTCTTACAGGTTTTAAATATGTTTAAAGCATTTTCATGTAGGTTCTATCAGAAAATATTAATATTGATGTTATATAATATATGTTCGTATTTTTTTCTCTCTGTCCTTACACAATTTGTAAAATTGGTAGATTTCAGTAGAAGCAATTTATTACATTGAAAACTAAAATTACTAAAAATTAAAGTTTTAACCTATTCGTTTTGATTAATTTGGAAAAATAAAATGTGAAGATGATAAAAGTAGACGAATTGAAAATTTGGAGCAAAAGAAAGTATTTTATGAATAAATTTAAGAAAAATATTTTCTTTATAAACCATTCATGGTGGAAAGAATCCAAATTTTAACTAAAGCATTAAGAATATTTTAATGCATAAATTTAGCACAGCTCATTTATACTGAAATATGTTAGTTAGAGAAATATAGCTAGAAATATAATGTATCATTATGTTATATTTCTTATACTTGTTTATCATGATTTATCTATATTTTGATATAATGTAAAATATAAAGTAATAAATTGATTCATAAATAAAAAAAAAGTGTATCATAACACATCAAATGAAACAGAAAGTAGGAAAAGATTCATGAATATGTAAAACAGTTATTGCATTAAGACTTGATAATGTTTTTTTGTACTGCTGAAATAAGGAAATATATTAATAATAAGGGCATGTGTTCATTTTTTTAAAGTAAAATTTAATTAACATCTTTTAGAAATGATAAATCTAGAGCTCATGAAGTTTACCTGCCATGTGAAGGCAAAATGTCTAAATTTACTTCTTTTCAAGCCATTCACCAATGTTTAATATCATATTTGCTGTGATTCAAAATGATTGAAAAATGTGCATGGTATTATTATGTTTTTCATTTTTACTTATTGATAGCTTCGAGGAAAAAATTCTTTAGGATGTGCTATTAAACAGAAAGACTTGTGAAGATTTCAGAAATAAGAAGTTCTAAAAAGAAAATTGTATGATAAATTCAGAAAGATTTTTGGAGAATTAAAATTGGTTCATTTCATCAATCCCTTTTTTTGGGAAAATGGCTATAAAGCAATTATTAAGAATTTCATTGTTATCAACAAATTTTGTGCCTTTCAAAGATAAAAATTTGAAAGAGAGAGAGTGTAAAAAATAATTTTTCTTTTCAAAAATATGTTTATAATTGATCCTGTACAGTTGTTTTTTCCCCTTCAAGCCTTAGAAACTGAATTAGATTGGATGTAGCATATTTCGAGACAGTTTCATTTACGACAAACAGAATTATCAAAGAAAAGAAGAAAGCGTTTACAGTTGTTTTCAGAAAAAAATATACCACTGGAATACGTTTCTAACGTTCTTCTGCTTTTTGTGTTACATTTTTAAATCAGTCGTGTCTTTTTGGTTGTGACAGCAGAATGAAGATTTCTCCGCGACTAATGAGAGAACCAAATGAAGATAACGCAAAAGCTGAGGCGAAACAAATTAAAATGCATGCAAGTATTTCAAGGATTTTCAGTTCTTTACACTACTGAAAAATTACACGTCTTATTAAAAAGGAACATTTTTTACTGCTATTTTATTATTCCTCATTCACCTGCCTTTACATTATAATAAGCAAAATATCTAACGAACGAATAAATGTTTTATAATCAGAAAATAATTTTTCTTTTGCTGTGTTATAAATTAACTTCTGAGTTTACAAGTAAAAATAATTAAGTCAGAGGCAGGTGTGGTACCACGACTGAAAAATCACCAATTTTTCAATTCCTACTATTAGCTCACACTATATATTTATCTTGGTGGAGTTTTCAATCGTTCATAAAATGCATTTTAAAGCGCTCAGTTGAGCTGAAATTTTATATACATGATTATTTTGAATGACAATAAGGTAATTTAATTATAATAAAAAATTGATTAAAACTAATTATTCAAAGAATTACAAATACAGCCACGTTGGCATCTTTTTTGGTGACTTGTATCAAAACTTTAAAAGGTTTTTTCTCACGTTTTAAAACATTCAGTTGAAATGAAGTTTTATAGACACAATTGTTTTGGATGACAATACAATACTTTAATGATAATGAATAAAAATTAATTACCACTTAATGTTGGGATTCTGTCCTTTGTATATACATATTTATATTAAATGTAACTATTTAATAAAAAGTAGCTAAAATAAAAATTTTCTTTGTTGATCTAAGTAGGAATTGACTTAAATTTTTTTATTTATTACTTGTTAGTTATAAGTAGTTACTCTCTCTGATTGAACTTCAGAAATAATAAAACGACTAAAATATGCTTCATTAGCATTGAATATACCACAGTTATAATGATTTTTTTACTCTTCTGAGATGTGTAGATATAATTTATACATTTGTTTTCTGAAAACCAGACAATAATTTTACATTCGAAGCCGCAGAGTTTTATTTCTATTCCCAAATTCACTGGATATGTGGCATCATGTCACGAAACTTTCTGTTAAAAGCTATGAAATTTAACAAAATTGGATTTTATAATAAATAACTTATGTATGCCCTTTTTGAAATATTTTTTCCAAAATCAAATTCGATGTTTACTTGCTTGCTGTGACCAAGCTGTATTTTAGTAAATATTTTTCTCCTAGAAAACTATTTCACAGGATTTGTTGTTCCTGAGGAAAGCTACAATAAAATTTTAAATATTTATTTCAAATCTATACTGTTTATAAATCTACATCATCATACATCTTTTATATTGTTTACATATTCCTTGTCTATATAGCAGTGTGGGTCATGGTTGCTAACACTGTTTTTGTCTATTTTCAAGTCAACGGAGATTAAAAATTGATTGATGGGAAATAACACTTATCCATAGCTATGCAATAAAAATACAAGTGACAAGAATAATAAATGAAGAAAAACAATGACAAGAGTATTTTACAGCTTCTAATTGAAAACGGATTTCTAAGACAACCACAAGCCGCGATATTACGATCAAAATTCTCACAGTTTATTTCTTCTTTAAACAAAACCCCTTTAGGTGAGAAGGCGTAAAGCATTGTGATAGTTTGCTTGATTCGACACAAAACAAAAAATTTGAAAAAAGAAACTACTACAGGATAGTTTCTCTGAGTAATTTGGGATTTGTACTGAATAATTCATTTTCAAGAATGCGTAATACTGGTTTCCAAAAACCTGTTTTCCAGATTAGGTAGAATCCTATTTTGTTGGTTCTGGTTTTTAATGTTATTGTGTAGAACAAGAATCTGTGTTATCACAAAAGCATTCAAAATAAGACAAAATGATGTTTATAAATGTGATTTATAGTTTTTGGAATTTAAAATAGAAGAAACATTTAAAGTAGGATCTCCCTCTATGCATTATCCTCAAATTTAGTACACAATTAAAAACAGCATTTTTAAAGAAATTTATCATTTTTAATTTTCGTTCCAAATTGCTTTGGAATGAAAGAGGTCTTTTCTATTTTTAAGCTCCGGTATTTAAATTATCGCTCACAATTTATCGACTTGCGCTTTTCGTTATGTGTAAAAAATTTATTCCACACTTTATTAAAATTTATCTTTTCCAAACGGAGCGCAGTTATTAAGCAGGATTATTGCGAAAAATGCTTCACTTATTTAAGAAAAGAAAAAGAAATTAGGGATGGGCAATTTAATACAATGTTGACGAAATTAATAAAGCTATTTTGAACTTTTATTTTATCATTTTCTTTTTAAACAGCATTCCCTAAGAGTTTAATGCTATAGTTGAAAAATTCTCGGCTTAGAGTGTCGCAAGTCGATAAAGAAGCAATGCATTTTGTTTGAAAAAATTAGATTTTTAACAAAACATTAACAAATGTTAAGAACAATTTGTATATATTTTACTAAAATATCTTATCGGTCTTGTTTCTTTAATATTATTTTACTTACTTTTGTATATTACTTTCGTTTTGTACACCTGCTATTTCAGCACACAAATATCATTAATAAAATTTCCGATGCAGATTTATAATAAAGAATAAACTAATGAAATTCTCCTTTTACTTAAAAGAAAATGCTATTACGAATTTGTTTCATAAAGTTACAGTTTATTTTGTATAGATTGGAAAACTCAAACTCAGTGGCGCAATAGCTCATGAAGGCCAGGACCTACTGTGCCCATCCCAGTATGCGTGACAATTGGGTGCTGAGGTGCATGAGCGGATGTCCTGATCAGGTGGTTAGTCTGAAACGAGACCCCCAGTGTTTAAGTCCCCAAGCAATCTTGGTATTTATTTATCGACCCACTGCAATAGGGATGAAAGGCAGAGTCAACCTGCCGAGCCGGGAATATAGATTGGAAACTATGAATTAATATCATATTTTAAGATTTTTAGATTGATTGATTGTTTATTAACGTCTCGATCAAAAGCTACCTCGTAATTTTGATTCCTGGTCAAGTGACGAGGACAACCCTTGATCTAGAAACCCATTCTCTAAACTTCCACTCCCCACCAACGTCAGGACTTTGGGCCTCTAATGATTTAACATGTATCATCTCTCGCTCTCTCTTCTGCACACACTGGGTCCATAGTGGTATCAGGAACTTGAGCCCACGACTCAGTAGAAACAACGTTTTCATCGACTGCTACCGAAGCTGAAACGGTTGTAAACTGATGCGTTCATTCCCTGATTTCTACGAAACACGTAAGAGCTTTAATTCTAAATTCCAATTAAAATATATATATAACATCTTTCCTACATCATACGATGGATCTTGTTGGAATTTTAGAAAAAATTCTCAGTGCGGCTCGATACTTTTGAGTATTTTAGTAGTGGTTATAATATCTTAATGTTCTTTTAAATAAGAGTTTCTCAAACTTTGGAGCATGCCCCAAGGGAGGTGTGGGATAACTCTATGAGGGGATCGCCAGTACATTAAAAAGTTGAAGACAAAAGATTTTTGAAGTGATAACTTCTGTTGGTGCGATTTTCCGGAGAGTGAACTTGAATGAACGTCACGCTCGGGAATGTGACGCTCATTTGGCTTTTTTCGTCTTCTGTAGGACATACACACCCTTAAAAAGGAAAGGAGGGACATTTCCTTCCCGCCACTCTGAAACGCGGTAGTTTGTTCCCCTCCAACAATACGCCGTAAAAGTAAAGTTCTTAGCTTCGATCTAAGTGGAGTTCCCCTTTACCTCTTTCTAGGGCAGAGATTCTCAACCCGCGGGCCACATGAGGCCCACCGAGCCTTTTTAAGTGGCCCGGTCATGGCCCTTTGGTCTGAAAAATTCACTTATTTAAGAACATTGCATTAAAAATTTGGTGGAAAATTCTTTGTCAAGAAATCAAATTAACCAATTTTGCTGTAGGTGTCGTACGGGTACGAATTGATATTCTTTTTTTATTTGGAACGGCTAGGGTTATGATAACAGATAACAATGGAGTAGCGACAATTTTGTGGATGGAACTGATTTTTAACTATCTTTCATATCTTGCAAGCGAAAAGTATTCGAAGAAAATATATCAATTCAAGACGATTGGGAAGTTGACTATTTTGTAGAGAAAAACAAACATGGATCAGTAATTGTTTGAAAAGTGTCACTATATATAAAAGTGCTGTATTTAAAAAATACCATTAAAGAGGAATCCTTCAATAACACTTTTCCTCGAAGAACTCTTTCAAGAGGTGATAAATAGGCTTTCTTGAATAATCTTTACAACAACAACAAAGTTTTTGTCATTGGTAATATCACAGTTGTAACAAAGACATCCTATGAAGTTTGTTATATTACTAGTAATCGTATGAAGCCGTTTACTGATGCAGAAATTGTGAAAAAAAAATTTGTAACGCTTCTAATTTAGTGTTAGTGACCCAAATAAAAAAATATAAAAAATATAAATTAAAAATGCAAAATAAGATTTATAATATTTTGATGAATTTTCCACATTTTAAATTAACAATATTATCTTGGTCTTAAGTCATTTCTCCCCTCTCCTCTCCCATTTATTCTCATGCTGTGGCCCGCGTGAAATAAATAACATATATTTGCAGACCACGTGAAATACCTGACATATGTATGCGGCCCAGCAGAAAAAAATTGTTAAGGACCCTGTTCTAAGGGAATGAATGTGGGATTCTTTCTAATCCTAGTTGAAGCATGAAAATGAAACGTAATATTTTTAAAAATAGTCTTAGTGAGAAAAAGAAATCCTACACTAAAATTAAACATGAAATGTGGAAAAAGGACAAATTTTTACAGAACTAAGTAAATAGTATTATTATCATTAGGAATATTGCATTGATTTTAAGAATAAAAATCTATTTTGTGAGCGAATCGGAATAGCAATGAACAAATAGTTCTATTAATCACATTACTTAAATATATTTAAGTCTAAAGAAAATTAAAACAATTAAAAATTTAAAATATAAAAAAATTAAGTATACAGGTATTAAGAAAAAGTTACATTAAATAATTTAAATACAAGAAAACAAAATATAATTAAGAAGATTTTCCTGCAGCAGCAACGGATATATATGTACAAAACTGCCATACAATGACAAAAGAGCTAGTATAAGCCAGATATTATGTGATATAAATCTTCTGATTAAATGCCTTTTTAAAGGTTTTCACTCAAATTCCTCTCTTCCCAATCAACTACTTGTCATACTATCTGTCACTTTGCTTAAATTAATTCATGTATAGAATTAAATATTGTTAAATTATATACAACCAAATTCACAAAGCCGAATCGGGTCTTCTAAACATATTACCTAAGATTTTAAGTGGGAGTTTTAAAGTAGAGTTTTCAAAAGACCAATTAAAACCTTAAGTTGATTTTTTAAAATCAGAATTCAATTTCATTATGTCAAGTGATGCAAATGAAGTACGAGGAAGTACGGAACAACGCTTAACAGAATTTTTTTTATAGATTTTTAAATAAAATTTTGAACTTAAATGATTTCTAACCTATTTGAGCTACCATAAACCTATTGTTTCCTTCTTAGAATACAATTAATTCCCAAATATGATTGTATATTTCGCACAAAAATATTACTTTAGGAATACAGACATGTGAATATATAATTTTATAGAACCATACTAACATCCCCTTGTTTTTATTCACCTAACTAACCCCGGAAATAACATTACAAAATTTGAAGTTATCACTTCTATCATGTGGTCATAAGCAGACACACTTTTTTAAAAAAATCATTAATTTACTGAAAGTAAACAAAATACTTTCTGACAAAATAAAAAAATAAAATGCACATTTATGCTTATATAATACACTTATAAATGTATCAGGAGTGCACAATGCATTTATAACTAATTTAACAATGCTAAGTTAAGAACAAGTTTAATAATTACCAATGATCCCATGGATATGTCATAAACTTATGTACAAAAATTAACACTTGGTAGTTTGTACAGTTTATAATTAATTCCCTAACTGTGGATTAAAAGTTACGCAATTCACTCTCCAATGCCACCGTTTTCCATTTAGAAGCGGCAAGTGATATTTGAGTAAAGGGGAAAGTAAAGGAAAAAATATAAGCAAATCCCCTGGAATATTTTTTCCATTTAGAAGCGGCAAGTGATATTTGAGTAAAGGGGAAAGTAAAGGAAAAATATAAGCAAATCCCCTGGAATATTTTTGTCAATGTCCTTTTATTGTAGTCCAAGGTCTCAAAATAACTTTACGGATAGCAGTGCACAGAAAAGATCGTAATCGGAAAGACATATATCTACGTCCGGGGAAATTAAAGCTTTGGTTGAGTGAGACGTTTATTTACGCCAGTGACACTTAAGAGGTGAAAATCGTATTGTAGCTTTAGCGTCGAAGTATAGCATTATTGAATTCAATACATTGTAATTGTGTGGAGGGGGTGAGATGAAAATTATGATTAAATATTGGATCGCGAATATTGAAAGTTTAAAAAGTACTGTTTTAAATAATTCGAATTGAAATCTTTTCTATAGTTTACCGTTACAATCTCCTATTAGAGTAACATGGTATCAAGGACCTGATGAAGGTATTTTTACCAAGGGGACATGAAGCAATAACAGCTGTTATAAACTCTCTGTCTCTTACGTTTTATGCAATAAAATAATTCTTATACAATGAAGATATTTTTAAATCCATCTTATGGAATTATCCACAATTTATTTTGAGGATTTTCCCACCTCTGTAGTTAATTATAAATGCTTTCAAAACTATTTATTTGCAAAAATATTTATTTTATTTCAATATCAATGGAGAAGATTATTATTAATATTTGTTATATTTTTATCGAGCAGTAATATTTAAATATGTTTATCATATAATTCGATAGGTATTTAAATCATCTTAGTTCCAAATTCTAAAAAGTGAAAGATAAAAATAGAACGAACCGTAGAAGCAATATTCTTTTTAATCCTCTGACATTTTGAGCTTTATCCATATTGTAGCATATTTAGTTTTCTAATTAATTCGATTTATTAAAACCAAAGCAAGAACGAATGCAATTATTGCTGTAAAAGGGAGCTCAAACATTAATATATATTTTTAAATAAATTTTCTTAAATGTATGAAATCCTTGTTTTAGTGATAAACTTAAACTGATATACTTCATTTCATTGGTATACTTGGTTGCTTCTGCACTTCATGTTACTAATAATTATTTTCAAATAAATTTGCTATTTTGTCAGTTAGTGCATAAAATCAAATGTGTTACTTGACGCCATTATTTTGATATAAGTTTTCACACACAAATACAATTTAATGAAAACGCATTCTGCCAATAATAATATTTTCCATATTATGCTGCCAAGAATAAAAGAACTCAATATCAAAATCCTCAAGATGAATATGATTTGATAAATCCAGTGATTAAAATATAGCTTCTAGTGATTTTTTGGTTTGTTTTTTCCCTCTATGTAGTACTTTATCGCTTTTTAAATATACGTTTTCACAAATCTAATTCAAACCTATACGTAATCCATATCAAATGATAAGGATGTTGTAAATATACTGTTACATAGATCGGGGTTCGAGGATTTTATGCCAACAATCTCAAAGAACAAGACGATCTTAAGGAGCAATGAAGTTTTATTTTCGATAAACAATCCTTGAAATACAGGATACAGCCCTCAAATTCGCTTAATAAATCTCAGAAGGTCTTTACATCTTCTACGGCACTCAGACTTAACTATCAGTGTCTAAAATACAAGGATGTACAAGATTATTCGCAAGCACTCGCTGCTCTTAACAACAGCCGCACTAATAGCTAATCACTGGTCGACTCTTCAAGGGTCAGAGCAAGACTAACTCAGTTGTGGCCCTATTTATGAGCCTCACGGGTTCTTCTCGAAAGATCCACTTGCGTCATGGATCGTGATATAAGTAGATTTCTCTACTAATTTCCAGGATAATCCTTAGGTTCGCTAACATAATCTCCAAGTTGCCAAAAATGTTGCCAACTTGGCTCTATCGCCAAGATTTCAACAAATTTCTATTGAATTGTCATTATAATGTAAAGAACGGCGTTGCTTGAGAATGTTACAATTTTAACATAAAATAAATACAACATAGAGTAATATATACACGTCCAGATATAAATTATTGACACTATTTTAAGTATTCTTTACACAAAATTCGTAACAGTATTACATTGAATACACATTTACATTCAAATATTTTGAGTTTCTTCTGTAAATTAAATGATATCTATCAATTAAAAAAAATTCATTCATCCAAGGTCAATATCAGGAGTTCATTATCGTGATGAACTAACTAAAGCATACCAATTATTAAAATGTATAAAATATAATTAAAAGAAACTAATTTACAAAATACGAAATTTGTATTTTGTTCTAAATACAATAATTCCATATTAATTTTAGATTATTCAGTCGTTCTTTGAACAAAATAATTCAAAAATCCATTTTGAAAGTGGATTTCAATGAATTTGTTCATTTTCTAATTAGCATAGAAATGATTTTAAGATTTAAAAATAATATTTAGATATCAGACATGTATTAATTTTCAGAATACAGTTTTACTATTCCAGATTAATTCTTAACTAACCGATTCATTGAAAACTGATATAAATTAATATTTTCGTCTAATTCTGTTTGACTTGCTACTGAAACCATTCAAAGAAAATTTGTCTAAATTTTTATATAAATAGATTGAATAATGCACAATAGTTCTTATCTTAATAAATAATCCAAACTCTAAGAGTTAGCTATACATGTTTTTTTAAAATTATGCTAAAAAAGTTACCTCTATTTTTGAAAACTTGGAAAAAGTTATGAAATAATTTCGGAATTACGAAAAGCGTTCACTTTTTAAAAGAATAATTATTAGTGATTAATTTGTTAATATAAAATCTAAAACAAAAGACAAATAAAATTCCATTTTCTTTATAGAATTTAGAAAAGCATCTATGAAAACGGTCGCATTGTTTAATATAGGATTCCGAGGAATTTATAACGAAATCTTTTAAATTTTAAAGTATGAATGAATTAGCAAAACCAAAGAATGAATTTTTTGGGAAAACAGTTTATTTTGTGAGTTCATCTCTCCTACACATCACGTCGAATGGAAAAGTAAATAATTGTGGAACAATAAAATAAATATTATTTTCTGGAAAAAAAAAAAAAAAAGAGAACAAAATTTTACTTTTTCACAGCGGGAAAGGATAATACGATTGTGTATCCAAAGTTAAAGTAAGAAAATAGTATTTCAATTGGGATACATATGATATGGAATTTTATAACTAGAAAGTTTCATTGCGTATATTTTTCTTATTTTTAATGTATCATTTAAAAAGAATATAATGCAAATATCGAGCTCTGTCAAAGAGAAATATTTATTTCTTAAGTTTTTATTTCTCTTTCTTCGCTCAAATTCCTTCTTTTCTTCTACAGAATGCGGTTGGCAAACATGAAAGATTATTTTTATATCTCGCGAATATATCGAATGAATCACCCTTTCAAATACTTTCTTGTTATTTTATTTAGTAGGGCTTCTCTGAGAAGGACAGACATTTTTCCGGATTTGTAGATTTCATTTATCACCACATTAAATTTTTCTCTCTCTTGCACATACCCTTTTCTTATTTCCCTAAAACTAGCCCTTTGCTTTAAATCTGTTTTTGTATTACTAAAGATGTTAAGGAATGCTAAGCAAATTCAAAATATTTTGATAATTGTGCCTTAACATCCTTTTTCACTATGAAGCTTAACACTTAAAATTGATTTTTTAAAAAAAAGAGCAAAATATTTTAGAGCTTAGTTCTTATTCCATCGTCAATGTTTTTAAATGTGGAGTACTGCATGCACGGTTATCTGAACAGAATAATTTCAAAAGTATGCGTTAATATTTATTTCATAAAATATCATATTTTTTGCTCAGAAAAGTATTATCACATCCATAACCTTTTTAAAAAAAAAAATACAGAAAATTCTATTAAGAATATAAAATATTTTTAATTAAAATATATTCTCATTTCCCCTTCAATGTCGGTTGTCTTGATGTTTCAATTTTTTTTCAGTTTTGTTTTGTTGAGTTTCATCTTTTTTTATAAATTTGACTACATATATAAAATTGTAAACCCCTGTGAGTCGATTTTTTTTTGGGTTGATATAATGTTTGTTTTATAACGGGGCATTGTTGGGGGAATTTTTGGTTGGTTCCAAAATTTTTGATCGGGACATTACAAAGTTCCAAAACCAAATATCTAAAACAAAAAAAGCAAAAGGACAAAAAGGGACATTTAAGGGGAGATCCAAATACAAAAAAGGGGCAGAGACAAGTTTTCACTTTACCCGGCAGTGAAGTTCGGGTGACTCTTTTAAAAAAGGCTTGATTTTTGTAAAAAGATATTTTTAAATAAGATTGTTATTTATGATAAAAATTAGGGGTTATTTTAAAAAAATTTTAAAATTATAAAAGGTGTGGGGTTTTTTTTTTTGTAAAAAATTTTCTAGCACCAAATTAAACCTTTTTTAAAACAATGCTTTTAATTTTAGGTCAAAACAATCCCCAATCATAATCGTAATCGACTAACATTATTCATCGAAATCCCCCACCTTTTTAAAATCAGGCGCTGAAAAATTGTAGGGATTTCCTGCAGGTTATAAAGCGAAAATTTTTTTTGGATCGCCTCTTTGTCTTTTTGCTTTCACCTGAAGTCGCTGCTTTGCTATTGCTATGTCGCTTGTGTCTTTTTTCTGTTCTTCCAAATATCAGAAATACCCTGTAATTTGTCCCTCCCCACATGTCCCAAATAAATAAGTTGAAATTAAATTCTGAAGATTTTTTTCCTGAAATCAGATATGCCACCAATCCAAATAAACCAACACCGGCTAACGATATATATATAATTGTTTATACGTTATTATGAACTGACTGCGTATTTTAATCACATCATTATTATTCCTAACAATTAATTTATGTGTAGTGCTGTATAAAGAGCAGGAAAACTATCCTTCTAGCTGATGCGCCTTCATGCTATCATGAAAGGTAGCGTGTATTCTCCAGGGGTAATATTTTGTGAAATATAAATTTTTGAAGTTTTAACTAGGAAAATTAAGTTTAATTTTTAGTAAGATTTATTAAAACACAACTTATTTGAATTGCAAGGTTATTCCTCTATTTAAAAAACAACGCATGAACAGCATAAATAAAAGGTGTATTATTGCTAGACCCCTTCCCCCTCCCAAGGAAGATTTTAGTTTAATATTATTAAAATTTACATTCTGAAACAAAAGTATTTATGTTTCAAAATACTGAAATACACGAGCAGAACTTTATTATTTGAACCATAATAGTATTGGTTAATTAATAAACCTATTGTAATAAATATATAATTTTAAAAATTTATTAGATGTACTTCAGAATAGGATAACATAGTAAATCCATACATTTGTAATAAACCTATTGCTAGTTTGGCTTAATGCACAAATCTTAATGGATGTCATTTACTTTGCTTAGCCATAGATGTCACTACCAGTTAGTTTGTCTTAGGAATTATTAAATTTTGTTAAAACGTTTTTCGATTACCTCACCCCTTTAATAAAAAAGTTAAAATTTATGCATTTTGATTGCATATATAATACGCTGTTGATCATATTAGAGAATACATCTGCGAAAAACTATTTCTGTATATGGAAATTTTGTAATTTCTCTTGAGTTGGCTCTGTTAGATAGGTTAAGTATAGTATTTTTTTTTTACACTTTTAGAATAATTTGATTTAGATTTATTACAAAGCAGTTTTAGAACTTTTATGCATATTAAATTATTTTGTATTATTTTTAAGTTTATTGTTCTTCTAAATTTTATTTCTAACAAGTAACATAGGCAAATAAAGGGAAATGTTAATGCTTTGAAGCAATGTGTAACCTTTTTGTCTTAGGTTTAAGTCTAAGACTGTCATTGAGCCTATCTTTGGTTTTATTAGTTTACTCTTTTCATGCTTTAGATGTTTTACTTCGTAAGACAATAAAAGCCTTCTTCTTCCTTACTCTCCTCATTTTTTTTTCTAATGCGCAGCATATTAGCAACTAAACCTTTGAAGACACGGAAAGTTCCTAAATGTGAGAGCTCTTTCAGTGTGGCACCATCTAGTGGCGGTTCTTGTTACCAAATTTGGAAACTCGAATTAATTTAATTCAAGTTCTCTTCGGATGCTGAATATTGCTGTTATTTAATTTTGCCGAGAGTACCAGTTACCAATTGATACTCAAGGGACCTTTTACATACCACATATTCATATGACGTGCATGTCAAAGATTTTTACATCCAGAAAATATATCGACTCCAGCCAGGATCGAAACTTAACATTGGACTTGCGAAATGGGCACGCTATTTCTGAGCCAATAAGATTAGATCTGTTAATTTATTTCCCTTCAGCACCCCCTGCACTGCATCGGGTCTTTTAAACAGTTCTTCTTGCATCAAAGTAATACAACTAAGAAGATGGTGAGGTGGGGCTTCACACGTAACGCACTTTGTACAAACTGCGAAATTTGTACAACTACCTGAGAATCTGACGGATCTTAAGTGGCCAGAAGTTAAACGTGCCAAAGAGTTTGGGCTTTTTTGTTTCCATCAAATTTTATAGCAGTGTTGGAATTTTCACCACAATAACACGTAGCGCTGGTGGTTGGCTCCAAGTAATATCTATAGAAGCCTTTTTTTTTAGTAGAATTCGGAGCAGATCAAAGGATCCTCATTTATCTGAGGGATAGCAGTGCCATCGTTAGTAATCTTATCAGAAATATCATTAAACACTGCAGCCACCATAAATGCAACACCAAGAAGTACAAGAGATAGCACAACAAAAATTATTTTGTAGGTAACATGTTGACCAAGCATCAATGAAATTTTAGACTTTGTAATGGGGTTCCCGCCAGAATCAGTAGCCAGAGTAGCCGCCATTGTTGGGGAAACACCGCTGCCACAACCCGGCATTGATTCAAAGAAATTTCGATGTGTTCTGGGCAGCAGACAATAACTTCACCCTTAAAGTTGATCTGGTGTGGCAGCTGGAGGTGTAATCTGGGTCAATCGTTGAGCAAACCAGGGAAAATGTTTTCTATCGGCGAAAACCAGAGAGGACCCCCCAGGAAGAAATTTAATCGAATTGACGAAGAATTAAAATATTGCCCGGTCCGCATTATCTATGAAATATGGCTGTGGCCAAACCTGAAGGAAGGAAGGAAAACTGGCTCCAACACCCGGAGATGTAGGTGGATTTTTAAAATACCGCAATGCGTACTAGAGGAGTGCGGGGTGATATCCAATACCCCCCTACCATAAAACCGTGTAGGACCAGTGCGGTGGTACTAAGCAGTTTCAGCATCCCCTTTTACGGTGTTCCGACTCCCAATCCGACCATCGGGTTTGGAGACAGATGCGTGACTCGTCAGTAAAACAACCTTCCCTTTTCTGCCCACATCCTTCTTTTCATCGCACCATTGGCGGGGGGACGTTTGCGGGCTGCTTCAAGGGTAGTCCCAAACAATGGACGTCTTGGGAAGACCCTTTAAAAAAGGGTGAATGGACGACAGACACTGAATGATGCGTTCAGACAAATGGCTGGCGGTTCTGATGGATGGTGATCCGTCCCCCCGCGCACAATTTGGGCCCTTTCCAGTGAAGGGCACTGAGGTGGGTGCATCGACACGCGGTCCGTCGACCTCCCATCCATCGGGCACATATCCGAATTACAGTTGTTTGGTTTCGTCCAACACGACTTTCGATTTATCTGAAAGATAATCCACAATCTCAAAAGGCCCTTCCTTCCTTTGTCGAACTCGGATACTTGATCAAAAGCTGATCGCTTTTTTCCGGAATAACTGGTCTTTTTTTAAAAAAAACACAATTGCCGAACATGAAATCGTCGAAATCCCCAACCCTTTAAAAAAAAAGTTTTTGAGGTTTCCGGCGTGTAAAAAAATTTATCTCGGCAAATTCCCAAATCATTTGTATATCCCCCCCCGCTAATGTATGTTGTAAATTTCATGGTATTTGCATGTTTCCCTTTCCCCGGGGTGGGGGGTTTTTTTTGCTGCCCAAACCAGTGTATTTTGGATTCACTTGAGATGGTATCCATGTAGATGATGGACACTAGTCTTGGACAAGGTTTTGAGTTTATTTATAACTTCAATCCCTCTCTTCTCACTAATATTTCTCCATTTATAGAGATATTTAATAACACTTTGATTCTGCGAGATAATCCATATAACCTGTTAATCTGTGTAGCAAAATGTATCCCAAAGCCATATATATCACAATCAGTTCTGTTCGGAAAATGGAAGAACCATCAAAATTTCTAAGTTTAAGAGTAGCTTCTTCCTCTCCGTATCTGACATGAATTCCACTACCAGTTTGTCCAAATTTATCCTTACTACCTTCTGTAAATCAATACAGCCTCAACAGGTAGATTGTTGATCACCTCTAGGGGGTACCCTGTCTTATGTATTCCAGATGCTTAATGGGCTTGTAAGTGTGTCATTAACTCTGCATGAAAGAACACTCCAGAAAGGGTATCCAAAGGAAATGCTACAGATTTTTAAAATTTTCTTCTATCTTTGGCTATTTTGTCAACTTCTCAAGAAATTTGCTGCACAATGTTGATTTTTATAGTTAAAAAGTTTACTGTAACGTATTGTAAGATTAGGGAAATTTCTCAGTCTCAAGGGTTGCAAGTCAGCCTCATGCAGAACTAGATAATAATAGTGAATCTGTATAATATATATAAAAATTACTAATATAAATAATTATACGTAAAATATTTTATGGGAGGGAGGAAAGAATGAACACAGGGGCATTAACATGCAGAAATTATTCTGTACACGAGCTTTAACCCAAGTTTTATCACCTTAATCTTTAAAATGGTTAGGTATGACAATTAATTGTTATCTAAAACAATAGACTCGTCATGGATATTAATAATAATGTATATATAGAGAGAGTTCAGAAAATATTTGGCCGGATTAAAACAATAGCAAATAATTTATTTTTTTGCTATAGAATATGTTTACAAAAATCCTGCCACAGAATGTATTCTCTAGTTTTGTCCATATAAAAGGGATATGACAAGTTCTCTCCAAGATTTCGGAGAGCTGTAGTAAAAAAAAACTAAGATGAATACAGTGAAAAGGAACACATGAAAAAGTCCAGAAACAATTCAAATTTTATTTACTTTTTTTACAAGTGATCTAGATGTGAATCCTGGTCACTCGGCGTACATCAATGTGATCGTTCGGAGTTTCTGACTACCTCTTTCTTCCTGGCATTATCATTGTTTATTAAGCACGTGTAACCTTTCATCGAAACCCCACATCAAGCGACAAAAGGGAAGAAAAAAATTTAGTTATGTAAAAGAAAAGGTTATTTTTTCGGATAACAAAGAAAGGATAACATGTGCTGTCAATAATGTTGAGTAAAGTGAGGGAAGATCTAGACAATCGCATTGATGTACGCCGAGTGACCAAGGGTTCACATTTAGAACAACAGTAAATTACGCTTGAATTTTCCATTATTCTCTCATGTTATTTTTTCTATATTCGTATTAGTTTTTTTACAACAGCGCTTCCAAACTTTGGAGGGAATTATGAATACCCCTACGTATATTTGAACAGATAAGATATAATTTTCATCCACGAGTTTCGCGCTTTGCATTTCTAGGTGAATTCGTATTTTTCAGATATCCATCTAATGTATGAGAAAACTAAAAGGTCGAACAATGATCTCATGGATAACTCCTAGATGTCTAACAAATATGCAAGTGAAAATGTTAAAAAGCGATCAATGATTGCTTGTGTTTGTGGCTACAATTTTGAGCATGCGCAAAATCAGAACTCATTGAAATATCTTCAAGTACATTTTAGACATAATTACGCACACAAGGACGCCTTAAGACTTTTTGAGGCCCTGGGCCCTATTTAAAAGTAGGCTCTACCTGTGACCTTTAAAGTATACAGCATACAGCACGCATTATTAAATACTCTTACGAACTGTAATTTGAAACAAATAAATGTGCATGGCTCACAATCTCACAAATCTCGTCACAAACCAGTTCGACCGATGGCAGCATTTTGACTAAATGATATGACTGGGTATTAGACCTAGGCCAGCTCAACTTTCAATGTTTGTGACCCAATTTTCCATCATAACATTTATTCCACCCCCTCTCATACAACAACTATACATTAAATGCAACAATAATATACTTCGATGCCACAAAGTGACTGATTATAAAATGCACAGATTATCAAGATAAGTATTATATTTTGTATATAGAAGCTCATATGGAAGTGACTAGTAATTTCTGAACTTGTTTTTTAATTTAATCTTGATAAATTAATTATCAAATACATTGCGCAGTACTGATACACTTATAAGTACATCTGTGTATAAATGTGTATTTTATTTTTTATTATGTCAGAATGTATTTTGTTTTGCTTCCTTTTAATAAATTGATAATTATTTTAAATCTTTTATTTTCGACTTTTCGATGTGCTCGGCCCCGAGTAGGGTTATCATGACTCTCTAGGGCAGGGGTGGTGAACCTTTATGGATCAACGTGCCATTTTTTCTAAAGAAGTGTTTAATTTTGGGAAAAAAATAAAACTAAATGCTATCAACACAAAACTCTATTTACTACAAAAAAATACCTTTTTCACCATAATTATAAATATTTTAGTTATACGTGTAATTCAAATTAAAGTAAAACATTAGTGGGACTTCGTTGTCGCAGATTGGATGACAAATAACTTATATTAGGATAATAAGATGTTACTGTTTGTAGAATACAGGATGAATTTGAGTCGTCTGCCAAACAGTTTCTAATTATTTTTGATGTGATTCACTCTATATGACAAGAGGGTTTGTGATTTGTTTCAAAATACAGTTTTACAGACGACGTTCTACATACCACTATTCCAGAACATAAAACACACACCGTTTTGTCGCCTCTCCATAATGCTATGTTTCTCGATCTACCAAATTTGAAATTATTACACTTATTATCTTGCACTTTTTATTCTTTTGCCATGTTAAATAACAGTTAAAAATCGTAAATATAACGCAAACTCTAAAATACAGTTGTATCAATGAAATTGACTATGCTATAAGTAGACAAACTTGACATCATAATCAAATGTACTCTACGACGTAACTAAGGCAAGACAGTAGTTACAAATTTTCTGTTTTTGGAGAATATGTACGGAATAATATTCGAGCATTAAAATTATTCAAATGATGATCTTATTAATTATGAGTCAGAACGAAATGGTGTCCACACCAAGGGAGAGACATTGGGCCCAGGCCCAGTTGGCCCATGCCTTAAGATGTACCTGCACATACACATATCCATTCCAGACGTTTATTCTATATCAAAGATAATGATAATTCAATGTTTTGATCCTAATATTTTGGTTTTTAATAATCAAAAAGAAACAATTTTCCGAGAAATGTTTTTAACCTTTAACGAATGATTCAGCATCTACAAGATCCAAACGCAAGACCTTGAAATAAGAGCAGATGTCGAAAAGGAGCGAACACAAGTCACGTGGAATGCTCGCGAATAAAAATTTTTATGGGTGAAAAAGGGGAGAAGAAGATCACCAATAACTTTCGGGATGTCCACGTTTGGTGCGAAGTGTCCCGCCGTGAAACACTCTATAAAAATCTGAGGCGCCTGTGACGTATGGCTTCGCCGTTGGTGATCGCCCCTGCAATAAAGGCAGACGTTTTAACGATCTGGCGAAGGGTTTATTGGATCTTCAGAGAATTAATAAAGAGGGAAAAGAGGTTCGCGCTTTGATCAAGAAAGGAATATTAATGTTGCTGCAAAGAGTTCCAAGAGTATGTGGAACTCATTCAGGAGCGGAAGTTAAAAAGTTTTGATTTCGAACGAAATGTAGTCATTCGAAAATTCAATTAGTGTGTTGATCATTGTACTCATAACCTCTCCTGCGTTTTCACATTCACAGTGCTATGAATCGTTTTAACTTTGACTTGCATGTATAAATGTTTCATGGTGTTCGGTAAATGTAAAATTACAGTAGTAAATGTATGCAATAATAAAATTTAAATAACAGAAGTTTATTCTTGAATATTATTGGTACAGTTATTTTTATGTATATTTTATATCATTGATGATGAAGTCATATTTTCATAACATAAACTCATGAATATTAGCAATATTATTACTACGTGAAAATCAGTGCAATAAAAAGTTTATCCACTACAATGCATTTACCTAGTTTAAACAACAAAAATGGGCTTCATTAAGAAGAATCAAAATTAAATAACGATATGTTGTTGTCGTGTATGAGAAAGTGCATATGTGGTAATAACAAATTATAGTCAAATATTGCCAAAGGCGTGAATCACTGCCGCGGCAACATCCATGGCACGATAGAATATCCATGCTGCAGTTATTGTCTATTTTAAAAAGGGCACCAACAATGGAAGGACAGCTAGAAAGATGTTTGGGATCCAGTTGCGAGCCTGGGCAGAACCTGCATTCCACATATGATCTGGAACCATCGGGCAGTATTTTCATGCCCTTGAAATGCTTTGCTCTTAGTCTAGTTATTGTTGTCGTAATTTCTTGGCTATAATTTAATTCTGGGCACGAGAATTTTTTTCTTCGGTTTGTACAGAGCTTTTTATTCTGCGATCCATTAATGTTGCGCTGAAGAATATTCAGTGTCCTCGTAGCAGACTTCTCGGAGTGTTCCCGGACATCAGAACACAACGCGTCGGCTACTCCGGACGCGGTAGCATTATGAATATCACAATATATTGCTCTTGTCATAATTGAGAGTTGACCAGAGCCCCGAGAGGACAGACTTCTGCTCATTTTAGTCGCCTTTTTTTACGCCTGTGCTTACGTTGGGACTATTCTACTCCGGTCACCACACGGCGAATAACGATATATGATACCCATAAAATAAATTTTAGTATAACGGATTAAGAAAACAGTAAAAGAATTGCATGTATGTGTTAAAAACATGTTAAAAACAACTGTTTTGCCCAGTTACAGATAAATAAGTATAAAACTATTCTTAAAATTCCTTTCTGAATTTTTTGTTGACTGAATCACGCTTCAGCGATGCTTGATTCTTTTGCAACTTATCAGGGAAAATAAATTGTTATTATGCTTCATTATTCAGGCTATAAGAAACTTAAAAATGTGTTACTTCAACTACAGCATAATAGCGGTTCAGATGAACATGAAAAAAAATAGGAATGGTATTCTAAAAGAACATAGCAACTTAACTACCCAGAGAAATTAAGCAGTTTAACTAAAAATAATCTCTAAGATTATCATAATTAAATTGTCAAAGAATAACTACTATCAGTTCTTATGTATATAAGTAAATATAATCATTTTAAATATTGCAGTTTAATTGAGGGAGACTAATTTTAGCATTTTTAATAGGTTTTCTTCTATTCATACTGTAACTATGGATCAAAACTTTCAACACTTTTTCTCACCTTTTAAAGCGCTCATTTGGCCTACAACATTCTATACATGACTGTTTTGGATGACAATACTATAAAATAAAAAATAATTATTTAAATAATTAAATTTTATTCATAATTCTAATGGCTTACAATGTGAAACAGTTGAACATTAAAACCAGCAAATTAATTTATACCTTCATAAAATTTAATATTAAAATGTTACAAATGGATGCATCTAATGTGACTTTCTCATACTGGGTATTTGGTTTAAAATTTGCCTTCAATGTTTAATGCATTTTGAATTCTTTTACTTTTCTTTGTAAGTCAATATTCGTTCAATTTACAATGAGCGAAAAAGTTATTACGCGTAATTATTTTAGAAGATAAATTTAATAGAAATGTCAATTAATAATAAAAAAAAATTATTAAATTTTTATAATGAATAAATTCAATTTGATTCAACGTTCCCTTTTGCTCTTAAAATTTAAGGTTTAAAAATTTATGTTACGCAAAGTGTGAAGTGATAAGAGGCTAGACGGCCCCTGTTTTTTTTTTTGGTAATTTCCATATCTGCCCCATTACCGGATGTTGCTACATTCTTTCGAAAAGGGACTGTCAATGAATTATCGCTCCTCTTTTTCAGTTCGTTGGACCCATAAATTTAATAAAATGTAACTCTGCGCGATTTTGAAATATCCAATCAGAGACTCAGCTTAGTAGACAGTAGTGAGTCCGGTTCTCTCCAGGATTTACAGGTGATCCAGTTTACTATTTAAAGAGACGCGCACCAATTTCGAGACAGATTTTTCCTTAAATGTTTCGAATTAACCCTTTCGAGGGCTTAAAGGGTTAAACATGTAGGTGTGAGAAAGAAACAATCGCGATGACACCAGCCACTATGAGCTTTCCTCCTCTCTTGGAGCTTACTAAAAGTTAAGTTCTTTATTCAATTCTTTTTATTATAAATGTAAATTTTAACTGTGGAAAAAATAAATTCAATAATAATATATAATAGAGCTCGTTTAATCTTTGTTTAGTTTAATCTAATTGATTTAACATTGGCCATGATGCGAACAAAGTAAAGTTGAACTTGGGTTTATTTAGTTTTTGAGAATTTATTTAAATGGCCTTGCATCAGAAGTTTGAAAGAAAACCCATGTTTAAAAAACTCGTTTTTTACTGTTGTTATCGGTTTCAACAGAAAATAATTTCTTGAAATATCTCAAATTAATGATCGGAAGGAAGTATAATAAATTTAAGTCTATGTTTAACCAAAATGAGATTTGTGAAACTATTTCATGTGATATGAGTTTAGTGAATTTCAAAATTTTTAAAATTTGACTGTGTGACGGGCTCACGCGTCTTTTTTTTAACATAACATCTGGGTTCTTTAGTGGCCAAGATTAATGGCAACTCTTTCCCAACCAAAACCCAAGAAGCGAAATGTGAACAAGAAATGCAAATAAGATAGCTTTTAAAAGAACAGAAGTTTCAATAAGTAGAATGGCAATTTGGGGATTGTTATGTGTTAAAAGAGACTGAGGGAATTGACAGCCAATCATGAAGTTACCTGGAAAACAAGCCATTAATACAAGGTGAATACCATTGCACGCGCGCCAGACGTTTCCACATAAAGATTGAATCTAAGTTTGGATTAAAGTAGGACGGATTATTTGATATTAGGACTTGTAATATTATTAGAAGTGAGAGTAGGCGGATAAAATCATTATAACTTAGAGAAAGTGGTCTAAATTACGCGATTCGGTTTACTATAATTGTGTGCTTGTTCACTATAGATTCTCGCTTAATTAAATTTATCTAAATTGTTAGACATTTAAGTTCTATTCTTCATAAAGTCATATTAAGAATTAAAAATGTCTATTCTTCTTGCAAATCCTGCACCTCTAGCTCACGCTGAGAATCAAAGATACGGTCACCAAAGGAGCGCGGTATCACAACTGTAGTTGAATTTAAGGGGTTCATACCAAAGCAGCTTTAAAAGTAATTGATTATATAGAGTAAAACAATCCACCAGTTGCATTCAAGTTGTTTTCACCTTGTATAAAAAATGAGACATAAATAGAATATATTTTCACACAAAAAATACTTAAACATTTTGATCATACAAAGCTGATAAAATTTAGAAATTCTCTCTTAGAATTGAAAAGTTAAAATTCATTAACCATTGCTTTATTACAGAAAATGAGAAGCATTATTTATAAAAAAAATAATTGACCTGAATTTAAAAACATATTTTTAAATTAAAACACGTTGCCTTATCATGAAACCTAATTATGTATTTGAATCTCGTTTTTATTATTCAATTGCGATTATTTCACTATTCAGACCAGAGCAAAAGCAAGAAATTTAAAACCTTCAAAAAAGATTAAAACTAACTATTTTAAACACTTTTTAATTACCTCGAAAAGTTACTAAGTCTGAAATGAATCAGATGAAGGTATTTAAAGTTTTTGAACTTTTTACTCTATTACTTCTATTTATTGCCTATGTATAAAATGAATGAAGACAATTTTTGTGCGTATAGTTTAATAATAATTCACGAAATGTAAAAGAAATTTAATCAGATTGTTGAAAAGAAAAATAGCTTATTTTATTCTACAAAAGTTTTCTTAAAATGAAACTCTTTGGAATATAAATAAAACAAACAAGAAATAAGTGTTTTAACAAGTCATCGCTTCGTTGCTTTTCACACTTTGATTTTCAGCACAGAGAGGTTTATTTATTTAGACACTTGGAGTGGTTCCTCACCTGTGCTTCGGAATCTTTCTTGAGGTAAAGATAAAAAAAGAAGTAAAGAATGAAAATAATTAAAGTAGGACACAGAGCTGTGAAAAATCGAACGTCGAATTCTTTGCTTCTTAAAATTCCAGGGCAGTTCTCTATCTCGAGCAAAAGGGGATCACTCGTAAGTCCAATAATAACGCGCATACTTCCTCCAAATAGTTATCGGAAAAAATTCTCTGTCATATCTCAGAGGAGGACGTTCTTCTTTAAGGGTAAAAGATATTGGTTAAAAAATTTCAAGGTGAAGGACACGGATTCTTGGAGGAGGGAGAGGAAAAGCATTCGACTTCATTCTGAAAAAAACCCTTTAAAATAAGCTTTAAAAGGGGAGGGAGATGAAATATTCTACCCCTAGATGGTAGATGAGTTTCATTTAAAAGAAACGCAGTATCCATTTTAGAAATAAATATGGTTGACAAAATAATTTTAATTATATTTCTTCTACATAGAGGTATTTGAAAACGATTAATGAATAAAACTTTAAATTCTTGAGTGATTGAAGTCTCAAAGGTATAGATATGAGCTCTTTAGCTTGCAAAAGGTTACAAAAATTGGTGTGATTTTATGTTTAACTGTAATATTATAAGCCATGAAATATATCCAAAATCTTCTGATAGCTTAAATATTTTTACGGGGAAAAATATGAAATATTTGTGCATATTTTTTTTAAAAACTGTAAGTGCTGTTATTATAAAGGATGAGGGCAGCTATAACAATATGCACTAACTCATTGTAATGTAGTTTTAATATGAGGATTATACTGTTTCATAATGGAAGCAAGTTATTTTTTATGCTTGAAACAGATTTGATTTCGATTTAATTTACGTCACATTCTGAGGCAGAACGAGGGTCATTGGCTACGGACCTTATAATTTTGAATCAGTAAAATGACGAGGACAACATCTGGGATGCCACCCTTTCTCCGAACTTATATACAACGATAAAGAAAGGATACAACGGAGCTTTTATAGATTTGACGAGTATAAGTACGCTGTTAACGATGAACTTTCAGTGGCACTCAATTTTGATCCTGTTCCTCCGGTAACGAATTCGTGACCATGACCACTTCGCTACTAGTGTTCCTAGTCGTAAATTGCATGATTGTTTCAGAGACAAAATTTGGATGAGATGGATAAGACAAATGGATCTGTTAAATCTAATAAGTTAATCGAACAAATAAAACAGTTTATTCATATCAAATATTTACATAGTTTGAAGTGAATATGAAAATTGAGCGTATTAAGGTATCCGAACACGTTGAAATGACCAAATTTTGTCTAAACACATATCTTTGTTTTTTATTTTATTGAATAGAGCTATCTCTTAGCTTTACAAAACATACTTTGTTTTGTCTCTACGTTACCTAGAGGTCAAGTTGCAAGCAATTTTATAAAATTAGAAAAAGCCGGAAGCGGGTCCTTAATCGACCCCAGGTGGGTATTTAAATTGTTCAAAATTTATCATGGTGAGCCTGATAATTCAAAATATAAATGTATTACTGTAAAACTTTTTGAACCTGATATTTAAGTTATTTTTTAGAGAATGGACTAAAATATTTCTTATTGTATGAATAAATTTTGTGTCAGGGCCTATTATTTAAATAATTGTTTCAAAAAGAATGTCACATTTCTTATAATATTTACTCGATCAGCTTTAAAAATTTTGCATTTTAATAAAACATAAAAGTTTTAGTACATTCTATAGATAAATGCATCTAATTTGTATTAATAATATTTGAACGGAACAAAGTTTATTACTTTTTTCTCTAATTGCTTGGGAGTTTTCAAAATATTGCTAAATTTCACTTATAATTGTGTGAGTTTTGTAAAATTTAGAATTTTTAAAAAAGTATTGTTAGTTAAATATTAGTATTTATCAGTTTTTCCACTATTTTTTTAAAAAGTACACTGAACGTATTCAGATACCTTAAATGTGTATATGCACATACGTCTTAATTGATTAGATAACCACAAAAATAGATTTGAGAAATTATCCTATAAGCAATTTAACTTAATATTCTTTACATTCGCATTAATGATGTGTTGAAGAGAAATTTAGAAATTTAAATGACAATTCATGAGAAATTTTTAGGAGATTTATATCCTGAAACTATATTTATGAGGATAATTGAGGACAACTAAGAGAAAAATCAACGTGAGAGCCCAGGTACGGACAATTCAATGTCGGTTTAAAACAGATTTCGGTAATACGAGTATTTGGTGGAAAACTGTACAGAATCACCTCTTATCAAAGAATCCTAACAGCATATACTTGAAATCATATGGCTTAAACTGATAAATAATAAAGTTAAAAAATTTTCTCAGCTGAAAAAAAAATAAACCCAATGAAAACATTATTATTGTGGCACTATTTACAAAGATAGTTAGCTTTTTAAATCTAGAAAACAGTACGGATGTGTTTTAGTATGGTAAAGGCTGCTTTCCGATATGGTGGTGAAGAATGGTATATTGAGTGTCCGAATAGTATGAATGCATTTTCAAACATTAATTACAATAAATTATAGTTTAAAAAAACTAAAAAACACGTTTTTATGGTTAATCGAACTAAAAAGTAAAAAATTATAATTCTTATTTTAAGAATAAAATGATTTACGAGAAAATTAATGTCATTGGGGTAAAAGCGTGGGGTACTCTATATCAATTGTTATAATTTCTTACTAGATCTATCCCGAAATGCTGTGAGTTAGTGTAAAAATTTAGTACAAAACACCCCATGCTTTATACCTCAATGACATTAATTTTTTCGTAAATCATTTTATTCTTATATTAAGAATTATTTTTTTACTTTTTAAATCAATTAACCATAAAAGCGTATTTTTTAGTTTTTTTAAACTATAATTTATTTCTCATTTTTTAGTTCGATCTACAGTAAAAGCATGTACTTTTAGGGTTTTTAAACTATCATTTATTCAGACATTTTTTTTTTTTAATTTTTGGCCCGTGACCGGAAAAGTTTGCCTATCCCTGAGTTAGGACAATTTTTTTTTCACATGCACGAGTTTTTTTTTTTCTTTCCATTTTCGGAAAAACCGGATAATTGTTTATATTATGATAAAAGATTGCTGACGCAAAAAAAAAAGTTTTCTCTTTTAGGGTTACTCTTAATCTTTTAGTTGTCAAATCTGGTAATGGTATCTGGAATTTGTTGCCAAATCCAGAAACGGTGTAATGAATTAGTCTCCAAATCTGGAAATCGTTATTCCTGATTAGCCTGATCAGGAAAATGGAACAAAATTATTAAAATATTGTATTATGATCGGTACTTGGTGACAAGCGTGCGAAATTTCGAATTAATCTCACCTTTTAGAGTGGGTAAAAATCGAGTTCAAAGATTCCGTTACATACACGTTAAACTTATAAACGCGTGTTACAAAAAGTAAATCGATATTTACCTACAGCTTTTTTTTGTCCCATCAAAAATATTAGCTTTCTTTTACAGTGCTTTTTTGTATGATTTCAGTGTTTACAACACATCGAGTTTATACGAGATTTCTAGCCACGTTCTATGAAACATTGCAAGATCTGAATGGTCATGGTATTTCGACTTTTTATTTCATCAGTGTCACTTATTGAAGAATGATAAGCAATATTTTTCTCGTATCCCTACAAGAAAGCTCAAAGTTGTTATGTCTAGAGATCTCGGTGGCCGAGCTACTGGACATCCTCTTTCCACCCACTTAACTTTTTCTCACTTCCGAACTCCAGTGTGTCTGGTGGCCGCGGTAGCCTAGTGGTCTAGGTAGTAGTCTCGTGACTAGTGTGTCATAAGTTCGAGGCCGGTACTGCTGAAGATGCGCCTGGAAGAGGGGGCAGATGCAAGTAAAATCTTTCAAGGTTAAAACGTGTTGGTGTTGTGTGGAAGTTAGGAGAGAGGGATGCCCGCTCAGGTTTCCTTCTCGTCACTTGACCATGGTTCAAAATGACGAGGTCCGTCACCAAAAGCTCTCATTTCGTTGAAAAGCGATATTTTTACTCACTCACTCACTCAGTGCGTGGGTTCCCCATTTACGTTGCACATATATTGCATACTTAAATTCGATAAATCATGCTACAACTTGTGTTTGTTCTTGCAATGAAGTCATTTTGAAAAGATGATGTTCAAATACAGGGATATTGCGCCATCTAGTTTTCATTTTATTAAACAAATACTTTAATCTTTTCGTAATGGAACATAAAAAACCGTAAGAGAACATCTTTGTTAACTTTTATTTAATTTTTGAAAGTATAGTGATACTTTTCAGACATCCTATATTTCTTTCGTAAGTGGTCAAATGAGTTCCATTTAGAATCAAGATATGCTTAGAGAGCCTTTACTGCCACTGTCACCAGATATTGGGGGTTAACACTGGATGTTACCACAACAGAACAATCTATGCTTCGACATTTGCGTGGTTAGAAGCAAATGTAGTGTATAAATTAGATTCTTCAGCGAAAGATCCGAAACTAAATCTAATTTAGATTGTTTGGAGATATATATTTAGTTCGGGTCATTTATAGCAACGGTCTGCAGTGCCATGATGTTCTGTAACTAAAACCCTCGATTTTAATTAGGGGAGTAATAAACATGTACACTTATTTTACAAACTCGTAGGCTGAATATCAACTGAATTTAATCTATTAATCAGAGAGCCATTAATATAATTATTAATCTCTTCAAGAAAGTACTAAGGTTGTTTTTCCTTATTTCAATTTAACGTCTTAAAATTATATCGCATCTATTTTTTTCTTATTTCTTTTTGAATAAGTGAAAAATTTTTATGGTCATTATAATATTATTTCAATTCAATTTAAATCCTTTACATAACTTTTGTGAAATATTTTCTTAAAAAAAAAGATATTTTGTGGCTTTTAAAATTTTGTCGTCGTTTCACTGAAATAAAATCTTTTATTTGTTTTAAATAATTTTCTTAAAATATAATAAAAAACTGGAGTTTAATGGTTTTGAATTTTTTTCAACTCCATCAAAGTAAACTGGACAAAATAATTTTACAAAATCTAAAAAAAATAACCAAATTCCCTTCCTTCTAAAAAAACGTTGAAAAATCTTTTTTTAGTAGATAAACATGTTTAGAGCCTTGGCACCATTCCTTTTTTTCTGCGGAAATGCAGGGGATATGTCATAAGCATGCAATCTTATATATTCGTCTGGTAGCGATAGCAGCTGCGAACGCATTTTTTAAATCCGTTATGGTTCTCTTAACTTCTTTTTTCTAAAGTATTCGTTTTTTCCATTGCAAGTATTCTGGTTACCTCTCAGAAACATTTCCTTACTATAAGGGAGAATCGAAAATCTCAGGGCTATGTTACGAACATTTCTCTTGCACTGTCTTTCCGAATGGTGCGAAAAAGATGATATTTACTATCAAACTAAATGTTATATGAAATTTTTAGCTTCATCTCAGTTGGCCTTTGAAACACAACCTTTCTTAAGAAACGCAATAGATGAGTCTTTATACTAAACGGTTGAATTTTTTACCCTAAATGGTTTCCAGGAAAAATTCTCCCCAAGACAACACAATGCCGGATGAATGGCCGTCGGTGATTTATTTGCGGTAGAATTTCTATAGAAAATGGTTTTTATGCTCTGAAATTCAGTATGCGTTATTGTAGTTTGATAAACGATGTTATGTGAAAATCGCTCAAGATTCAAGCAACTAGAATTTCATTTTTATTCTTTGTTTTTCATTAGAATATATTTCATTGCCATGGTAATTGAGATGTAATTACCTCGAGTTCATGGTTGTCGATGTTCAATTTCGAATCATTGGTTCAAGCCTTGACTCCATGATCGATATGTCATATATCAGAAATAAGGCAGGGAACCAGGACATCATACACGTTCAAAAAATCGATTTTTCAATTTAGTAGTAAAAAATAGTGCATACTTTTATGAATCTAAAAATGTATATACCACTTATATATTCGTTGATAAAATAACCTTAAAATACGTAAAAAGTAATTGATAAAAAGGTAAACAAACGATCACACCTTCTTTGACACATTTTAAAAGATAGTTCCTCTTATGTTTAATGTATGCAAATCATCAATTTGTTCTTTTACTAGAAAGGAATAATAATATTTTTCTCTTTTTAATTTCTAATGTCTAATTTCTTTTTTTTTTTTTCTTTTTGAAAAACTGATTTTATATGAGAAAGAAGAAAAAATTCAAGATTTTCAAATTTTTAAAGTTTTACGGTTTTTTTCAGAAAAATTGTACAATAATTTTATCAAAAAGTATTTAAGTGTATTTTGTTTATTGTTTTATATATGTATGTAAAATATTTTGTACATTCAACAACTATTTTTATAAAAAATGGTACCTAAATAAAAATATGTTTGAAAAAAATTATGTTCATGTTCAGTTATAACAAAGGAAAAAATGTTTTAAGGTTAAAATTAATTTTGTAATTCTAGAGAATGTTTAAAGTATCATTATGAGGTATATAAAAATAAGAAAGGAAATATTTATCAATAGTATGATATGTAAAAACATTGCTAGTTCTAGTTTTTTCTCTTTTTCTCCAAAGCATAATTTTTGCTTTAAGGTAAACTTTAAAAAAATATTATTGCACTCTATATGGTTCCAAACTTTATATTCTTTTAAACAAGATACCTGTGCACTACTTTTGAACATATTTTTTTAGCCTAAGTAATGCATAGTTTTTTAAAAATGATTTTATGTATGAAAAGAAAGGGGGGGGGGATAACAATCTTCACAATTACAAAATCTTATAACTTTTTCAAAGAAACAATCTTAATATTTTACTAAAAAATTGATTCATTACATTTTGTGTATTATTTAATATACGTGCTAAAAATATTTTACATATTTAAGAGATATTTTTTAAAAGAAATGGTACCTAAACACACATAAAAGCATGTGTTATGAGATCTCAAAAATTATGTCCAACTTAAATTAAACAGAAAAACACCTTTCTTTTGAATTAAAAAATTATATTTGTATTTCTTCTGAATGGTTAAAATATTTTTATTAAGATCACAGAAAAATCTAAGATCTATTGAAAATTTTTAAAGATATATATTCCATAAAAAACAGTTTTAATTTTAGCATTTTACTCTTTCGAGCATGTCCTAATATACTTAAATCTATGACTGTTCAATTTATGGACTGTTTATTAACATCGTATTACGGAGCTACACGAGACCCATTGGCGTCGAAGTTTGTAATTTTGAACAGTGGTTATAAGTGTCGACAAAGGTGCTGAACTGGCAAGACTTTCACGCCAAAAAATAATGCTTAAGAGCCTTGATAGATTTAACGAGCTTCAATTCCTCTGCACAACAGATCTGTAACGGATGTGTAGTTGTATCTGCGGATAGACGCAACTCCCGACACGATTTCATAACACCTCAGCTCCATGGTCAATTGTGTGGTCTTAAAGATCTTAGTTGAGAAGGTGTGCGGAATTTTTTTTATTTCTTTTATCGAGAATGGGATTTTATCACAGAGAGAGAGAGAGTTGTTGATGTAACTTAACTGCGGCTTAAAAATTGTGAGGCCTGTAACTAGCATTTATTACACTATATTATTAATACACTATACGTGTAAACATACTGTAGATTTGATGCTTATGTATTAACAATAGATTGCCCAAGGAAGTCATTTTGACTGCTTTTTAATTCAATTAAAATAACAATTACGTATATAATAACACAGTCTATTAAACTGTTTTAGAATACAATTTTTGCCCAAGTGAAGCAAATTTCTTTTATTGTTAATATTTACTAATAACTTGTTATATGACTGTAAATAACATAAAAATATTAAAAATTAATTTAAACAAATTTATTTACACATTATTTATTCTGTCACAATGCAGTCATTCTGGCTGCTTTTGGGCAATATAGGTATATACTACATTTCAGTCTTTCTAGTGTTAAATGCAGTGATAATTCACATTTAATTAAATTTTTTACGTTATATATATAAATTTTTTATAATATATAAATAAATAGTGTAAAATTATTTGGTTGTAGCGAAAGTTTTCCGCTACCGCTAGTATCGTCTGCGAAAACAATTCGTGTTGGCGTGTTTGCTCATATTTTGTCAAACGATTTTTTGCATTTGAAAGAGACTTGCTTTAGAACACCGTTCTGTGATATCTGGAAAAAAATACAAGTACAAGGTGTCTGAAATGGAACTAACTGCTACCTGATTAGAACCAACATTTACTTTGAGTTCTGTTGCAAAAAGTCAGCTACAAATTGTCACCGAATCATGTGTACAGCTTTAGGTGCTGCTGTTGAATTAAATGAAACTGTGAAGGTTTGTTATCGAAAGTTCAAAAACAAGGACCGTGACATATTCAAGGGGCAAATCTCTCTGGCTTCTAGCGAAAACTCTTTCATGTGTGTTACAACCCTATATATCTCAATCATAGGATATATGTTTGTAATTATCCATGCATCATAGAAAATAAAATTTTATTTTGTGATATTTTAATTATAGAGTAATATAAAAATAAATATTTTAAACAATAAATGTGAAATGAGAAGAATCAAATAAATAAATAGGGTACGTATTTTCATCTTTTAAAAAATGAGCTATTTCATTGAATGAATTAGGGGCGATATATTGAAAAAACTACAATGAAATAACTGAGATTTATTTTAAGGTTCCGGAAATTTCATTGAATATAATTTGATGTTTATTGATTTCAGCAAGCTCCATAATCGCGGAACAAAACTGTCGGACATGTCCGATGACAAATGACGCTAGTAATTAGAGAATTCCGATGTGATCAATTACGGAATTCATCATGGAGTATAAAATCGAATGAATGCAAAACGTGATGGGAATGCTAAGCCATCATTAGGTATGCATCATCTGATATGCAGATACGATGGAACTGCGTATCAGGGGCAAGATACGATTTATGTTATTTCATGGGGTGGTCAGGTTTGTTCAGTCTGATGAAAAATTTCTTAATCTGATTCAAAAAGAATATTCGACTTTAATTTTTAATAAACAATAAAATTCAAGATGTACAACGAGTACTTTTATTTCCAAAAATAAGTTTAGAATTTTTTACTTGGAATCAAATAAAACACTGATACAGTTTTTACAAAGAAAAAGTGCTAGCTTTGGTAGACACGAAAATAAAAAAAAAATTGTTCAATTTTTTTTCATTATTTTCTAATCTTTTGATTGATTACATGAGTCTGTAAATAAAAAAAATGCCTAAGATTTTTTTTTTTTTTACGTTGCCTTAATTTGTTTTTATTGTTTAAAACCGAAAGAAATACTAAAAAAAACCCAATTACATCAAGTATTCTGTGAAAGTCGTTTTTAATTTCATATTTAGCGTGTAATTTCATTTAATTTAAAATCTTTTATTCTTATTTTTATTTTAAATATTTCTATAAAACATGACTCATCAATTGTTTTTAATTATTGCTAGATTCGACAAAAAACGATACAAAAATTAGAAGAAAAGTGGTGGGTTTGAAATGGAAAATAATCATTTCTGCATCATTCAAAGGAGTATGTATTTTTAAATAATTTGGGGAATTGCCTCCCTAGGTGCCCTTCTCCTTGATTATCTGCGTGAGCTAGAGGAGTAGGATTAACAAGAGGACTAGACGTATCCATGTTCTTAATATGGCTTTATTAAGAACTTAAACATTTAACAGATTTGATGATAATAATGTATGTGAGAGAATCTACGATGACAAAACACACAATATAAATAATACTGAAGAAACGTAACTCGGACCAGTATCATTAACTAATTCGCCTAAGCTCAATTCCAATAATATCTCAGGACCTAATATTAAATAGTCAATCCTACCTTAATCCGATCGCCGATTTAATCTTAAGGAAGTTGTGTCTTTACTCGAGTGCAATGGTATGCACCTTGACCTAATGGATCTATCTTCGGGATAACCTCTGTTGGCTGTCACTTCACAATTGAATCGCGCACTCTCATAACATTCCCCAAATTGCGACACACTTACTCCAACTTCTGATATTTAAAAGCTTTCTAATTTGAATCTTTTATTCACGTTTCATTTCTTGGGTTTTGGTTGAAAGAGTTGCCATTAATTCTGGCCCCAAGAGAACCCAAAGGACATGTTAATGAAAAGACGCGTGGCCCGTCACAAATTAAGGTGTTGATTTTAACAATAATTAGAATTAAAACATTTGTACTCGTTTGTATGAAGAGACTCGCAGGTACTACTGAAGATCATTTGCACTTTATGGAAACGATTTTGTATTTCCTTTTCTCTTTGCATTTTGAGGTAAAACTGGCTACTTCAGAATAATCGTCTGCTAAGGATTTCTCAGGATACGTGCAAAGGAATGTAAAATAAAAGATTTATTTTAAAAATGGCTTCCAAAGTTATATATAGCTAGGAGGTTACGTAAATACGCTTTCCGAGAGAGATATTCGAATCAACAAATTAAAAAGAGGTTTAAAAATCTCGGTTATTGCATTTCAATAAAAGGCATTTATGACGTATTAAATTTGAAAGGGAAAAAGCGTCTTGCAGAAAGTAAAGTGAAAACTTGACCACCAAACCTCATCCTAAGACTGTTCAAACGCATGCAACTATCAAGAAAGTGAAGTCTCTGATCCTAAAAGAAAATCTGTCGACTCGAAGATTCATCCTTTTTTCAGTATATCAATTTTTTCTAAAAAATTAATAGTGTATCCGCAATTATAATTAATATCGGAGAAATTTGCAAACGAAAAAAATGATAGATTAATTAAAGAGAAAGTTATTTGAGATCAAATATATTAGAATGGAGAAGATGATGAGTAGCCAAATTCCATTTTGCACTGTGAAAACTGATAATAAATCAGCTTCATGCAACTCTGAAGGAATTACTTTAAGCATATAATCAGAAGAAATCTTTGTGAATACGAAAAGTAAGTATCGTGTAATAACGTGTTTGTTAGAGTAAAATAGCAATTTGGTTCAAGGATGAAGGCAGCAGGAGTGAGAGGAAGAAGTCTTTTTAAGAAAGAACAAATGAAAAAAGATGAAAAGAAAGAGGATAATCAAAAATCACGTTTTAAGGTGGGGAGCTTTCATGAAAACTAATTTTTATATAAAAGGAAAGCTTTCTTCAAAAAATGGAACTCGTGAATGTTATTACACATAAGAAAAGAATTTTAAGAGAAAGCAGACGAGGTAGTTTACATGAGGTAAATGGGGTTGTATGTCTAATCTGACTGTTGTTGAATTCAAAGGGTTCATACTAAAGTACATTTAAAAAGCAATTTATTGTAAAGAATAAAACAAAATCAAAGCCACCAGTTGTATTAAGGATTTTTCCCCAGATATTATAAAAAAAGGGACATATATTTAGAATATATTTATTTTCACGCGAAAAATGCTTAAACATTTATATTACACAAAATTCATAAAATTTAGAAATGCTTTCACTTAAACTTAAAAAGTTAAAATTCATTCGTGATTGATTTATTGAAGAAATTGTGGAACATAATTTTGATCAGAAAAAGGAGTTCATCTGAAAAAAAATATTTGTAGGGTAAAAGAGGCTGCTTTATTGTGGAACTTAATCCTGAATATGGATCCCGAGCAAAAGCAAGAAGAAATTTAGAACCAGCAAAGGAAGATTAATACTAACTATTTTAAACATTTTTTAACTATCCCGAGAAGTTACTAAATCTGAAATGAACCAGATGAAAGTAATGATTATTTTATGATTGTTTTATCATTACTCTTCTAAATATTGCCACACTATAAAATGAATTATTCTAAGGAATTTTATATGTTGTGATTATAGTTCACGAAAAAAAAAAGAAAATTTTTTATATCATACTTTCTACTTATTATATAGAATTATCTTATTTGGAAAGAAAAATCACTTCTTTTATTTGTCAAAGATTATTGGTTACATGTCCATTAATTAAATCAGATTTCAAATACAATGAATATAAATTATGGTTCGATATCGCAACTTAATTATAATAGGCGTGTATCTTATTTGAAGAAAGTTAGAATAAAAGAAAGTAATCCCACTTTCAGTTAATCATAGCCACTTCTAAATATGAAAAACACAACAAAAATAGTCCTTACTTCAGTATGCAAAAAACCCCACCTGAAAAACACGAAACTCCTTTATTCCCATATCAAGATTTCATCGATACTTATTAAAAAAATAACTATATGAATCGTTTTACAAGTATTAAAAGTAAGGAATTATACTTCTAATTTATTCATTTATAAAAGAGTGAAGCAGGGAGTTTGAAAACATATCCGAATTAATTTTCACACTCAGTTCACGTCGAAGGGATATCGATCTAAAAAGAGTCCTCCATCCCCTATCTGTATAGTATCTGAGCTCTAAAAGTGCAGTGCCCTGAATGGAAGAACAAAGTCCAACTTGGTTTGAAGAGGAGGCGATCCAATTGGTTGGCAAAATTAATTTCAATCCTATATTTTATTCAGTTATGTCAGAGGTTCCCAAACTTTTTGTCTCACAGACCTCTTGCCATGTTTTTCGATTTTAGGTAGACTCTTGCTTACTTAAAGTTGAATATTTGCAAACTTATCAACATAAAACTTTTTATTTTTGACAGCTTGTATAGAGCTACTAACTTTAAAAGATTAAAATTTCTAATTGTAGTGAAGTATAGTGTTTAAAACTTAAGAAACGCATGTTAATTAATAAAATTAAAATTTAATTCACACATAAAATAACTAAACAAACAAATGCTTTTAATGGGAGGTATACATCGGGTGCTTCTTTAACAAATTTTCAACATTTGGCATCAGTCTTTCCAGGTTTAACTCTAAATCTTCTCGGTTTGTAATGTCCACTCTTTTCCCTTTTTTTGGAGATTGGCAACTGCACTGAAACTGTTTCTCACTACGAAAAGCAATTAAAAACTTTTTCACAATACTTCATAATTCAGGGTAAATAATAGGTATGTCTCTTTAAAGCCAAATTTGCTGAAACCCGTTTCTAAACTTCATTTTCTGATCTATGTTAATGCCTATTTCAATCAGGTCCTTTTGCAATATGGAATTTCTTTTCTAATGTGACTATATAAATTCATTGCTTACTATGGTAATCACCCTTGTCAAAGTGTTCTCGAACCTAGTTTCAAAATATGAGTAAGGGGCATTTAAATGTTGAACTTCGGTTAAACCGTCATTCCACAGTTTATTGCAGATTGTCTGTGGCCAATTGAGAAACTGGGAAAATTTACAACTTAGTTTAATTCTGGCTAGAAACGCTGAAATCCTGTTCCTTGTTTTAATAAAGTTAAGGTATATCCGACTACGTTCGGAACCATGATTTTAAAAAAGCGCATAAATGTATAATTTTCATGATATTTAGTGTCATTTAGATTAGATACATGTATAAAATTGTTTTAAGGACATTATGACAAAAAAAAATGATTTAAATACAATATTTTGGCAAAAAATTAACTTAGAATAACCTTTTTTCCAAATGTTCTCCTTTTGAAAAATGCTTCTATTTAATTAATATTTTGCCTGTATATAGCTTAGACCTCTGTACAGAGGCTCAACTATGATTTTTGAAAAATTCACATTATTTTCAGAGTTACAACCATTTGAAATGATTATCGGCGTATCTTCTTAAAATTTCTCCTTTCTGTTTTTGTAAAACATGGATAAACCGACTTCCAAGTTATGCATTTCAAAAATTCTAGTTGAGCCTCTGTACAGAGGTCTGAGCTGAATACAGGCAAAATATTATTATATTAGAAGTATTTTTCACAAAAGGAGAATAGTTTGAAAATGTGTCATTCTATGTTCATTTTTTGTCAAAATATTGTACTTAAATAATTTTTTATTGTAATACTATTCTTAACCCAATTTTATATACATTGTCTTATCTAAGTGACGCTAAATATCATAAATATTATCCATTTACACGCTTTTGCAACATCACGGTTCCGAACGTAGTCGGATACCTTAAAACTGTCAACTTGTAACTCTGCAAATTAACCTCATTGAAATTAGTAAATAAGTATACGAAATAGGTTAATTCTAGTTTCTATTTGATTTAATTTTTTTTAAAAATTAAAATTTACGATATGGTTTAATGATAGCTACTCTCTTAGACCACCAGTTACATTTCATGGACCACTCAAATTATTTTTATGCTGAAGTAGACCCCATGTAGGTCGTCATAGAACCCTGGAGTCGATATAGACCACTTTGGGAATCATTGAGTTATGTGATTTACGTAGCATTTCATTTCAATAAACAACTAGATTTATTGTAATTTAAACGACTACTTTCTTTCGACTGCGCATTGATTTCTGTGAATGCTTCCTTAACCAATCTACGTGACATTGAAAATAAAATGTCAGGAAGAAGTGGCTAGAAAGTGAAGAAATTCTTAAAATAGACTGAGAGAAGGAAACCAACAATAAGTGTGGTTTATTTGGAAATGATGTTCGTAACAACAACACCGATGATTGCGAACATCATCAGCTCAATTGATTTGTTTGTTTTTTTGCCCATGGTATACCGAGTTTGCCCAGTAAGGACTTAAAGTTAAGTACTCTGGTCTCCTGGACAAACCTCCAATTCCAGGTACTTCTTAAACTTTCTTTCTTACTTTAAACATAAAAGAGGCATAAATAGATATATATAGATTACATAAAAGGTGTTACATAAAATTAACACCCCCCGTTTTGAAGATTTCCATAAAAATAATATTAATTATAATCAAGAATTCACAGAGGGAATTTTAACCAAAGAAATCATTGAGTGGAAATATACTGACGAAAGATCCGTTTGAAATCAGGATTTAAAGTCGGGTCACTGAAGTAGTAGGATGCAGGAATACTCAGTGGTGTAGAATTGTCTTAATGAATATCACGTATGCAGCTGGGGACCACAACGAAAGTACCGTTCTCCTCTTGTATCAGGAGTGTTTACTAAACAAGCATGCTCTTCTTCATATGATCCTTGCAGATCTCCACTGGAGGTTACATGCAAAGTTTCAAGAGAGCTGACACGACTTGAGAAAAATAGATAAAAACGATGGATATGATCTAAATCTTGCAGAAAGCAATACAAATGCAAGTACTCGAACGATAGCCCCAAAAAATCTAGGTACTTCTTAACCATATGGAGGAAACTAGCAACACATCAAATGATTCTGGATCATTTCCAGTGCGTGCAAAAATTAACTCATGGTGTTTACTGCTTCATTTCGTCAACAGAGTGTGCTGTTTTTGTTCTTTGTTTCTTTGACCCAAGCATTTACGGCCCTACAAGCTGAAATGATTTCGAATCATCTCTATGCTTTCTACCTATCCTAATTCATTTCTACTATGACTCAATTATTTAAAATTTCCCTTAAATGAAAAATATATTACTTATAGATTTTTTATTACTGAAAGGTTAAGAAATGTTTCTATTATTTAGTATACAGTGAAATACGTTTAACGCAAAAAGGCTTAAGACGAAATATCGGTTAAAATGAAATAATGTAACGGTCCCGCCTAACCACTGTATATTTTTTCTCTTAATACGAAACGAAAAAATCCCTTAACATGAAAAACTTTCCCTTCATGAAATGAACAAAATTCCTAAAATTCCCTCCACCTCTACAAACGCCACACGAAACATCTCCTTTTTCATCAATTGGCTTTGGAATTAAGTGACGAGTACATTGAAATGCGAGTAAAAATCAGTGAATTTGATTCGCTTTTTTTTTTTTTCTATTTTAGAAGAATTTTTTTATGATCATAATGGCAAAGAGCTTAAGGTGAAAGCAGACTGCCATCTTCCTTAAAATAAAAAGGAAGCTTCTTAAGGTATCCGACTACGTTCGAAACCATGATTTTTCAAATACGTATAAATGGATAATATTTATGATATTTAGTGTCACTTAGATTAGAAAATATATATAAAATTGTTTTAAGAAAACTATTACAATAAAAAATTATTTAAGTACAATATTTTGACAAAAAATGAAAATAGAATGACTAATTTTCAAAATACTCTCCTTTTGTGAAAAAAACTTCCATTATAATAATATTTTGCCTGTATGGAGCTCAGACCTCTCTACAGAGGCTCAACTAGAATTTTTGAAATATATAACTTAGAAGTAGGTTTATCCATATTTTACGATAATACAGGAGAGCAATTTTAAGAAAAAACCCTGATATTTATTTCAATGAGTGGTAACTCTAAAAATAATGTGAATTTTTCAAAACTCCTATTTCAGACTCTCTGGAGAAGTCTTTACTTTATATCAGCGAAATATTGTTATTTTAGAAGCATTTTTTATATAAGAAGAACGTTTTGAAAAAAGGTTATTCTAAGTTATTTTTTTGCCAAAATAATGTATTTAAATAATTTTTTTTGTCAAAATACCCTTAAAACAATTTTATGCCTGTATTCTAATCTAAGGACACTAAATATCATGAAAACTATCGATTTATGCGCTTTTTTAAAATCACGGTTCCGAACGTAGTCGGATACTTTAAAGCTGTTGATCAGAAACCAAACACGAAAACGGAAATCTGTAAAGAATTTGGTATTGCTACATTTTGTATTAAATTTCATTAAGGTCTTGTGAATGTTTTTGTTTCATTGATTTTTATTAAAATCATGCTTATCTATGTTAATAAAATGTACTCTAATAAACTTAATTTTGTTGAATATATGTTTTTTTCTCTTGCGATATCCTTTAACACGAAATTCTTTTTAAGTGAAAAATACTTCAATCTCCTCAGTTTCGTTTTAAGCGACTTTTCACTGTCTATAAATGTTGAAATATTTTTGAAAAAGGACATTAAAATATTAATAATGCTTGAGAGTTACTTGATGTGTAATAACACTCTTTACCTACATTAGTTTCCTTATAAAAAAGAAATTAATTATAAGGATTTCCGTGTAAAGAAGATAAAGTAGCAATTTTGTTGAAGTAAAATAGATACTACATTATTCTCTTATAAAGTTTTCTGACTCTATTCAACGAAAATCGACTGGAGTGCGTGTCTCCATCCACTTGACAAAAGTGTGCGTATTTGATTGGGTGTTGTCACGAAAGGCTTCAACGAATGATAAGTTCCCTGGAAGTTGGCTAATTGTGATTAATCTGGCTCTCATGGCTTTCGAATGAAGCACGCAACAAAGCCGTCGATTAAAGAAAGAAAGGTAGCCACTTCTCACGTGAAAGAAAAGAATTCAAAAAGTAGTAATTTGGCGATAATTGATCACTTGGAACTTTATTAGATGTGTACTTATATAGCAAGATGAAAAAAGGGAGTTAAAATATAATAATACTCTTATAAAAATCAAATTTTTGATATAACTCTTTCCCGGGCAGTGGCTAATAGGTCAAGCCACAGAACAAAAATATTTTCTGCAAGCGGGTAGTGGATATTTGTTCTATCCACATGCTTTAATTGTAGCTAAAACGCATGAGAATCAATATAGATGGCAGCACGATACCTTTTTTTGTATTTCATGTCCTCTGATGGGTAGTTAGAAGTTTTCTCGGTGAAAATATACAAATATTATTTTGATTATTATAAATAAAATTTCTGATCTGTGAGAAAAATTTTGACAAGTCTTAAATATACTTTTCTCTCATATGAATTAATTAAGCAAAGGTGCAATTAAAAATGATTTTACTTAGGTTTTTGGAAAGTTTTTATATGAGGATAGAGAATATCCACTGCCCACATAGAACAGAAAAATTACCTAGAAATTTTCGCTTTTCTCCACACTTTTCTGAGAATGTTGGGGTTCGGAAATATAAACAAACTTCGTTTACAATATGTGGTACAAGATTCTCGGGTTCGAAAATCTTTCATTACAGCTGCTCTACTCGGAGAAAAGATTTGCATATTATTAAGTTTAACACTAAATAGCTCATCAAATTTGTGAAATAACTAATTTATATCCTCAAAAATATTACTTTATTTCTAACTTTTTATACTAAAATTAAATAAAATATAAAATGTCGATATATACCAAGTTCGATGTATATTTTAAGTATTCTGTGTATATTCTATGTATAAGTATTCTATGTATATTCTAAGTATAAGTATTCTATGTATATTCTAAGTAAGTATTCTATGTATATTCTAAGTAAGTATTCTATTTATATTCTAAGTAAGTATTCCATGTATATTCTAAGTAAGTATTCTATGTATATTCTAAGTAAGTATTCTATGTTGTGCAATTATTCTATTATTATTTTATTACACTTCTATTTTGTATTTAATTATTATTGAAATAGTTATTAGCATAAATGTTAATTTTTCAAAAAAAATTCATTCTAATATGATTCATTATTTCTGTCCTGAAAAGTAAGTTAAACTGCATAAGTGAGCAGTGGCTATAACGTCTAGCCACCACACACCTGGGAATAAAACCTCTGATCAGATATTTTTTTGGTGACTAAATAATGTTTATAGAGGATGAGAACATTACATTTATCAAGTACTTTATCACAGAAATGTGTATGTTAGCTTTGTGCCTGCGAAAGGATTAAACTTTTCAGAATTCATTAAAATTTTAATAAACCACAACTAACTGTAACACACTTCGTTTGTCAACAATGGTGCTTAGTTTTCTTGTTTTGATTATACGTGGCAACCTTTTACTATATATATATTATGTTTTCCTTTTACAGTTGTTATATTGGTGAACTGCACAAATAAATGTCACCAAGTTTGCTGTCATATGCACAAATTTGAAGAGAAAGAATAGTTTGATCCCAAAATATGTAAAGAAGAAAGCCAAATGAAGAAGTAGTTCTAGAAATAATCATGAGAGCCTCACAACTCTCTATTGTAACATTCTTAATTATATTTGAATATATTTCAGTTCTTTTTTCTGAATTCCTGTAGTTAGGTAAACATTATTACAATACATCACTGCATTGATAACTTGCTTGATTTTTATATGAGTTTTACTTTCATCCGAATAGAGTTACAAAATAAATTTATCACAGCTATATCTTTTTATATTGAAGCTCATTATTGGTGGAAGCAGACATTTAAAAAGCAAACACAGATACACTTAATTGATAGCTAAAACTATAGCTCTTGTTCGTTAAAAACAGTTATCTTAAGAGATCTGAATATCAGTTCCATTTTAATTAAATGATTGAAATTCTCAATCAATTGATAGTCTAGAATAAAAAGGAAAACGTACAAATTGTTTAAATTGAAAGTATATTTAGATTTTTTTTATACATCAATAGTTCGAAAAAGTTAATATTCTGTTGTATAAGAATAGCTAAATCTTAAATCTGATTTTATGGAACCCAAGACGAAAATACTGATATTGAGAACAATATTTTATTCTCAAATCTTGTTTCAAAGCATTGAAAGAAACGATCTTAAAAACAGAGAGTAGAAACTTTTGTCCTTTTCTTGGTGTAGGCTTTTATTGGCAATTTTTAAAATTTTCTAATAGATGCTTTTTATCTATAAGTAAGTCATAATGTGATTATTTTAACAGATTTTTAATATTTAGAATCTAAAATCTGCAACAAATTAATATAAGAAACAAAAACATGTTGCAACATAAAGTGTTAAAATAAGGATATATGTAATTAAATAAATCCCAAATTAATATTTTTGGCTTTTAAAACTCAGCAGTCGAAGCACTAGAACAGAACCCATCGTCTCAAAAAGCTTTGACCCCCTTCTCTCCCAAAAAAGAAACTATCATTTTTTTAATCAAAATGAACATATATAAAGAAATAGTCGTTCGTTGCAAACATTCGAATAACTGATTTGTAATCCATTAAAAACTGGAGAGTTTGTTTTAGCTTTAATAAAATAAACAAGCATGTATAAGACAAAACAACTTTTATTCTCAAAATGATTTTCCTTTTGAAACAGGATTCACTAGTTTTCCATAGTTAAACTTTTACATATACAATATGCATAAACACTTATTCCACTGGAAATAGCAACGAGTTTTCTGTTGGAATTTCTAAAATTCGTAAGATAAATTCAAAACAATTTATTTAAAAAGTTACGTATTTATGAATGGAAACTTATATTTTTATTATAAAAATCTAGCTTTAGATTTTTGTTATTACGTTTGTTTGATGCTTAAGATATAACAAATGTATTTAATAGTGAAATACACTTGTAAGCTTTGAACTCGAATTTTATGCTTTATTTAAAATATTTGCTTAAAAAGGCCTTCAGAAAGGATGTAGATGTTTTCCAGATATTTATTTTGCGCACTCGATTTCTAACACGAAACAATTGTAGAGCTTTTTCGAAGCTTTTGTTTCTGCCCATAGATCTTTTTAAATTTCTTCAACATTTCTGATTATTTTTATGTGCCATTTGTTCGAGAAAAATATTTTAATAAAATTTCTAACCTTTTCTTTTCCAATATTTAATGCATTATCGAGACAAAATTGGTTGTTTCAGAATAATAAATTTTGAATCAATCAATAAAATGTTTGGCATATAAAGGCTTTTTCGATAATTTTTCAATGATTTTGATCATATTCAAGTTTGAAAGTTATTTTCTGGAGTTATTAGTATCCGAATTTCTGAAAATTATGTAATTCAAATGAAACCACGAAAAATGAACACCATTTTAATATTGAAATGATCAAGATGGATATGATTGTAGAACGTTTAATCGAATAAATATTTCTATGTGTTGGGAATGCGGATAAACTGAGTGAAATAGTTTCGTATTATTCCCATGCATAAATTAGAATAAAAAAGAAAAGATTTGTCTTGATAAACCAAAAAATAATAAATAACTTTAAACTCGTTATAAAAACAGATAAAGTTGCAATTTTTAAATAAAAAGTTTCGAAAATTTAAATTAATGTTCTTTGTTTGACATATTGGTAAAAAATAAATATATTCTTTTATTCTTCTATTTCAATTATTTTTCTTCATAAAGGGGATTAAAAAAATTCATTTCAATTTTTATTTTAACCTTTTTTAAAACGAGCATTCACATAAAAATAGTATAACTCTCAACTATATTATTAAAATTCTCCAATAAATGAATAGTTTATATCAAATCAGAATCTCTGATTCCTCTTATCAAACTCATATTTTAGACATTTATTCTATAAAAATAAATTTTAAAGTCCTTTTTTTTAAAGCTCTTTCTTTTATTCTAACATTTTTGTCAATTTCGTCTTTCAAATATTTACGGAATATCAGTAATTGAAAATCGCATTTCTCTTTGCATGATCTTTAATTCGTAAATAATTGTTGTATATTTACGTTTATATTACGATCGTACTGTTTTCATACAATGAAAAAATCTGTTTTCAGATATATTCAACTTTGCCCATACACATATGATTTTATTGAATCATCCAAGTATTATGCATAATATTAAGATTCAATGTGTGTTGTATTTGTATGAAGTAGACCTTTTATAAAAATATCCATAAGTTTTGAATTTTAATTTAACAAGTAAAATTATCATATATGTTATAATTTAATTAAAAATTGCACCTTTTAATAGTAGATTACCTTAGTGAAATTCTATCCCGTAATAATAAATCAGAAGAAATTTATCACTAAAGTATAACAATATTAGAAATACGCGCAAACATAAAGCATCGATTAACTGGGTACATTGAACATGCTTTGTTGTATGCCAAACGTGTTATTAGATTTCCTTTTGCTTTTTTTAAAGTGAGAGTCCAAACTGATAATTTTCTCACGGGAATTTTAAGTATCATTTATTATCGAAAGCTTTTTGTCTATTTAACACAAAGAGTGATGGATTATTCTGGATTAAATCTTCCGTAATGTTACCGAAAAAGGAATCATACTTATTCCATTAAAGTTCATTTTATTATACTTGATGTCAATTTGTCAAAACGAATAATTTCTGATCGCTTAAAGAAACTGATGAACCTGTCAGTCAAGTCTTCCCAAACGATCATTTAATTTCATTATCTTGCTGAATTCACAGGTATGGACATCCATCAAATATCAAAAATATATAAATATATCATACTTTATCAATAATTTTTAAATTCTGTTTACTGGTGGGGAATTTTCCTGGTTCAAGTTATGATCTTCCACTTCTTTGTAAAATAGAGAAGATTGTTTCATGAATGCATATTTCTATCTGTTTCTTTATATGTTATTACACCGAAGGTTAATTATTTTTAAACTGCCTCAAATTTTAGAATGATTTTGGTAGAAAATATGCGGGGAGTTTGCATGTTTATTATTGAACTATCTAAGAATAATTGCAATTTTTATTGTTATTTTTGTTTAAGATAAGTTAAATATTTTATTAAAACCTTATTATGTTTAGAAATTAAATCCTGAAAAAGTTGAGAGTTAAAATTGAAATTATTTTGCATGAATTTTCATTGTAAAGTTATCTAGAGATTTTTTTATTATTATTAGAAATCAGAACTGAGTTGGCTATATTTAAATCAACTTTTATTTTAGTATTATTATTAATCTGCCATTAAAAATGTGTATAAAAATTGTGTAATTGAGTTTGAAATATGAAACTTTATAGTTATTTTTCTTTAAAATAAGAAGTGTAAAAATTTATGTAAAATAAACTGAGGAGTTGCTTTTTAACAAAACTTGAAAAAGAAATATCTTCAAAAGAGTATTTCATAAAAAAAATATTTTACCGAGAAACATGATGATTTTATAGTATTAAGAAACACATAGTCGTTATAAAAATATTTTATGAAATCAAAATAAATTTTAATTAATATATTTAAAAATTACCAAAGCTATACTCTAAATGATATTGAAAATTTTATTCCAAGGATTAAGCAGAGAGTGTGGAAAGTCAGCAAACAGAAAGAGAGAATAAAAACAATAAGCTTATATTTGTTTTGAAAAGATGCTCATAACTCTGAGTGAAGATCAGCTTAGTAGATAGTAGGACCACTATAGACACAGTTATAGACGAACCAGCACATCTTGGTACAGAGTTAATTAGAGCAAAATATGGTGTCTTGAGGGATGGTTTTCCATTCCATGCCAGCCATTTATCACAGTTCATCTGAACGTGGCGATGGCAAGGTATCCATGGGACGTCGAATCACGTACAAGACGAGTTCGATTGGTGGCAGATCAGTAGTAAATAGTTGCCAGGGAAGCAAACCTATTAGAGCACATTGGTTGACACGTGTGGTGTGCAGTCGAGTGTTTTCCTGTTGGTATAGGGTATTGTCCCTCCTCTACCAAGAAAGCGAAATGTCACCAACCGCACACACATTATGCATGAGTCATTTGACCTTCATTATGCCCTGCAATAGCAGTTCTTAAAATCTTGGGGTGCCCAGCGCTTTTTTAAGGGGTCCGCAAAGATTTCTCATTTAATGTTAAGATTTCCCTCTTTTACAGACTCTAAAAGACCTCGTGGGAAAATTTGAAGATGCGCTGTCCTAGACTATATCACTAAATTACCCTCAATGAAAACACTTTTAGAATCTGTATTTTGATCAAGAATATTAAGCCTGCTTTTTTATTGTTTGTAACTGCATAGTGGTTACAACAACGTAATGTTTTTAATTAAATAATCCCTGTTTTCTAGAAGGAAAAAAATAAGTGTTAAAAAAGCGCGTATGGGTAGCGGAAGCAAGATTATATTGAGGAACTTTTAAATCACTCATCCATGTATTGGGAGTCAGGGAGGAGTATTTAAAATCTTGGGCGTTCACAATGTCAAGTTGATACGTAAAAGTGTGCCTTGCAATAGAAATTTAAGAGCCACTGTCCTGTGAAATTGAGGTGATTTGTTATAGTACATACGATGTGACCCAAAACCATGATACCGTATTATCGCATGGTAAGAAAGTAACAGTTGTATTCAGATTGGATCACCACGGCAGACTCGCACATGGTCATTTTCATTGGTCAAATGAAACATAACTGGTCTGAGAATATAACTTGGCGCCATTCTGTTGTTCACGTTGCTCTAGGCCGGTACCATCGAAAGCGGAATCATCTGTCCTGTGGGGTCATTGCTAATCTTCATAATAGATGCCATGAATGTAAGCTACCAATTCGCAATAACGGGTAATGGTTCTGGTCGATATGAGAACATCAAGACTGCCCTTCATATGCTTCAAAAAGGTGGAAGACGTGAATTGCGGTGACACCACAGCCTGTCGATGGACGCTTTGATCCATGCATGCTGATGTCACTATAGCCACAACGTTATCCTTCAAACTCTTATCCCATTTTTTTGTTCCAACCATTTTTGTCACAGTGGGTGCTCTATAAGTAAGTTTAGAGGAGTGTCTGCTGGGATTGGGGATCCATTGGTAGTAGACAGGCGTTATCTGTATTTATACATGTTAACTGAGACACGAAAAAATTTCTATAAGTATTTTCTTTGCAGAAATAAGACACGAATATTAATAAGTGTGTACGTTTCATCTTTTAAGTTCTTCTCAATGTATGTCAAAGAATTGCACATTTCACAACATTTGCATTACTTGGTGAGGTTCCTTGTCCTAAAATTAGCATACTTCTCTTGTCACTCCTTGGCATTACATTTTTAGTGTCACAATGGGAACCATGAACAAACTTTTATTTATATCTATAAATATTATATTGGGCGGAGACAGAAAAATATAGCTAAAAATCAGAATATGCTGAGAAGAAAACTATTCAGATTTTAATAAAATCTGCTGAAAATTCATAATATATCAGTAGTTGTACACAAGAAATTTTAATAAATGTGAGATATCAAATGACTTTGCTAAAAATAATCTGGCAACATGTTATAAGGAAAAAGGAAAAGTTATCAACTATCTATATTTCTGAATGATTTAAAATATATATCTTTTAACAAGTCGAATAAAATATATTTACGAGCCGAAAAATGCATTTAAAATCGTTTTACTCGCAACGTATTTAATGCATGAACAATTTGTGAGAGCTCTTTTGAAGTCATTTAAGCAGTTGTGTAGCAGTATTGTAAATAATCAAGTATTTTACCTAAAGGCAAAATTCTTAAAAAAATGCTTTGGAAATATTTTTACCGTATTGTTTCATAACTAATCGCAAAGCTCAAATTCCTTGAAATACATTTCATTCTTAGTGCATGCAAGATGAATTACAAGAATATCATCATTTTTGTAGAAAATTAAAGTTTTCTTTGTTGAATAATGAATAAGTACTTTAATCATGATAGGTAGTACATTCCGCCATATTTTTTTTTATCTCGATGTTTGTTTCATTTTATTTGCGTCAGGAGAAAAGCAACTTGGATTAGGAGTTTATGTAGCACGATAGGATAACTATTTGGAATAATGTCAGAAGTTTTTAAAACAATTTAAAAATTTTGAAATAAGTTGACTGGTTAAAAACTATTTTTACAGCGACATTTAACATATTTTTTCGATAGAATATTTTAAAACTTACGAGTAAAATAATATTGAAATAACCGTAACTCAAAAATACTTTCTGTCGACTTACATATTTTAGTTTTTCAAAATTATTGGTAGATAAATCATAATACTTCAAAATACAGTACAGGAAGAAGCTATAATTTATTTCCTCTAATGTATACCAAATGGGATATTTAACATGAATTAGAATTTCTCTCTCATATTGAAAATAATTGTAGCCATTTTACGTATGCAAGTTTTAACAGAATAAAATATAGGCAAAATTATTTATAAATACTTAAGAACTAGTTCTCTATAAGTACAAGTTGTATAGTAACGAAAGTTAAGCAATTTTTAAATATAGTATTTTGTTAAAATTCCTCTTTAGCATTAAGAAGCTCATTGAAATAAACTTTACTCAAGAGTTTGGATTTAAAACTCTTTCTGTCTATGTTTTATTTTTTAAAAATTGTATATAATCATAATAATATGCCAGTAATTAAACTGCACATTATGGATTTATCCACACTGAGGTTTCTATTAATAATATCTACCAGTATATTAAAAAAATATTTTTATTATCCCGGAAAATACGAATTTTATCCTATTCCCGAGCTAACAGGCTATTTTGACCGAGGAAATGGTTTGTAGGTAAAAACAGAAAATACTATTGCCAGTAATGATAAATAAACAGGAGCAGCTTTGGTGAGGGACTTGATTAGAAATTTGATCACCAAATGTCACCAAATCCACCGCATTTGTCAGCAAAAAAGCTATGCAAAACAAATTTCGGGAGACTAGAGTGATTATGGGAAAATATACATACATTTAGGAACCACTAAAAGCATATTTTTAGAATGCTGGAAAGCATACATGTGAAGGTGGTTTCAAAAGAGTGAGAGTTTAGTGCTAAGAGTTTGGCAACAACTGTGGATTTTATTTGGATCATGTAATACTTGGTACTAGTGTTTGTCTGAATTTTTAGTTGATGCTATTGGTGATTTATTTGTGTGAGTTACTTCTGTTAAAAGGAATCCATTGTATATACTAGGTAGTATTTTATACAATATTAAGTATTGCTTTATTTCTCATTAACTTGGTGAACGTTTCCTACATTTGAAAGTCCTTCGCTACGTAGTAGTGCATTACAATCCAATAAATTCACGAATGCTTACCTTCACGATAAAAAAAAGACAAGAAAAATATTTGAAAAAATAGCTAGTTTCTTACGAAAATACCTTTATAATAAACAATACTAAACACGGTTGTCCAATAAAACTACATCTTGACTATTAACCTTAAGGTAGAAGCACATAATTTTACTGGCCTATTCCGAATTTCAAAATATCACTCCATAAAATATCACAGGCCATAAACGTTCCTCCTTAAATAACACATTGGCTACCAAACCATTACTCTTCCATCCCGTCCTTCAGAGAGTTTAAAGACATCTTACTCATAAACATTTCCGATGGATGCACAATGAGATGTCTCCTCGATCCCACATGAATGCCAGTAGATAAAAAGTTCAGGGACTGAAAAACTAGTTCAACCTTTTGCTTGACATCCAACAAACCTAATAGTTCCTTCAGTGTTGAAAAAAGAAGTAGGAGTGAAATAAATGATCACAGAGCATGGATCTCCAATATTGTATGACCACCGGAGCTCAGAAACGAGGCTTGGAGGGTGGCCAACAAATATATATATATATATATATATATATATATATATATAAATATATTTTCAAGAAATAAAATTTCTTTTTCAGAAATCATTTTTCAATCTTCAAAAAGGGAGTTTTAAACACCTAGTTCTATGCTATTCTCAGCGCGATGGGTATGTTTCTGACATTTACTTATCTTCGTTATAATCCTTTTGGAATTGCTCCGAGATACATCTATCAATTAGCAGGTACTGATTTTTGGAAGAAAAAAATCTTATATTTTGCAGTTAAGGCTTAGTATTTGCTTACAGTTCAATGAATTATTGTTTTAGCTACCAATAAACTGATTTGATGATTTTTCAAATGCTTGCATTCACTGATAATGAATTTTCAAAATAGGCTATAATATGGATGAATTTCTGTTATCTATATATAGTCCCCTTATATAATGGTTGCCAAACCCCCTAAAATTCTTTATATGGAAATTTGTTATATATTTTATCGTTTAATAAAAAAATTTAAAACCACATAAAAATTTTTAAATTCAGAAATACTAATTTTAAAAAAAAGTAATTTTTTTCCCTCCCCTTTTTTCCAAAAATTAATGTATGATTTTACATCTTAACTCATAAAAAAAAAAAAAGAATGAAAGTAAGGGAAAAGAAGGAAAAAAACAAGAACAAAAGAATGTCAAATACACTATTTTCAATTTAAGATATTTTACATTAAAATTAATTTAATTTTTTTAAGGACATTTTCAATTTTAAAAGCTAAAGTCTTTCACACATTTTTTTTAAACAAAAACGAGAAAGGGATAACACGGGAGTGGGGAAAGGAGATATTGAAGATTTTTTTGTGGATTTGCAGGGGGTTTAATTCTTTGATGAAACACCTAGAACTCTATTGTTTCGGCGAGTTAGATATAATAAAACCAGTTCAAGTTTAAATATCCCCAAAAAATGTTTAAAAAGAGAAAAACTTTGTGTTAAAAAAAGGAGCAAAGAAACTGAATCCAAAAAAAAATTCGTTATATAGAAAATGCATTGCTATAGGGGGAATTTTACGAAAAAAAAAGGGAAATTTTTAAAGGCCCCGGGAAAGTGCGCTATAAAAAAAATTCGCAATACAGAGGTTCGTTATATAGAGGTTCGATTAAAAAGGCCACGACATCACTCATTCATCACCCCCGGGGCCCAAAACCTACACAAAAATTTTTGGGGCACTTTCCCCCTTGTTAAGAACAGATCCTCTAAAAACGATTTCCAAAAAGGAGTGCGAGCCGGTATGGGCAAAATCTATTTTAATTATTGCACCCTGACGAAAGGTGCGGCAGACATATTTCTTTTTTTTCCCCATTCTTGAAAAATGGCTTTGAATATATCTTATTTCAAAATCGAAATTTTAGCTAAACTTAAGTTTTTTTTTTATTTAAAAGTCCAAAATTTCCCGTGCTTTTTTTAAAAATGAAGAACAAAACAGGCCCTGTCCACATTGCGTCTCATCGTGCGGGGTGTGTTTGGGGCGGAATGGGCGAAGAGTCGGGGAGTGTATTTTTATGGTGGGGGCCACCCAAGGGGGGAAGGGCCCATTCCAATATGCTCAGCTAAATACATTGCAGGCATGAGGCAAAGTAAATTTCAGTCTTTGGCCTCATGATTTTGGGCCTCATGAAGCTGATTTTTCCCTTCATCATGTTTTTTTTATTTATGATTTTTTTGCATGATTAACAAAACCCGGCGGATAACGACACTTTAACACAAAAAATAAGATCGAAATTTGGGGGCGTTACCCCCGGTTTTAAAAAATGAGTTATTTATAAATAAAATAAAAATAAAAATCAGTATCGAAGGACATAGACTTCTAATTTATCGAAATATTTTAAAAAGTGCATTTTTTATGAACTTAAGGGCTATAATTTAGAAGTAAACTTTTTTTAAAAAGGGGGGAAAATCCCTCAAAAAAAATGATTTTAAAGCAAAAAAGAGCATTGTTTCGCTTTTTGGTTTTTTCTTGAAAAGAGGGCGCTTACATGGGGGAAGTACAAAAAAAAAAAAAATTGCATCTTGAAAATGGGTGCGCGTTATAACCTTTTTACACTAATTAAAAAAAAATTTTGATCTGGGATTATACGTATACTATGGACCTTTTTCGTTCCTTTTTCTGAATACAAACAATTTAGAAATTTCACATTCACGGCTCTCAATAGGTATTACTCTGATGATTGACATTCTTGCAGTAAATCCTCTGTAATTTATTCATAGGAGGGGGTTTGATAAATTTGTTACCATAGTTTAGTGGTTAGAGCATCGGACTCCGCCCGGGAAGGTTAGATTCGATACCCTTTACTAAATACCCAGAAAAACCGAGTACCTGCTTTTTAAATCAGTAGGTAAAGTCTTGTAGCTGAATCAATTCAGGGGACTGGAGAATATTTCCCCCCCCTATTCCATACCAAAATTGTGGAGGTGGAGATAGGTGGTGTGCCATCTATTGTCCCTTCGGGGAATTTCGATGTGCTAATTCGTATTGTGTTTGTGTCACTTGTATGGTGCACAAGGCCAAGGCCAACGACAGACGTACTTCTAGTTGATGAATTTCGTCGGCCTCTATCTGACTACATCAGACAGGTGGCATTAGGAACACCACAACAACAGTTGTATAATGTTTGAAGCTCAGTCTAAGTAAACTTCTACAGGAAGCTTCCCAAGAAGACAATATACATGAGGAATTAGCAGAAGTTTGTGTGTTCAAATTTCCACTGGATTATCAATGTATGAGGTACCAAAGTACGAGACTTTTGCTTGAACAGAAGCAATTAAGAACTAGTTCAGTCTGTGGTCGAACTGTCTGTTGAATTAACCAAAACTACTAAGTCAGAAGTTCTCTGAATCATTAATTATTTTAACAATTTCTAATTGCAATAAAGCATTTAGAAGTATTTTAGTTAAAAAAAATCCAGCTGATAATCTGAACAGTTAAAAGAAAGAAATAAAAAAAAAAACCGAAGAAAGGCCTAAGAAAAAGACTGAAGTGCGGAGGAAAATGTAAGAGACAACTAGACTTCCTCTTTAACACTAGATTGTCGATGAAAGTAATTTTGATTGCTTTTTAATTTTAATTAGAAAAACAATTACATATATAATGCACAATTTCTTAGACTTTTTTAGAATATATTTTTTTCCAAGTGAAGTAAATCTTTTTTATTGTTAATATTTACTAATAACGTATTATATGACTAAGTAATATAAAAAAAATATCAAAAGTTAATTTTAAACAAATTTCTTTACACATTAATCATTCTTTCACAATGCAGTCATTTTGACTGCTTTTGGGCAATATATGTATATACTAAATTTCAGTCTTTCTAGTGTTAAGTAGTTACAAAGTAGAAGGGCTTAAATGCACTTTTTTTTCTTACCTCTTTCAATAAATGTCCATTCAGTTGGCTTATTTCACAACTGAGGAATTCTATGCACAGTGTTAAGTTCGAAGGAATACAAGATGCAACATTTTTTTTCCGTTCTTAGAAACTGCCATGGTTAGAATGTATAATTTTAACTAAATTAAGTTAAAGAATAAGAAAGATACAGATTTTTTTTTTTCTATACCTGTTCATACAGAAAAAGCATTGAGGATGAAAATTTTTCTCTTTATTGTTTAAAGAAGTATATACTGTTTGCCAATAGGCATGAAATTCGCTTTTCTACAGAATTATTTTTAATAGTAACTTTATGTTTTTATTTTAAGGGTTTTAAACATTTAAAAAAATTTTATTTTGAAATATAAATTTTTTTTGTATAAAAAAAGTAAAAATCAAATATTTGCTATTCATTCGATATGCTTTTATTAATTATCTCAGAAAGATGCTATGAAATAGCTTCTGTGTTTTGAAACAAAATTTTATTTTTTATTCCTTTCGTATTTTTCTGAGCATGGCTTTACAAAATGCAATAAATATATTTAGATTTTTCTTATATAAATTAGAAGTTTTAAATGTAATCGAAATTGATCTGAATTATCTGTCGATAAGATATGTTCTACAAATGTTGCTGATTTAAAAGTCAATGTTGAAACACACAATGCAAAAGAAAGTGAAAAATTTTAATTTTTAAGACAAAATTCAAATGCATATTTTAATAAATGTTACTAATCATTTTAGCTGTGTTATATCGTGGGTTCAGGTGTATAATTCAATTAATTCTAAAATATAGCTGCAATTCTCCCAAGTGTTTAAAAAAAACTGTTATAGAAATAATATTCAATTTGTTTTTCTAAAATCTAAAACCATTATGTCACAGCAATTACAATAATAAAGACAAGATTATTTATTACCGTATTTACTCGAATCTAAGCCGCACCCCCAATTCTCTACATATTTTTGAGAAAAAATAAAAAGTTGTTTAAAAGGCTCATCAATATCCGATAGTTAAGAAAATTTTTAAAAAAATTTTAGTGAGAATAATAAGTTAATAATTAATATATTTTACCAGTATTAAAAACTTTTAAATACATATATGCACGTACTCTAACCACCAGTTTCATGTTTCGAAAATTGTCACAACGTACATCGGAATTGGTGCAGGCGTTTTACTATTCCCACACGGTGCATCTTCCTTGTCCTCCAATGCAACATTTTTTAAACGAATGTAATGTAGATAAATGCAAAAGAATTATTAACACTAGATTGCCCAAGGAAGTAATTTTGACTGTTTTTTAATTTCAATTAGAAAAACAATGGTATATATAATGGCACAATTTCTTCGACTCTTTTAGAGTATATATATTTTTTCCGCGAGTGAAGTAAATTTATTTTAATGTTAGTATTTACTAATAATTTGTTATATGACTGTAAATAATATTAAAAAATATTAAAAATTAATTTTAAACAAATTTATTTAAACATTAGTTATTCTTTCACAATGCAGTCATTTTGACTGCTTTTTGGCAAGATAGGTATACACTAAATTTCAGTCTTTCTAGTGTTAAAGACTGTTGAACATTTACGTGCAAAATTTAAATCATTTTGCTTAAGTCGTCGACATATATTCGTTTCATCCGTGTCAAATTTTTAGTGGCTGCTGTTCTGTTTCCGTTTTTTTCTGCTATAAAATTGCCTCCCTTTTTATACTTGCGTCGTACTGAACTCGTCTTGATGTTACTAATGATATCTTTGATGTTTAGGTGATTAAAAGAAAGAGCGTATACAAAAAGAAAAATTCCTAAATACGAGCAGACAACGATGTTTAGGATAAACTGAATACTGGTGACAAACTGCGGAATGGGATAAGTCATCGATACTAGTGGCCAGAATAGACGGTGACATTGTTCCTTTTGAAAGGGTGAGAAATCAATTTCTCCCATCCAACAAATGTTTTGCCTTCGATTCTAAGCCGCAACCGATTTTCAGTAGCAATAACGCGTGAAAAATAGTTCAGCTTAGATTCAAGTTTTAATGACTCCACACAGCCCAGGGATAAACTATTTATTTCAGTAAGAAAATCATCAAAAAATAGAATTATCACAATCAATTAGCAAAAGGGTCCACAGATTTCGAGTCTCTTTCGCTGCAATGTCTCATCTCTCGCATAAAATAGTGTTCTAAATTGACACTGTAGAGGAAAGTCCTATACCTAGGATACGTAAACAAGGTTCACTCTCGGTATTTCTACACCGAGTCTGGGTGAGTTCACTGACTCCAAATTCGCCGTTCTCCTTCGCAATCTCTACCGTCCAAAATTCGCCTTATTTCGTGGATCCAGTATTGTTTTCTTTCGTTGATAGGGACTCAGACCGATCCCGGATCTCCCCAGTTCGGAGACCGCAGTACTTCGCGGACTCGTTATCGCTTTCTCTCTCACTCAAGGGATCTTACCGACTCCCTTCAAAATCCAGTCTCCATTTCGGACTCTCTCGCTCTCCTTATATTTCTCTCTCTCTAATCATCTCTCGCCTAATTATCCTTCTGTGATCTCTTGTTCTTCTTCCGCCCCTGTCGGACTCAGCCCATCTGATCTCTTGCCCAATGTGCGCCGATGACCCCAGTGCACATTGTAAGTTTTCAGACGCGCCGTCATCACCGAATCGTGGGAAAACGAAAACACAATATTATATCATCCCTTTTTGACTGTCCGGACAGTCTGGAAAAAAGGGTCCAAATCTTTGACCACCCAGTTACGAAATTCTTTCCCAGCAATTAGGGAAATGTCTGGAATTTTCACAACGTCTGTCGGCAAGGGATAAGGGGTCTTCTAGCAATTAGGGGGAAGAGACCGGCTTCGTCACAAAGTATAAATACGTATATTAAATTTTGTAAATCTTAATTAAACAAATTTAAATTGTGCATAATTTTTAACTAACTGTAAAATAATATACATTTATAACTTTAAGAGACATGGTGCACTTTTGCTACATTTCCATTTGCACACGCTCAAAAGTTACATTATTCTATTTAAAACGGTTCAAGTTTACAAAGTTTAAGTTTGGATTTTTCTTGAAGTTAACCCAAATATTTTTCTCTTGATTACAGTCTTTTCCCCTGAATGTCATTTAACAAAAATCTGTCATATCACCTTAAAGAAGGCCATTCCTAAATCGGTTTCCCCCGAACGAGGATCAGGAATTTTCCTTTCAACTATTTCGGGAAAGAATGTGCGACAACGTTATTGAACTTTTGATCCTTCTTCTTGAAGAAGAGCAGAGGAATTTAAAGGAGTGAGGAATTAGGATTCCGATTTTGTGTTCCTCCCTCCCAACACATCTTCTCTATGTTCCAAGGAACAGAGATACCGGACAGTAGGTGATGATCTCCGGGGATTTCTGTAAATACACACTTTTTTTTTCTTGAAGAGGTATTACGATAAAAACCTGCGCGGGGGGAGTTATTGGATTATTATATATTTTTTGCTTGTTTAATACACTAAGGTTTGATTCTAGGCAATGGGCATGGAAGCAAATTAAAGACACGGGGTCTAAAATTTACATATTAAAGTTTATTTTAGAGAAAAACATTTAAGGTATCCCACTACGTTTGGAACTGTGATTTTAAAAAAGCGCATAAATGGATGCTTTTCATGATATTTAGTGTCACTTAGATTAGACTACATGTATAAAATTGTTTTAAGGACATTTTGAGAAAAAAATTATTTAAATACAATAGTTTGGCAAAAAATTAACTTAGAATAATATTTTTTCAAAATGTTCTCTTTTGTGAAAAATGCTTCTATTATAATAATATTTTGCCTGTATATAGCTCAGAACTCTGTACAGAGGCCCAACTATGATTTTTGAAAAATTCACATTATTTTCAGAGTTACCACCAATTGAAATAATTATCGGCGTTTTTTTCTTAAAATTTGTCACCTCTGTTGTTGTAAAATATGGATAAACGCAACTTCTAATAAATTTTAAAATTCTATTAGCCTTTGTAGAGAGTCTGAGCTTAATCATACAAAATATTTTTATAATAGAAGCATTTTCAAAAGGAGAACATTTGGAGAAAAAAATTATTCTAAGTAATTTTGCAAAATATTATTTAAATAACTTTTTGCAAAATGTCCTTAAAACAATTGTTCATGTATTCTAATCTAAGTGACACTAAATATCATGAAAATTATCCATTTATATAACTTTTGAAAAATCACGGTTTCGAATATTCAGATACCTAAAGAAAAATTTAACTAACAACACTCAAGACATTTTCTTTCCTTTTCCGAGGTTAATTCCTTTAAATTAAGGGAGAATTCTTGGCTCTAGCTGGCACACCCATAAAAACTTAGCATCCAACCCAAAGGGAGAAGAACAAATCATTCCTGTGCGGTGGTTCACTTCAGACGCTTACAAATACAAACGGAGTTCTTTGTTTCAGATTAGTAGAGCAAACAATATTTCATCAAATAGTAATGTCGAATGTGAACGGAATTTTTTCTTTTTAGCCGACATTTTTATTCCCCTCAGGGGGCTCACCTTCTTTAGATGGGTACGGGTGTCACAATCCCGAGGTACCCTAGTGATCTTTTCCTTTTCCCAAGGGGTTTACTATCTTTGGTAAACACGGGTGTCACGACCCCGGGGTACCCCAATGATCCTTCTCTATTTTCGACTCTCCATCTTGTCATCCAATTTCTTCTTTTCTTCATTTCCCGTCCAGGCCACAGACCTATGAATGTTTGGCGCAGTATAGCAAAAACTGGCTCTTGCGCCAAAAACACCAAACTCAACTCAACTCAACCCAACATTTTTATTATTAATGTAGTTTTCTTTTACTCATACTGTAACAATATCTGGGTCAAAACTTAAAAACTTTTTCTCATATTTTAAAGCGCTCAATCGACCTGCAATTTTCCCTTCTCGATTGTTTTGCATGACAGTATGATAATTTATTATAATTAATAAAAACTGATTATTAAAAAATTAAATTTTGTTCATAATTCCAATTGTTAACAACATAAGACAGTTGAATATTGAAATCAGCAAATTAATTAAATTCAATTATTAATCTAATTATTGAATAAATTCAATTTAAGCTCTTAAAATTGAAGATATAAAAAAATTATGTTACGCAAAGTGGGAAGTTTGAAAGAAAACCCATGTTTAAAAACTCGTTTTTTTACTGGTGTTATTATTCTAGCTTTAAAATTAAAATATATATATATATTTAAATACTTTTTTTGCTTCTTTCTACTTAATTTATTAATGAAGGAGAAAGGGCTTGGTACATTTATTGAGGGAGATGGACGATTTGGTGTTGTGTTGGGTGCACAATTAGAATTTAAATTACATTGAAGAAGTGCACATTACTGCAGATTTGAAGTAGAATTAAAAAAAAAGGTGAAAAAGAAATCTTTACTTTCACAGCACTATAGTTTTCGTGCTCAAATTAACATTAAATCACCCAGTATTCCACACAAGGAGACTTTGGGTTGATTGAAATTTATTTCAAAAGATAAGCTTTAATATGCTTAAGGCATTTTACTGTCTTGTAATAGTAAACATTCAAATTTTTATTTTAAAACTCACACACTTCGGATATCAATATAAAACGTTCATTTCCATAAATCTAACAATTTATTAAATTTTATAATGAATTAGAAGACTATGTTTTAATTTCCTTGAACACTGGTATGTTACTTATGCAACCAGTCTATACAACAAATTGAGTATTTAACACTTTTCAGAAACAGAAATTAAAATGAAGGAATCGAACGCTTGAACACTTTTAACGCAAATTTTGTTATAAGTGTAGCTTAACAATGCAAAATATGTTCCTTTTTTTTGCTTCTTCATGTGATTTCTCTTCCTTAAATAAAAACATTTCGTACAACACAAACGCCAATTAGGATATATATATATATACGCATATAAAATAAACGAAATTTTGGGCGAATTTTTTTATGCAAGCATTTAAGTAAAATCATCTGCTTATTTAGAAAGTATTTGTTATGAAATTAATGAGAACGAATACTTACTCGACGTGAAACCAAGCTAAATGGTGATAACATTTATGATTAAATAACACACATAAGGAATATTACAAAGTAAACTAAATCAAAGTAGCGGTAAACTTATTACAAATGTATGATGAAAGAAAATTTAACAGAATAATTCTCTGATCTATAAACAATATCTAATAACAATATCAATTTATAAAGATCATTTTTAAAAAATTAATAGCTACATATGCTACATATAGCTAAGCATAATATCCCTATATATATTGGTATATGAATATTACTATTCTTGGAATTTAGTGTGAATAATACAAAAAATTAAAAGTATCTCTTTTATCATAAATATTGGTATTTAATTTACGATTCATAATACATAAAGATGATTACACTTTATTATCACTACATATTATCGCCAAAGTGCAGAAATCAGCTAATTGCACATTAACTAGAGTAATCTATTAAAGTGTGGAAAATTGTTTCATTTTTCAAATTACCTAGTTAACCCGAACATTACTTATTAGACACTCGTTAATCCGCTCTTTACAAATAGGCACTCGTTAAAGCGAAAATAAGATCTTTGGTTAAATAACAGAAACGTTTCTATAGGTTCAAATTAAATTTTTTATTTTACTTTATTTTTTGATATCTAAAGAATCAAGTTAATACAATCGAACCATCAGCTCATTAGTTGATAAATCAATAATGAACTATAGTTTTTTTCATCATGGTTGTGATTGTTAAAAATACACGCTATACTTTGCAATATTGAAACTTTTTTAACATTTAATTCATTTCCAGAAGATACTGGTCGCCATGATTCAATTTATTATAAATTAATTTAAAGGGAGACTTTTTGTCGGAATACATTTTATTTCCACGACACTTTTCTCAATGATAGCAAAATTATTGGGGATACTTTTTAATAATTTCTTAAAAGAAAAAAACCAAACAAAACTTTTTTGAATTTTAAATAAAAAAAATTTAATGGGGGTATTATAGTTGTGTGTGTGTGTGTTTATATGAGTGTGGATTCATTATAAGGAGGTAAAATAAAAATGCAGGTGCCTAAAAATTAGTTCCAATTTTAATAATCGAATTGAAGTTAGTAAAAAAGGGTCTTTTCCTGCCAATTTCAGAAACAATTGTAACTTATAAACTGAAAATGTTCTTAATATAAACTCTTACATAAGATTTAAATAATGATAAAATAATAATTTACTTACACAATTATCGTCTGATGGGAAATAATAAAACAGCCACTCACAAAAGTTTCGTGGAAAAAAATTTGAAAGTAGATAGCATACTTTAATCTGTGATGTTTTGAGAAATAGTCCTGTAAACCTTTTTGTATCACGAAGAACAAAAGTGAAGCTTACCCGAAGAATAAACTCGGTAAATTAACAATTTATTTCATGGTGCCTTCATTTAGAAACAGCACCTTGAGGTAGCAAGTAAGCAAATACGAAGCACCAAAATAAATACTGTTCTCTAAAGAAATTCTATTTTTCGTTAACCGGGAAGAAATAATCGTTCGTTAGACTGCGTTGCCAAAGGTAAAACAACAAATAAATGCTTAAATTCGGTGATGCATTCAAAACTGAATTTCTAAACTGGAGGGATAGCTTGAATATCTTTGCTTATTTTATTCTTTAGTAGTACACGTACCGAAAAACGAATAGCAGTCGTACATGTTTTTTTTATTATCATTTTAAAATAAAATGTTCATTCTCTTAAAAAAAGAATTCGTTCTTTTTTCTATTGCAAGTACTGTTTAGGTCATTTTTATGTTCCACGTTTATGTAGCTCCTTTGAATGCGTAAACATTTCTAGGATTTAGGAGAAACATTTTTCATGCCTTATAGAAAATGTTTTAAAGTTTATTTTATACTCTGTTATAGATTTCTTTTATCTTTAACACATTTTGACCTAAATTTTTCTGGATATCGTTTTAATGATAGGCAAAGCATAACCAGCATAAAGTTTTTTAAATTTTTAAATGATTTAAAAATGGCTCAAATTTAAATATTTTACTTTATATTTATGTGACCGAATGTAATACGTAAATACCTTAACCAAAACTGGGGGGACGGGGAAATTTTTTTTCTTTTAAAAATAATTTCCTGAAAAGGGAAAGTAAAAAAAAACCCCATATATTTCAACTAAAAAATTTTTAGAGTACATTTTTTTCAAGAAGTAGCATCATGTTTGGAAAAAAAATTTTCCAAAATTTAAATACAGAAAACAAAATTATTATTTCCGAAAATGGTTTTCGCCCAGCCTTTTTTAGCATAAAATTAACAACAAATTGTTTGATGTCGTCCATTTTGTTATTCATTTCACCATTAGAATGCGCGTGAATAACGCATATTTTTAAGGGTTTTTATTTCGGATATGTGGAAAAAAGGTTTTTTCCCTTTTCTTTTTCTCGTGGAATTTGTATCTATTTTTTGATTTTTGAAAAACCCAAAATGTTTTTGCCCCAAAATTTGTACACACATAAATTATCTCTGCAAGAATTCATGTATGAAGGGGAAGTCCCCAAGATGCAGCATTTTTTTTAATTGTCGGCTCATTTTCAAACCCCAGGAAATCTTTTCAGTAAAACGATTTTTTTTTTTTGTAAAAAATAAATGGGTTTAATAGTAGTTTGTCGAGACTGTTGTATTATTACATGTTAGCCGATAGTTCGTCTTAAGCGTTTTGGCGTTAAACGTATTTCACTGTATGTTTATGAAGTAGAGTTTAAAAATAAAAGAAAGTATCCGTAATGGATAAAATTCGAAAAAATGTTTATGTCAATTTGGAATTTTTTGGGAAAAAATTTCCCTAATTCCTATTTTCCCTTGAGAAATATCCGCTTAAAATTTTAAACTCCACTGGAACAAAATAATGAGTTCCTGACATATTTTCAATTAATACTTTTCTCAATGAAAAAATTTAATATGGGTTTTTATTGCAATGCACTGATTGAAAATTTAATCCGCTTTACTACATCAATTCAACTTTTACTATATGGAGTAACAGGGGTTTATTGTTATACATTTTTTTCTTTGTAAGAAAAGCTTAGTCTAATTTCCTACCCCAGATTCCTTTTTTTTAGAAGTTTTTCAGGATATTGAAATTTTTTTGTCATGGAATCATAGGCAGGATGGCAATTTTTTTGCCCTCGGGGGTCCCTTTTGTAAGAGAGGGGGATAGAAAATGGTTGCACATTTTTAAAAATTGCATTATTTAGTTACTTTGTCTTTCAGAAGAGGTATCAATTGTGTTCTAAAAACCATTAAATTGCATTTAAAATGTCGTAGCAATTTTATTCAATTGATTTACTATTCTAATCTCATAATATCCTGGTGAAATTTTGAACGTTAATGAGAAAATGTTTTCCCTTTAAATTTTTGCAATATTTTGAAATGTTTTTTTCTTTTAGTGTGCAAAGCCCATGAGGCCCAAAAGTTTGGCCCAACTCGGGGGGGCCCTGGGTTATAACAGTTGTTCCAAACAGGTGGTCAGTCTAACGTGAAGCCTCCAGTGTTTAGTTGTTAGGCAATCTTGGTACTCATTTATCGATCCACTGAAGGGATGAAAAAATTTAGTTTACCTTGCCCCCGGGTTGAACCCGACATGGCGGAAAAGCGATAAACTACCACTCAGACACCGGGCTTATTGAAATTTTCACCGTATAGCTAAAAAGTTGTCCATTAAATAGTATCTCTATTTCCTCTTGTTATCAAGAAAGAAAAATATGGCTCAAAAATATTTGTAGAGCTAAACATAAAGAACATTTTCTTAGTAAATTTCTTTGTACGTGAAATTTCCTACGCCAGCGTTTTTTAAACTATGGGGCGTGCCCCCTGGGGGGCGTGAAAACCGAACGAGGGGGCGAGAAATATCGAAAAGTCGAAAATAAAACATTATTTAGAAATATTATTAATTTGCTGAAAGGAAGGAAAACAAAATACATTTTGACATAATAAAAAAATAAAATACTCATTTACACTGATATAATATATTTATAAATGTATCAGTACTGCACAATGTATTTGATAAAAAATTTAAAGTTTTAATTTAAAGAACAAATTTTATAAACCCCAGGGGCGTCACAAAAAAATTATATAAAAAATGTAATATTTATCTTGATAATTTATACGTTTTATAACTAAAGCATCAAAAAGTACATTATAATTAAATTAAATACATTGTTATTGTATGGATGGGGGAGGGAGAGGGGCGTGAATAAAATTATGGCTGAAAATTGGATCATAAATATTGAAAGTTTGAGAAGCACTGCTCTACGAACAAAGATTTGTAAAAAGTCAATTAAAATCACAGCTGTAATCATTTCCTTTGTAGTGAAATCTGAGTGCGATAAATTCAAGAGGCAAGATGAGTATCTGTAGCGATAGAATAAGAAAAAAATTGAATTTAGACTTATCTTCTAGTTTAGGCTTAACTAATTAATTTGCATGTACAATGGACATTTAAATGAAGAAAAATAATTCATCTTAAATTATGGAAATTAGTTTTCACATGATTAACATTCAAACAAAATTTGTCTTTTATTTTTATTTTTCTGGAAATAAAAATGATAAGAAATGCTTCTGATTAAAACATAACTTCCTGGAAACATTGAACTTCACTTTTGTGTGGTTTTTTTCTTAACAATATTTCTCTATTCCATCCTTTTTCTGGAATTAAAAATCATAAGAAATACTTCTGATTGAAACATAACTTCCTGGAAACATTGAAGTTCAATTTTATAAGTGCGGGTTTTTTCTAACACTTTTTACCCGTCGTGATCGCGGTCTGGGGGTGAAAGGGAACGGGGGCGTGGCGGGGCGGTATATTCGCGTAGTTCCCCGAACACCCGCCGTGTAGGGACAATGCACGTTAAAACCCAAGCCAAACGTCCCCCATTGTGTGGTGTGGTGTGGTAGTTAGGGGGGGGTGAAAATCAGGTGTTCCTTTCCACTTGACCATGGTTCACAATGATGATGTCCGTTTCCAAAGGTAACGGTACAGTTGAACAGTACGACGTTTATATTCACTCTCTCTATTCCATCTTCTTCAAATTTTTCATCTAATGCAAGGGGAATTTTGTCCTTTCAGGGGAAACAAAGGAAGACAAAATTAAAAAAAAGGAGTTTTTATTTTATTTCTCCTTTTTAAAAAGGAGCTAATTAACTCATAGTAATTGCTTTTCTTTCTCCTCTCCAATCTACAAAGAAACAACTAGATTCCTGTTTTCTTTAATCGAATTCTTAAAAATTTTATTAAAAAAATTTGACAAGTAAGAAAAAAGAATAACTGGAACCTATGATAAATTCTTATTTTATATCCTGAGTTGTTTTAACAATTCTGAGATGGAATTTTGAGGTTTTATTAACGGATATACTTTTTTCACTCTGTAAAAGAAAATGATAAAATTCAATATAAAATTTTGTTTTCATTTTAAGATAATATCTGGTTTCATTATTTCATATATCAAAACCATGAGATTTCAATTAAAAAATTTTTGGGGGGGGGATTTCAAATTTAGACTTATGGATCGAATTTTGAGTAAATATTTAAATTTCAAAATTCAATTTTTCAAGTAGAAATATCAAGCAGAAGCTTGTTGAATTCAAAGTCTAAATTAAATAGATTTATACAAAAGCTCTGTAAAATATACCCCGAATTAATTTATTAAAAATTTTTAAAAAAATACTGAAATTTGTTTTAAATTTTAACAAAGATAAGTAATAATTTTTTTTAAAGTCAATTCCTACTTCTTTAGAAAAACTTACTGGCACCAGCTGTTTCAGCTAGTTGTAATAACTAAGACAGAAATAACTCAGAATACAATTAAAATTAAAAATAAAATTTAAATAATGAATTAATATTTGAAAAAAAAGAACTGCATTAACATGGAGTGTCATCCACTACAAATTTTAAAAAATGTATTTGAACTTGAATGATTGAATAGAAAGTATTTTATTAATGATTGGAAATTTGAACAAGATATATATATATATTATTTATTTATATATACAAATATATATACCGTAAAATCCGGCGTATAACGCGCACTTTGAACACAAAAAATGAGATCGAAATATAAGGGTGCGCGTTATACGCCGGGTATAAAAACTACAGCTTTAAAAATAACAAAATTTTACTTTTACACATATCGAAATACTGTTTATTTAAAAGAAATGATATACCTTATGAACTATAAAAGAGTTCAAGCTCTAGAAATATACTATTATTTCAAAAGTCTGACATAATATCTCGAATAAATGACTTCAGAACATAAGAACGTTGTATACTAAAATTTTAGATTTCTGCCTAAAAAGCGGGATGCGCGTTATACGGCGAACATACCTGAAAATTAAAAAATGCAGCTTGAAAGTATGGGTGCGCGTTATACGCCGGATTTTACGGTATATATATATATATATATATATATATATATATATTATTTATTTATATATACAAATATATATATACATAGAGAGAGAGAGAGATTGAGCTAGAGTATTAGAGGAATTGAATTAAAAGAAGAACGAACCTGGTCATGACACATAAGCTATGTTATGACACATAAAAAATACCAATAAGTACAATTACTCTCATGATAAATACGTTGCAAGTATAATACATCCATTCAATTAAATGAAAAAGGATCGTATTGGTTTGGTTGAACATTACCAAATAAAGTATTTATTTTAAGATAGCAAAAAGAAAGTGTATACTTTAGTGTTCTATGGATACAGAATCATTATTATTACAAAATAATTTCTTTAATTTTTAATACTTGTGATTTAGAACTATGTTAAACTGTATTGCTTTCAATATATCTTTTTGAAATTTTTACTTTACTTTCAGAATATAGGCTCCCTTTTGTTATATTTTGTATCAAAAGATATTGTTGAAAAATTAGATAATAAAGTTATATTCTCAGCAAAAGAGAAAGAATTTAACCACTGTTATATTAAATGTAGGTAAAACTAATGAAATTAGAGAAAAATATATATTTATAGGGGATTTGGTTCCAGGATCTATACATTCTATAATTCTACTAGAAAATATATTAGAGATTCGAAGCGTTTTTGTTTTATTTTTCTTACCTCTTCTCTCCGATTCAAATATTATAAATTGAGGCTTTTTTTCTATATGCATTTATTCTTTAAGAACAGTTTTTGGTTAAATAACATTTCTATACTCAACGGAGAAATAAGTATCTTGAAATATTTCGGTGAAACATGCGTAAAACTTACTTCAATTTAAAAAAAATACTTGTTCTATTTAATGAAAATTTCATAAAAATGGAAAAATGATGTAAAAATTATTCAAGCGATTTAACTCTGATTATATTTTTTAATGGATAATAGATATTACTAAGAAAAACATTATTTTAAATTAGAATGTCACACAAATCTCAGAATTTCATGTTCTCTTTTCAGTTTTACACCGAATGCATTAGAAATAACATTTTCGAAATGTTTCGAATTTTACCATGTTTTGATAGTCAAAGCACTCTATTAAAGCTTCGTGCTTTTTAAAATTATACGGGATTACTATATATTAATTTAAGCTCGCTATAAGAAAATTAGAATACATCCAATGATTTTAACAGAAAATAAAATATTGAGTAAACATTCGTATATTCATTTGTTAGCAAACAGTAGCTCGAATAAACAAAGGAATTCAAGCGTAATTTCTCCGCTATTTGTATAAAGAATTAATGTGTTTATATATAATACTCTAGTGTTTTATATGTCTATTGTTTCTGTGTATTTCTAAATGCGGATATGTGCATTATCATATATTACATAGTCCCACGAATATGTAGCATTTTTATATTCCCATTTTGTATTAAAATCTACATTACTTTTTTTTTTGATTTCGTGTATTTATGAGCAGTTTATTATGATGTTAACTTTGTGATAAATGTAACAATGTTAAAACGCTTAGACAATTGTTATTCGAATTCACGCATAAAAAATAAAAACTATTGAGCAAAAATTGAAGGAAATATAATTGGAAAGAGTTGATAAAAATAAAATTTGATCTCTTACTAAACGCAGCAGTTTTTTAAAACGAAATTATTAATACTAGGAGATTATTCTGAAAAAGGAATATGATTTAACATGGGAAAGTAGCTTTATTCTTAGCATGTATGAAAGGCGTAAAAAATGACCCGGTATTTTGTACAAATTTATCTTTATCTTGTGAAATATTTTTGTATTATCAGTTTTTAGCGTGTAAAATTAAAAACTTAGAACGTAAGTATGAGGTAATATTAGAATAATAGTAAAAAGCTCAAAATTTTGCAAAACCTGAATTTTCTTTGACAATTGTAAGACTGAATGTATTCCAAAATGCTTAGAGTGGAAAAATATGTTTCGTTGTAAAAAATTGTCGTTTTAAGTTTTCCTATAATAAGTTTAGGCTACTTTTGGGGAAAAAAGTTTAGAAGATTAGTTTAGGGGATAACAAAAATAAAATTAAAAAAAAAAGGCAAAAGTTGTTTTTAAAAATGTATGTCTGCATTTTGTTTTTGAATAAGAAATTTAAACATTTTTCGGCGACAGAGATTTATTTTGTTTGTATTTTAGTAAGAATTTAACTTTTCAAAATAAAACGTAGGAAGTATAATTAATTTGTAAAAGCTGTGTGTGTGATGAGAAAGCAATTGCAATAAAGTAAAACGTTAAACAGTTTCATTATTGAATAAAAATAATTGCACAAAAATGTTTTTTTCTTTTCATTTTTACAATTAAATTAACTTTGTGGAAACTTTTACTACTCTAAATCATTTGATTTGCATTGAATTTACGTTTCATTCTGCAGCAACATCGGGACTGTTGGTAAAAGACTTCGTAATTTCGAAATATGGTTAAATGAAGAGGAAGTCACTTGAGTTGCTCGCCTTCCTCCCCAAATTTCCACACCAAGCCCTTTGAAAGACTCTCAGCCTCGACAAATTAAACGTACATTGTCCCTTCTACACAGTATGGTTTCGGTGGTGAAAGGCTTTGAATCCGCAACTCGACCACGACCATTTTACTTTTCTAAATTGTGCACTTTTTGGTGGGATGAAAAAAAACTTAAGAATAAAAAACAATGAATTCATATTCATTATTAACACTAGAAAGACAGAAATTGAGTATATCCCTATATTGCCCAAAAGTAGTCAAAATGACTGCATTGTGAAAGAATGATTAAAAGTGTGTAAAAAATTTTGTTTGAAATTTACTTTTAATATTTTTATATTCTTTACAGTCATATAACAAGTTATTACTAAATATTAACAATAAAAAAAATTTACTTCACTTGGAAAAAGAATACATTCTAAAAATGTTTAAGAAGTGCATTGTATATGTAATTGTTTTTCTAATTGAAATTAAAAAGCAGTCAAAATGACTTCCTCGGGCAATCTATTGTTAAAACGTTTTAGAACTCTGATGATAAACATTATTCCTAATAAAATCATAACTTCTATGAATATTTCAATGAGGGATTTCTAATTTTTTTTTCGAGCCTTAATGACCTATATAAATTTACTAGCCGTTACCCGCCTTCTTCACTGGGTATTTTATGATGTTGTATGAATATATACTGTTTATAAGTGTAAATTATTGATGTCTAAATTCTAGCCTTAATGGTTCTATTGTATCAAAAAACGTTCTTTATAACTCTCACCTCTTGATTTGAAAAGGATAGAATGTCAAAATAATAATTTCTAAACTTTAAGTAGTACTGTCTCTCGAAACTCCCTGCACTTAACAAAAAGAGCATGCTTGCTAAATTACTAGTCTAATGTAATAATTTAAGAACAGGAAATTTTTTATCAAAGAACCCGAAACTCTCTTTAAAAGTCTATTTCTGTAAGAACCATTCGAAGAGGATTTCGATTCAACAAAAGAAACATGCAAACCAAATTTCATTACTGTATGTCTAGTAGCTCAAAAACGGGAAAGTTTTTTATCAATACATCCCAGGAACTCTCCGCTCTCCCCCATTGAAGTCGATTTCAGTAAAATTAGTTCTTGGTGGATCTCTACGCCATGAAAGAAACACAAAATCTGTAGGTCTAATTCAAAAAGGGGGTTTTTGAATAACGCCCCTTAAGCCCTTCCAACGCCCCTTGGTGAGTGATTTTTGCAAAACCACTTTTGTAACAGATGTCTAATCCATGAAAGGAACATGCGTACCAAATTTCAATCCTGTTGGTCTAAAAGTTTCAGAGATATGATGATAAGTGAGTGAATGAGTATCTTTTCTTCTTTATATATAGATGAGAGGGCTATTTTTAAAGTAAGGTCCGTTGGCGCGTATATTTCCCTAATTCACGCGTGCGCCTCAACGAGTCTTTGCGTCACTGACCAGCATCCTTGGCGATAACACTCGCACCAATTCCAGCTCTGTAGCAGTCGTGTAAGATTCACTGTGCGTCTTTAAAATGTTTAAAGTGATTGAATTGCCCGCCAAGTGTGAGATATGGTCTGTTATCCATTTTTTGACTACGAGAAATATGTCGGCTGCAGACATTCATCGCCAGATAACAGAAGTTTAGGACACAGAAGCAATAAGCTAAACATCAAAGTTCGAAAATGGGTCAGGAAGTTTAAAGATTGGCGAACAAACGTCCGTGACGAAGAACGTTCAGGCCGGTCGTCTGTAATCACTGATGATTTGATGCAAGCAGTAGAAACAAAAATTCGTGAGAACAGGATATTCACGATAACCACTCTCATTGGTATTTTACGACGTTTCTCGGTCGGTGGTGTACAAAATTCTGACTGAAGACCTCAATTTTAAGAAATTGTGTTCTAGGTGGGTACCAGACTTTGTGAGACATAAAGAGAAGAGGTTTGCCGTTTCATTGGACTTTTTGATTCGTTACGAGAAGAAGGGGATGACATGTTGAGTCGAATCGTTACTGAATAGGAAACATGGGTGTCCCATATCAACCTGGAATGAAAGCAACAGTCGATGGAATGGCGACACACATACTCTCCCATCAAGGTCAAAGCCAAATAAACGCTGTCAAAGCGCAAGATTATGGCAACAGTGTTCTAGGTCAGGCGCGGTGTTTTGCTTGTGAACTTTATGCCATAAGGAACAACGATCAACTCAGGTGCCTACTGCGCAACTCTACGGAAGCTCCGAAAAACATTGCAAAACAAATGGTGCGGCATGGTGGCAAAAGGTGTTTTGCTCCTCCACGATCACGCAAGGCCTCACACTTCTCTAACAACTCGGGACTTAATCAAATCTTTTGGCTTTGAGACCATGCACCGTACAGCCCCAGTCTTCCTTCCAGTCATTTCTCCTTTTCCGGTATCAAACATAGTCTTGGTGGGAAGCGCTTCAAAGAGAACGAAGAAGTGAAATCAGACCGTGAAGTCTCGTCTGTCCTACCAGGCGGCAGACTTCTTTCAAGAGGGTTTTCAAAACTTATTTCTATGGTGTGACAAGTGCATTTATAAATACGACAACTATGTAGTAAAACAGGCAAAAGTATGTACAATCCTAAAATAAAGCTTTTTTGAAACAAAATACTGTCGTGATATTTTTTTTTTTAAAACAAACGAACCTTACTTAAAAAAACAACCCTCGTATTATGATTATTCTAAGCCTGATACGATTGTTTAAAACCAAAGCAGCATGGATATTATCATTATATTTCTCTTCAAAATGCAACTCATCGTCCTTCATATAAAACTCATGAATGAATATTCATTTTGAGCAGACTTGCAGTAATTAGTTTTACACGTGCAAATATTCTACTAAATTTATTAAAGATTAATTTCCAATAAAAATAAGCGGTATCTAAATGTTTACGAAATTGAAATATTGGTAATTTTTACGAGAAAATAATGAAAAACAAACAGTTTTCTGAGGTATACGCCTAAATAGAAATAAGAATGCATCCTGTGAAAATTATTCACTCTCAATGACATCATAGTATTCCAAAAAAATCTATGGGTTAATATTTTAAAAAGATCTTAAGATACTTTTCATGTTTTTTAAGGACGCCATTTCATGTGATTACGAAATCTGGAGATAGAAAACATTGTTAGATTATTATCAGTATTTGTTTAAAGCATTTTTATTTGTTATTTTGTTTTAAAATTATTTCTTGTTTAGTGTGAATTAAAGAATTTTGTTCTTATAAGGTTTGGAAGAAATAAGTAGGTTTTTTTTAAGCTTAAGTTTCAAAAGTAAAGAAATAATTCGGCTGTTAAGCGTTAAGGGAAACTCTTACTTTAAAAATTTAGTTTTCCTATTTGGTTTGTCCTTGAACGAGTGGCAAGGGGCTTCATTAGTGAGATATTTGTATAATCCTTAAACGTCATTTAATTAGTCTCAAAGAATATAGTTGCTTTATAATTTAACTGATGAGTTAGAGATACATTTGAGACATTTCTGATTTTTGTGTTATTCGTTAAAATAACGCAAAGTAAAAGAGAGAGGAAATTAAAAATACGAAAACGAAAAATAGGATAATATTTTGAGAATTTTAGTTTTTTTTTTTATTAACAGAATATTTGGTTTATTATTTGTAATAAAAATATAAAAGAAAATGATATGTTTTTATTCATATTTTATGTTTGAAGAACATACAATGAGAGATAAAAATTTTCGATTAAAAAATACCTGCAGGTATTTGAAAACCAATTGGTTCTCTCTCTCTCTCTAAAAAAAAATTGTCTCTTATAAATTACCTTAAAATCTAGCACGGTTTAAATAAGAGAAAGTGATTATTTTTAGAGCTTTTCTTAAGTTCTGGCATTGTGAATTATCGTATTGATATGGTTAATTAATTCAAGAAAAAAAACTTCTTTCTTTCAATAAATTTGAGAGCTTACCTTGTTTTACTTTATGTTTTGAAACAAAGCCTTCTTATATGACACCCATCAGTCGAGAGGAGTGCATTGTTTTTCAAAAAAAGGGTTTTAATAAACATTCTGTTTAATATTAAGTTCGTACGTATGTTTAAATTTAGGTAATAATGCTGTAAAATGTTTTACACTTGACTTTTAAGATTGAATTAATTATATCCATAATTACAAGAATACCAAATTGAAAGACATGATAGATTTAATTCATTTCAAGCTGTCTGATATAAACGTACAACTTCCATATATTTCGAAACATTTAACCTAAGAAAATTAGCAATGCAAAGAAAAATTGCATTTATTTGTCGTAAAGGTAAACTGAATATATCACATATTAGAAATTTGAGGATGAAAGTTTCATCAGATTTTCCTGCAGAAAATTTAAAATGATTACAATTTCAAATCTAATTTTTTCGTGTAATATTATTAGACCACTATTCATTATGCTTTAATAAACAAAATCCTATATTATTAGTTTATTACATATTAATACCTTATCACATAGTAGTATAAAATCCTTTATCATACTTTATTATAAAATACTTTATCACATAATGGTATAAAATATTTTAAATTAAAATTACTTAAACAGTAAAAACCTAGTCGTTAACCATCCGTCTCACTGAGTATTACATGATGTTGTAAGATTGTATTCTAAGTATAAGCTATTGAAACCCTTCAAGTCATAGCATCAAGCTTTTGATTGTATTGCAAAACTCTTACATTTAATTCTTATATAACTCTTATATCTCTTATATTTAACTCTAGATTGAAAAAGAGAGGACACAACACTTGTCCGCAGAGTAGATTTCTGTCAAATCCATTTCTGCAAATCTCTAAACAATGAAAGTAACATGCTTACTAAATTTGAAGTGGGGAATTTCAAAAATGGGAACTTTCATCTATTACGCCCCTTTAATCCCTCGAAATTCCCTTTGGGAGTCGATTTTCGTAAATTCTTAATGGCTTTCTACTCAGCAAAAGAAACTTGCTTACAAAATTTGAAGCTTGGTCTAATAGTTTCTGGGATAACGTGACGATTGAGGAAGTCACTTTTCTCCTGTATATGAAGATAAAAAATTCCGTTCTGTTCTGTTCTTATAGATTTGCATTCACTTAAGGAAAAGAATGATTATTATAAGAATCTTTAGAAAAAATCGCTTATAAATTGACATAATTATCCCTAAGTGTCAACCTCTGAAGCTGTTTGATGATTTTCTTTCAGCCGAAAGATCTTTTTTGAACTGCACTGAGACAATTTTTGGATTCGATTCCAGTAAAGGGTGTACGTGAAATGATTCCAGGCGTTTCGATGGCATCAGCCTAACCAGGAACATTTTGAAGCTGAAATTATTGTACGCTGGGGACTGAACTTTTCGTCGACAAAGATTCTGGTCATTTTAAAGAGAAAATGTAGAAAATCAAAGTGAGATTTACGTGATCGTAAATTTTGATCGCAGAATACAGAGTTCTAAAATTTCTGAATTTTTTTTCCGTATAAGTTATACCTCAATTAATTGTTTTTATTTTGAAACAAACAAAATTGCTTTTGTTATGACGAACTGTTGATGCCCTTGTTCTACCTTACTAAGCAATCGTTCATTAAGATTATGATAAAATATTCTAAATAAACAAACCGTTTTTAAGTTTTTACTTTTAGCGTTTCTAAAAAAATGCTCATTCCTTCTTTAAAAATATTTAATTACATCTGAAGCTAAATATTGCTTATTCACAAGGTCCTTAAAAATAATGTAAATGAGCCTGCAATTAAACTTGTTTTTTAAAAAAAAAATAAACCACTAAGGAAAACTTACCACAAATATATCGAAAGGCTTTACTTTCTGGTTCAGTTTATCAAAATTTGCTTATTTTTTGACATCTCTTTACCTTATTTTTCTCCGAAAGTAAAATTTTACTGCTGTTTGAAAATGTACACACTTGTCTTTGTTAAAATTATTCTTAAGAATTCTTTCAGTATTAAAGTACTTGCGGTTTGAAATACATTTGTATTTATAACTCAAAATATTTATTTATCGGGTCTAAAACGTTTGAAACTCTTCCTCGAAACTTAAACGTTGACATTTATTATTTTTGTTTTAAGACATTCCAAGTAATCTTTTTTTTTTAATTTTGCGTTTAGTTTTTTGGCTCTAAAAATGTTTTTTTTTCTATGTTTTAATATTAAAAAAAAATTATAGTTTAACTAAAACTTTTCCGAGTAAACTTTTTAGAAGTTCAAGCTTCTTTTCATCTTAAAAAAATATTTTAAGCAGAATAAACAATTGATTTAATTTTGGTTGATAAATTTCTGTAAAGGTATAACAATCTGCATAATGTGTGGAGCGGTTTTTGTTTTTTCCTTTTTTTATTTTTATGCATGCATTTGTAACTTTATTCTCTTCACAATATAATTATACAGTTAGATTAATAAATTACGTTCACAGTCAAAGTATTAAAATATGCTTCTGCCAATTCAGCTTCTCGGAAGAATTTTAGGGTATAAAAAAACGGATAAAGTGACGCTAAATGCTGTGTGGTAGGACATAGGTTCGAACCCCGAAAAGGCGTGGATGTTTTTAAATGTATTGTATTTGTGCAGCATGGGGTTACTCTAAATAGTCATCGAGCCCGAAGTCCTCTGGACAGTTTGATGGATGAGGAAGAGAGGTTCTCCACGAAGTTTTCCCTCGAAATTGGGGGTGGGGTGAGCCAACTCGTACAATCACTTGTATGGTGCTCAAAGCTGCCGCTGACAGACGTAAAACTAGTCCTTTGCCACGAAAATTTTCATGGTCCTCGATCTGACGCCATCAATAACAACAACATGATAAGCTACTAAATAAGAATGGAAGAAATAAAGAAAAGTGCGCAGCACATAATTGTCTTTTCCCTTGAATAACTAGTGCTCATAATTCTTAACCAATTAATTTGTTTTAAGTTGTATTATATATATATAGATTGGATTCGTCCGTATACGTGTGTATATTGGTGACAGAATAAAAAAATATCTGTAATTTGAATTATTATTTTTATTAATGAACATTATGGCAAACAACAATTAGATGTGGAATAGGTATCTCATGTAAGAAAAGCATGTAATACCATTCTAATTTTGAAACATTTTGTAATTCTGGTATGAGCATGGTAACTGAAAGTATTTCCGCAAAGGTTCAATTAAATTAAGACTCTAATGACCAACAGGAAAAAGTCACCTCGCTTCAGGCATGTGGCATAAGCAACAACATGATTCCTATTGCCCTATGGGAGGGTTATTATGGTTATTATCTGCCTGAAAAGTGAGGCAGTCTCCAGGGTAAATTGTTCAGAATCATTGAAAGAACGTGATGTTTTAGTACGTTCAAACAGATTACGCTGTTACTCGATCTTCTAGAATAGTCTTAGAATTTGTCTTGATGATTGCTGTGAAATTGAATACCACAGCAAGAAAGATACACTTCCGTGTTTAACTTTGGTTGGAATCATATAGAGATGATAGAATATTTCACTGAGAATGATTCATTTCCATAATTTATTGGAGATTTAAACTTAGCAATTAGGATAAAATGCTTATGAATTTGCCAAGCAGAATCTCTTAGAGGCGGGAAACTGAAGAAAAAGGATTGTCAGACCAAATTAATTCTTTCCATTAATCAGTGTTACTATTCTTTTTGTATTATTGCAGAAAACCTTTTACAGAAATGCAAATAATGAGAGGATTTTGCTCCTTGCAAAGACATAAAAATCTAATCTGTGAAGTTCTCTACGAAGCTGTGTTTGAAATGGAGTATTTTCAACTATAACTGAAATCAACAATTACTTGCTGTGTTGTGAATT
>BMAV01020849.1:331383-346304 GCA_019973955.1 Trichonephila inaurata madagascariensis
CGTTTCCTGGTCTACAATTTTCTTTTTTTGACCACAGTCTCTACATTCAGAAACAGCACATTATTTATTTGACAAACTGGCCATGATCTAAAACACAGTTCTTCCTTCCATACCTACGATTTTTTCTGTGTCAGACATTAAATTGTCTCTTCAATAAGCACCCTTAATCCCGCTATTTTACAAATCATTAAGATCTGTCATTTTAAAATGCAATACACAAGTAGTTTTGCAACGTGTATCTATACCATATAGAGTAAATACCTGAATTTCTTCCTTGTTTTAATATGTAGCAAACTGCGAGGCTTGTGTCAAACTAAAAATTGGCAGAAGGGTTCTTTTGAGTTTCTTCAGTAGGTGTTTCCAACATTTCATCTAATATTTAAGAAATTATGAAGCTATAAAGAATACCTATGAATTATTATAATTAAAATTGTTTTTATTTCTATTTCCTATAATCAAATTTATGCAAAAAAAATTTTTAAAGGTTTTATTTTATTAACAAGGTCATAATACACACACAAATAAGCGATTTGTAATAATTTGACGACATAATATTTTCACTTTCAAATGCTAAAAATTTGTCAAAAGTATATTTCATCACCAATACTTTTTTTTAACAGTTACTTAAAAATTTACATAAATAAAGTAGAACAAAAATTAGAATGACCTAGCCAAAATTTGAAGAGAGCTTTTTGTAGTAATCTTTCATTTGTTTCCTTAAGAATTCTTCATTTGATGATATAATTGAAATTTCTGTTTTGAATTTATATTTATACTAGCGGCCCGACAGACATTGTCCTGTCCACACGTCTTAAATCCGAAAATTTCAAACTTTTTTGAATAAGTTGTACCAATCTGGACCGTTCTGATGAAAATTTTTATAAAAGAAGTTATTACAATACCTGACGTCATCACATGCACAGTTACCACAATTCGACCTATCGCTTGCGTGTGACTAAGTGTATACTGTAAACTAAGTTGAATATAGTAGAAGCTATTCTGAATAGAAACTTAAACTTGTTTTAATTAAATGATAAAAAAGATAAAACTCGAGCTATTTTCCTGGATGTATATTTTTTTAATTCACAATAAATAAATGTATCGTAATGCCATTGAATATACAATATTTTTGGTTAATCCTTGAGAGGTATTAACAAACAAATGCGATGGTTTGCCAACCCTCGGACACGCACCATATAAATGGCCGCGTGAAAAACAAAATTTTTTCTCCTCTTCCTTTTTTTTTTCTTGCCGGGTATCAGAGGAATAAACAACACACAGGGGTAAAAGAATTATGCATTTTAAGGTTTTTAATTAATATATTTTTAACTAATTGCTATATCGGACCGAATTGTGAATCTAAACCATTCTCAAATCCACTTGAATCCCCACAAAAAATGTCATCCAAATCGGTCCATCCCTTTAGGAGAAGTTCAGTCACATGCACACGCACAGAAGAATTATATATATAAAGATAGTGCGGATGTATTATATCTATAATTATATATATAAATTATATATTCTACCAGTAATATCATCATTTGTTAATAAATGTATATAATTCTAATAGAAGAAGCCTCAAGCACATATGAACAAAAAAAAGTTAAAACTGACATTTACATTTCAAGAATTGTCATTTTCTTGTTTTGGTTTCTTCTTCAGGGTTTTCAAACAGCTAAGCAGGTATAAAAAAAGAATAGGTCCTCTCCAATGCTTTTTCAACAATTTGTATCGAAAAGTGATTTCAAATAAGAGTAAATAAAATTTCTATAGTCGTATTTGAAATCCCTTAACACTGTTTCATTATGTTAGTGCCAATTTCAACAGAATTGACCCTATTTCTAACCCAGATTTAAATCATTATTTTTATATTTTTCATAGAAACGGATGAAAAAGAACTATTTTTTCTTCGAAAACGTTCTAACAACATTTTGAAATGGTTCAAAGTAGCTTTGTGCTCCATGTGATGGACAAAGTGCCTTGAAGCAAAATTCGTTTTTAAAAGAAGAGAAAAATGACCGACACAAAGAAAAAGCTCTAAAGGCTTTTTTTCCCTTCAAGCGATGCTGTAAATGTTATTTGTAAATCCAGAGAACGTTCCCCATTCAAAGAACTTTTTCGTGTACGCGAGGATCGTAAAATTTACCGACCTATTTCGAAAGCTTTGCCTGTAATAGAAAATCTGGAATGTATTTTTAGGGAGAAACTGAAATATGTGAAAAAAATACATTTTGCAATGATTGCCGTTTAGTACTGATGTTATAGTTTGAGGAGTCTAAGGTGAAAGAGGAAAGAGAAAGGTCAAGTACGCAATAAACTTGAAACAAAATATCATGTTCACAGTAGTACCATATTTATTTGCCAGTCTGTTTACAAAGCGAAATATTGAAGCAATTTATAAAATCAAATACTTTACATAACTCAGAACATCAATTCATGAGGATCATCGGCTTAAAATTCACTTTTATTATTTAACCGCAGATAACTTCGGCAAAAAAAACAACTTAGTTTACCGAGCTTTCTTTTGTTTATGTGACAATATATTTAGTTTGGTCGTATTTATTTCGGATATTACTTGCAACAATTGAAAACCTATTTTAACGAACTCGAAATGAAATTTGCTTATTTGAAGTATTTCTCTTTATTTCTATATTTAATTTTTTTAAAAAAAATGAGATTTCACAAATTACACACACATTTAATATGACATTCATAAAATGATGATTCAAAAATAGAATTTTAATTCTTTCGATTAATTTAATTTTTAAAAATAAGTGTAATAATTTATACACTTCCTTACCATTTTCAAAATGGTTATTGAGAAAAACCAAATACAGCTTTTTATCACGGGTATACTGAGTTGAAATATATGTATGTAAATTTTTTTTTACGTTATTCTAAAACCTGTCATAAAATTTAATTCAGATAATATAATTAAGTACAAAAAAAAATAATGGGAAATTTATTTAGGCTGGAATGCATACACTTCTATTGCGAATTTTTATTTTATTCTTCTAGAAGACAAAGAAGGTAGCGGAATTTGGCGGAAGATTCGTGCCAACGCAAGAACTAGAACTTATATTAGTTGTGATTCAACAAGCAATTTCGCATCCCTTAAAAACATTAGGAATGTGTGTGTGATTCAGAATCTATTAAATTGGATTCCATATTATCTAAAATGGAGAAACATTGAATGCTGATTCTGCCGATGTGAAATGCTGCTTCCCAGGCACAAACGAAAGTATTTTACACCGTATAGCCACTGGTGATGACACATTTAACTACTACGATACCCCAAAGAAGAGAAGGCCATGGGGACCTCTTGGTTACGCTTCAATAGCTGAATATTCAAGAAAAAACTCATGTCGTGTCTTATGAGTTGATCAAACCGAACAAAACCATTACTAAGTCTGGCTATCGAACACAATTAATAAGATTCAGGCAAGCAACCGACGAAAAATGCACCCTCTACAGTTCCAAACACGGCATAATGATTCTCCTACTTAATAATGCTTTTCCACAAGTTGCGGCATCGGGATCAAATCTTACTTAGAAACAATCAATTGAAAAATCGTACCTTACCCGCCGTATTCAACTGACTTTTTCCCTTCCGATTATCCTTTGTTTTGATCAATGACAGGTGGCCTGTCTCAGCAATATTTCACATCATATGAAGGTACCGAAACTTAGGTTGATTCGTGGATAACATCAAAAGTGGAAGCGTTCTTCCATATGCTGCCAGAAAGAAGGGGGAAAGTAGTGATGGACAACACTTTGAACAAAATATAACGCACCCTTCTTTTGTAAATAATGCCCTATTTTTGATTTAAAAAACAGCGGAAACTTATTTTTACTCCCCATAGTGTATTAAAATGCAACACTTTAAGTATATTTCATTGAAATTTGTTTTATGAATTCATTTTAAACTCACTCAACAAAGGCGAATTTCTTTTTCAAAACTAATACTATTCAACTACTTATTTAAAAGTCTTTAATTAAGTAAAATACTCTAAGTTTCCGGAATAAGACAAAATTATAAATCTTAATTCTTAGTGAAGAAATTGCAAATCTATTCTGAAATTTAAAGAATACCCTCTAAAGTAACATTCCTCTTCAAATAAGACGATGGTCGTTAAACATTACTCTCTCATCTTTTCCTCTCACTTCTTTTCTCTTATGAATTTTGACTGAACATTGACTCATCAAAGAATAATTTACTTTACTCCTCTCGTGAGGTTGGTGGAAGGGGAAGTGAGGTGGGAGGTTTCTGACCCCCTAGGGTGTTCTCCCTCAAAATTGGGGTAAAACCGAGCTAAATCATACTGTGACCTGTATGGTGCTCAAGGCTTTGGCCAACGACAGGCGTACATCTAGCCCTTGCCATGATGAATTTCCTGGACCTGGATCTGACGCAGTCGAGATCAGGTGGCATAAAAAACAAAAGCATTGTGTTTTTACTACAGTGCCATCTATAAATAATTAGAACTAATGTAACTATATAATTAAAATCAACTAACACAATGAGGTAGAATATGGTTCAGAAATGTTTGGTTTAAATTTGGAATTTCCTCGAAATTAAATTTTTTTCTCGTTCCCAAAAGAGTAAATGCTCGTCACTTTGGAAATAGCAGGAAAAAAATATGTCACATTCTATTAAAGAATACCGCTTTGGGATCACTTTCACTTAGATGCATTCGAAAATTTTCCACGACAAATATTTCTGAAAAGCAGGCTCGTCGTTATTGAACTTTTGAGCTGCTTCCCTCAGGAAAAAATTTAAAGGTGTAAAGAATTCGACTTATTTTCCTTACTTTTTTCCACAACCACCCTCTGTGTATTCCAATGAACAAAGATTCCAAACAAGAAGTGAACTCCACGAACTTCTAGAAAGTCACGCATACTACCTTGAAGAAGATAACACCGTAAAAATTCGAGAGGAGGACGTGTGTGTGTGTTCACGCTTTTCCTTTGTTTGAAAAACAATTGCATTCTTTTTTGTTTGTATTTGTAGTATCAAAAACGTTCCATCGAATAATGATGTCGCATATAAACCATACTTTTTCAAAGCCTGTAAAGTTTAAAAATTGTGTTTTTTCCTAGTGTATCCATTTTATTGTTGTAACAGAAAGTCAATGCTATGTAGTACTGATCATTTTTAGTTGGATTATTGATATTATTGTCTGCAAAAGAAGATATGAATGAACATCACACTAAATGGAGTTCACAAGAGCGTTCTGATTATTTGAACGAGGATGAAGTAAAATGAATAAAAAAAGATTATTTTATGAAATTTCTTGAACCATGTTGTACAATGATTTTGAGTTTGAATTGAACATGATATTATTTTACTGAACGACCTTTGAAAAGCTGAAATGTGTTTTAAGGTATCCGACTACGTTCGGAACCATGACTTTAAAAAAGCGCATAAATGGATAATTTTCATGATATTTAGTGTCACATAGATTAGAATACATGTATGAAATTGTCTTAAGGACATTGTGACGAAAAAAATATTTAAATACAATATTTCGGCAAAAAATTAACTTAGAATAACCTTTTTTCAAAATCTCCTTTTGTGAAAAATGCTCCTATTATAATATTTTGCCTGTCTATAGTTCAGACCTCTGTACAGAGGCTCAACTATGATTTTTGAAAAATTCGTATTATTTTCAGAGTTACAACCCATTGAAATAATTATCGGTGTTTTTTTCTTAAAGTTTCTCCCCTGTTATCGTAAAACATGAATAAACCATTTCTAAGTTATATATTTCAAAATTTCTAGTTCAGCCTCTGTAGAGAGGTCTGAGCCATATACAGGCAAAATAGTATTATAATAGAAGCATTTTTCACAAAAGGAGAACATTTGGAAAATGGGTCATTGTACGTTCATTTTTGTCAAAATATTGTACTTAAATAATTTTTTATTGTAATACTGTTCTTAAAACAATTTTATATACATTTTCTAATCTAAGTGACACTAACTATTATAAATATTATTCATTTATACGCTTTTGCAAAATCACGTTTCCGAACGTAGTCGGATACCTTAAGTTATAAACAGCAGCAATGGGTATACTGCACATATTTTTAACACCTTAAGCGGTCAATTTTTTTGCCTAAAATGTTCCAAGCAAAGACACATTTTTATTGCATATAATTAAGCATAATACTTAGCATTTTATTTTAATTTTCAATTTTATAGTTTTTACACTTTTTTTTTTAATTTTATAATTTGTGGAGCACAAAATCTCCTAAATGTTTGCTTTATATAAGTATACTCTACATGATAAGAAGAACGTTTCATATTTCTCAAAAAAGAATTTCTCTCATACTTACAAAGAATTTCATTTTCGTACCCCTTTTCCAAACGGTTGAGAGTTTTGTGTGTGTGGGGGGGGGCATATATATATATGCATACACAATTTGAAACATGGAGTAATACTAAGTCTTACATTGCAATGGGGACAAATGTAATATTGGCCTTTTAAGGTTATCTTTCCATTTTAATTTATTCTCAAGCAAACAATTGTACATTGCCTTGCCATTCCCAGTTTTTTATCGAATATATTCAAGAATCCAAATTCCAGCCTTCACCACAAATAAAATCGTGGATGAGAAGTATTTCAGCTTCATGAACAAATTGCATCTCTAAAAAATATTAGAAATCATAATTTCACGACAATAAAAAATATGTGCAAATCAAAAAAAGAAAGAAGAAAATATCAGTACTTGTACAGGGTACGGGCGAACCGGTTGTGGCCAGGTTTTGGAAACCCGTACCAGGGGTGGCTCTAGGGCCGGACAAATCAGGCAATTGCCCGGGACGGCGAATTTTAAGGGCGGCATTTAGATGGAATTTGAAAAAAAATCATTTTTTTGTTACAAAAAATTTGATATATTTTCTGAAATATTATTGGGTGTGAATTTGGTGTTTCATTTAAAGTATCTTATTTTTTTTAAATTTTGTACTATGTATATTTAATGACAATTTTCTTCTATGTTGAAACTTAAAGGGTTCGAGGCGGGAGTATATGTTAAAGCGTTAAATTTAATATGTTTACACATCTTTCACTAGTAACTTTCGTACCATCCCGGAGTGAGGTCACAACTGTGACATTCATTTCTCACTTACGATGTCGGGTGTCAGCTATCCAAAAGGGGACAAGGGTAATAAGAGGTTTTGATAAAGAGCCACAGAAGATGTTTTTATTTTAGTCTTGAGTGTAGGTGCTACAAGTTAAAACAAACGCTTGTGATCCCCGCCATTAGTAAACTATTTTTTCAAAGAAATTTGCCTGCTTAAGTAGACGATTCCTTCTCCTTTATTTCACTCGTTTGAAATAATAACAAGTAGTTATGTCCCTAATTTCGAATTACTTTGAATTATTTAAGACATATATATATACAGAGAGAGAGAGAGGAGTCTCCATTGGAGAGAGGAGTGACATTTTCCATTTTTGTCCGGGCGGAGAAACTGCAAAGAGCTCTAGCCCTGCCCGTTCAGGGGTTAATGCTGAATTTCTGAAAAATACAAATTTTCTTTGATAAGACCAAGAGCAGTATTTTCTATTCATTGTATTAATTCAAATTAATAATAATTAGGTTTTTCTAAAATTTATGAAATTATTTGAATTTGATAATTTTTATTTAAATTATTGTAACACTGAAATTGCGACTCTCTTAAATACTCCAGTGTTCAGGTTTCTATAAATCAGAAATCCGAAATTTTTGTGATGAGGTCTTATGTAGTTTTAATCAAAACTCCATTCTCAAGATTTTTAAGTGATATAGAATATGTATTAAGTATTTGAACAGAAATGTTTGTAAGGTTTCGATTTTGATGCGATATATTGATACTTCTAACAATATTTTACGATAGCAAAGCGTTTGCAATAAAAAGTGCTTTAAATACATTTCCTTATTTCTTAAAATTTTTGCATTTTATTTTATCAAATTCTTAATAAAGTAAAGTTAAATGCAAATTTCAGATACGCACAGAAAAAGCTATTTCATTTGAAGGTAAATATTTCGTAACTGTAATGTATTTGTTACGAATTTTGGGTAATGAATGCTTAAAATAGTGTAAATAGTTTATATCTAGATGTGTAATATGCTAATTTTACCCTCTGTTGTACTTATTTTATGCTAAAATGGCAATATTCGCAAGCAAAACCGTTCCTTACATTATAATGGCGATTCAATGCGGACTTGGCGAAATGTTGGGATGGAGCCAAGTTGGCATCATTATTGGCAACCATATTGGCGACCTGTCCACTATTTAAACACACACACACACATCCAGATTTAACATCTACGCATCCACATCCATACAGATATTCAGTTATAAATTATTGACATTATTTTAAGCATTCATTTCACAAAATTCGTAACAGTGTGTTTACATCAATTTCATTTCTAATGAATTTCTGTCAAGAGTGACGAAAAATTATTTCCAAAATCGAAATGAAACTAAGAGAAAAATACTGTTCTCGCCTTTTCGAAAACAATGATAATCATAATAAATTTACCTTTTATAACAGCCCGTTTATGAATTTTAAATAATATCTGAAGCGTTACTTAAAAAGGTTAAAAAATAATTATTATCTGACGGAATTATTCAAATCGTCGTTTGTAAAAGTTTCGCGCAAAAGTTTGAAGGCCAGTTAGCATATTCTATGGTATGATGTATTGCGGAACAGCTAAATAAACATTTTCCTAGGACAAAGAACAAAACTGAGGCAAATCTGAAGAATAAACCGAGTAAATCATGCCTTTGTTGAGAAACAGCGCAGTGAATAGTAAAGTAAACAAATGCAAAATGTCAAAATAAATATTGGTCTACGAAAAAAAGGAAACGAAATTCTATCATTGGGTAAACTGACAAGAATTATCACTCGCTACTGCTGTGTTGCCAGATGTAAAACAATAAAATAATGTTTAAATAGGGTGATGAATTCGAATTGAATTTATATACAAACTAGAAACATTTCTTGCACTATATATTAGTTTATTCCATCCTTTACACCTCACTTATTGAAATGCGAATATAAAAGTGGTTATTAATGTTATTTTAAAATAAATATTCCTTCTTTTATATATGTAAAAAGGCAAGTTATATTACAAATATTGTTATATATATCTATTATATTACAAATATTGTTTGTAGGCTTAGGCCATTTATATGTTCTCGTTCTTACAGCTTCTTAGAACGAATGAACATTTCTCTGATTCCTTTGGAAAAATGTATAACGTTATTTTTTAAATTTTTATTTATTTGTTTGTTTCCTAATATCTTTAACATCCATTCCTCCTGAAGTTTCTTTGGTTATCATTTAAAGAATAAAACTGATGAAAAAACAATTAAATTAATTGCTTAGAGGCAATTTAAAAAATTAATTAAAAAAATTAATCGCTTAGAGGCAATTAATTTATTATGTACATATTTCAATAAATATATATTTCATTTTATATTGAGTTTAAAAATAGAAGTTATTAAATTCTTACTGTTTTTGTTATGCAACATTTCGTAAAATAGAAAAATGAGAGAATTATAGTGTCATCAAAAACCCATTCCTATAGATACGTACTTCCATTTGTGATATAAAATTTAAAATATTGAGTGCGTGTTGTATTAATGGAGCACACTGTAAAGCGTCACAAGGGTTATTGATCACAGAACTCGTAATTTTGCATCTCGCTCGAGTAACATCGAGGACATATCTAACTCGAGAACAACATTTGAGCTGGTACCCCTCTCCCAACTACCACACAACTGGAGAACATTGAGCCTTTACAGATTTAACGTGCTTCTGCCTATTCAACAAGCCAGGTCTTTAGTGGTACCAGAAGAACCCGCAACAATTCCGCTACGAGTTCGTGACCATAGCTATATTTCATATGAACACGGTCATATTGCATGCATTGAAATTGGCATCGTAAACTTTCGTATAATGAAACTGAACAATTCTTCAGCAACATAGTGAATTCCTGCTTTCTTTTCAATGAATGTAATTTTGGTAACTTTGACTGGAGTTTCCTATAATGCAATTTTTTTTGCAATTTCAACACGTCTTCAAATACTAATTCAACTTCTGCTATTTAGATTAAAAGATTTATTTACTTTCATCAATTTTTGTTCTTTCTTAAAGAAACATTCAGTTTGAAATTAGTTATTTCATTGTTATACTTGAGAAATAATTCAAATGTATTGAAATATACACTTGTATATAAATTTAAACTCATTTGCATATACCATGGGCACTGAGCCGAAGAAATTGAGGGGAATTAATTGACGTAACACAATGCTTTATATCTTAATTTTTGTTTTTCTGGAAATTAAAATAATAATCAGTGCTTTTTATTGAAGCATAATTTCCTGGAAACATTGAAATTCAGTTTCACAAGAGTAGATTTTCTTTTTAACGCTGTTTCTGTGTTCCATCTTCCATACACTTTCGTCTGATTTATTGAATTCTTCCATTCATAGGTGAACGCAAACAAAGACCGGAAATTAAAGAAAATGAGTTTTTCAGCGTTCATCATTCGATTAATAATAGCATCGAGCTCTTTTCAAAGCAAAGCTAATTAACTGATGGTAATTGCTTTTCTCTCTCTTCCCCGTTTTACAGAGAATAACAACTAGATTCTTTTGTTCTTTAATCGAATTCTTGAAATTTTTTTAAAAATTTCGCAGAAGTAAGAAGGTTAATAATAACACAGATTTATGGTAAAATTTCTGAACCTATTCTTGAAATTTTTAATTACAGTTTTGTGTTGTATTCCTCAAATACATTTATGTACTCCCATTTAGAATAATGAAGTTTTATTAAAATATTCACTTTCTTTACTCTATAAGAGAAAAAGATTAAATTTAATCAACTTATTCAACATTAATTTTTAGAATTTAGAGAATGTTAAAATTCGTCAACTATTTTACTTAACACTAGTTGGTATACCCGGTCTTCACACTAGTGAATTGAAAAATTAAACAGTACAAATAGAAGGATAAAGAAGTTATTAAAGCGTTAATTTTACGTGAACTGCAAATTAAAGAAAAAAATAGAAGCTTTTTGCATATCTCAGCAGAAAAGAAGAAATGCCGTTCCTTACATTATAATGGCGATTCAATGGAAACAGCAAATTGTTGGCGATAGAGCAAAGTTAGCATCATTTTTGTCTACCTTGTTGGCAACTTGGTGATTGATTGAACGGTACAGAAGTTGATATGCTGTAGCGCCACCTGGTTGGGATCTGTAATAAAGAGGATAGCACAAAATCCTTCTCCACAAAAAATACATATGCATGCCATCTTTCATGGTGATTGGTTTAACGTTGTTAGAATGAAGCAAGGTCAGAAAAACAAACATCCATTTTTATATATAAGGTAATTCGGGGAAGATGCCAGTTTGTTAATAGTACTTTTATGCGTAGATAGATGGCAGATTAGAGCCTCTTGTGTGAAAAATATGGTACGACATTGAGTGTGGCTTGTGAATTAATTTGAATTAATCGTCTTTAATCGGACTTACTTTATCGATCTTTTGAACATTTAAAGTGGTGTGTACAACTTTTATAATATTCCGTTCCTCATATTTAAAGTCCATAAACGTACTTGTTGTTTTAAATAAGATATTAGTAATATAAGTGAGTTGCGCGTAATGCTACACATACGATGCATGTAGATGCGGCCATAACACTGTAGCAATAAGGAAATAAGCGTGTGTGGCATTTTCCCTTTATGCTTGGGGAAAGATGCCACATGATTCAGGAATAAATGAAATGCTCTTTAAAATTCGTTTTGTTTTTGAATTTTGTAACACTGTATACTATTGCATAAAATATAAATGCAATTAATAATTATTATTATAAATAATGATACTTAAATGCAATTAAGGATAACTGGTCTATCGCCATTGGTTGCCTCCACCAGCACAGAACACGGGAGCACAGCCTTATTCTTCTGGTCAGAAAACGCAAACCAACCGGGCGTAAAAAAATTAACTTCAGAAGTCTTAACTGAATCAGAGATGAGAGTAACTATGCAGGAAAAGGCGGGTAAGGTCAAAACAAATAACAAGAAACCTTTGAAGAAGCAGAAGAAAGAGACGTGTTCGTTTGTCATCCTCAAGCGAAGAAATTCCTCTAGATACTACTGGTGACAGTTTTGATGAGGATAATATTGACGATTTTTGTGCTGTGTATAAAGGATACTTTTATACTAAAAAAGGTCCCAAGTGTGACTGGATTCAGTGCATGGAATGCAACAAATAGTTGCACGAAGATTGCAATGATAATCATTTTCACTGAATGAAATGTTGTGTAGGCTATCATTCGAACTTGTACTGTTACTATTTTTAGCTAGTTAATAATGAAAGAATTTTTTTTTTGTTTTTGTTTTTCTTTAGTTACTGGTACTTCATATTTAATTTTGTATTTTTAATTTTTTTTTTTTTTATTTACTGTTGTGCTGTTGCACCTTACTCCATGACTGGTGGCATCTTCCCCCATATATGAGGAAGATGCTACAATTAAATGAATTTCTTTAACATTAAATTTCTAATTTATTTTCATACTAAAAAGAGAATTAACTTGTACACATAACCAATTAAATGTTGAAAAATAAAGTGTATTTTTGGCATGGTCTTGTCGTTTCAATTTTCAATGTACTAATCGAAAAAGCCTTAAATGTGGCGTCTTCTCCCGAATTACCTTAAGACCGTATCACACGTACATTTTGCATGCTACTTTTTCGTCCAGTTTTTGTCCTAATCTGAGGGGGAAGGGTTGCCGTAAACAAAACGACATGCACTGACGTCAGCCGCGCTCTATCTCCACATTGAAAAATTACTCGCCAATTTTTCTGCTGGGAAAACGAACATCCAAAATTATTTCGTTTATTTCGCTTGCATTTTTGTTGATGGGTGTAAATAGAAATGGAGCACCATCCTATTTAAAATTTTAGACGCCGTTAAAATATTATACACCATTAAATTATTCTACGGCATATCTGATGTGTTAGACGAAACCGAAGCCGTCATCTTGTTTATGACGTAGGGCACCGAAAAACCCCATTGGCTGGAATTTCAAGCAACTTTTATTTGGAACAACTTTTTGAGCTCAATAGCAAAAAGTTGTCCTAGAGCCGTTGCTATAGCAACTGAGTAAAGATTGCACGAAAAAGTTGCATGGAAAATGTATGTGTGATACGGCCTTTAGAGATTATTTCTAAATTCATAATGTAATTGAGAGAGAGAGAGAGAGAGATTTTTCGCATTTCCGAATTGTAATTGTGAAATGAATTTCGAGTTAATATTTGCATTATCTATTAATATAAATGTACAATTCACATTTCTACCCAGTAATTTACACTTCAGCGCCCGAATTCTTCCGCATCGCACTATTCCATCTTCCTCGCATGTTTTGCCGGATTCATTAAATTCCAACATTCGCAGGTAAATGCGTTAAGGAAAATGAGTTTTTCATTTTGATCAATGATTCTACTGAACCCTTTGCAAAGGTAATTAACTCGGGGTAATCACTTTCCGCTACCCTTTTCAACAAACAGAGAACAGGTACATTTTTGTTCTTTGTTTGAATTCTTAAATGATTTTAGAAATTTTCGCACAACCGGAAAGAGATATTAATAAGAAACCAAACCTACGATATAGATTCTTGAAATTTTTAATTGAAATTTTAATTATTTTTCCCTTACATGCATCCTAAGTATTACAATTTAAAATATTGGGACAGTGGAGTTACAAAATCTCGTTACTCTGTAAGAGAAAAATATTAAATACAGTACAAACTTTTGATAATAACTTTTGACTTCGGGTACCTTAAGGTATCCAAAAATACGTTCAGGGAACTTTTATTAGAATAGCATAATAAAAACTTATAAATACTTCTTAGGGATCAATACCAATAAATATTAATACTTAATCAATAATATTTAAAATAAATTATAAAAATTTTACAAAAATCACAATTATAAGAGACGTTTTAGCAATATTTTTGAAAAACTTCATAGCCAAAAAAGTAATAAAACTTTCATAGACAAAAAAGTAATAAAATATCAGTGAAATTATTACTAAAACAAATTAGATGCATTTATCTGTAGAATGTACTAAAATTTAAATGTTTTTTTAAAATATAAGCATTTTAGATCTGATCGAATAAATATTATTAGGAGAAATATGACATTCTTAAAAAACTGTTATTGAAATACCAGATAATAAATCCAATAATACTCATACAGTGAGAATTATTTTTGTACATTCTCTAGAAAATAGTACAAATATCAGGTATAAAAAGTTTCATAAAAATACATTCATAATATTTTGAGTTATCAGATTCACCCCATAATAGATTCTGTAGAATTTAAAAACACACTTCTGGCAGTTTAAAGACCCACTTCTCTGGTTTTTCTTATTTCGAATAATTTATTGTAACTCTGCCTCTATGTAATGTAAAATCAAAGTAGTACATGCTTTATAATCAAAAGATTGTTCTATTCAATAAAATAAAAAAAAAATGTGTTTTAATCGAAATTGACCATTTCAACGTGCTTGGATACCTTAAGTCTATTGCAGAAGTTTATGCATTTTATTAATGCTTTTTTACCCTACAAACTTCGGTATATCTTAGTCTCTCTCTATATTCTGTACCCATAAATGTTAATCAAAATATTCAAATCAACATCACCATTTATTAATAACACATCTGTGCTAACACTCAGATTTCCTTAACATATAACTTTAAGTCTTAAAGTTTAAGATTTTAACAGGTAATCGACATAATTTAGCTCTGCTAAATGTTGGAAATTAGTAACAATGACAATAACAATATTTTATATATAATGGAATCAAATCACATAATAATTCCGTAAAAGAGGTTTCTTGTGGTTCTCTTTTATTCGATAATTC
>BMAV01020849.1:351304-375068 GCA_019973955.1 Trichonephila inaurata madagascariensis
AATACCAAGTAAATTTCACATCAAACGTATTCGAAATAAGAGATTCAATCCCTTCATCAATAATCAAAAAACAAATTTAGGGAATTTTAATGTCCCGAAAACCGATCAAAATGTTAACATTAATTGATTTTTAATTGGATAAATGGTGAATTATCCTTTACTTTTGTCTTACTTAAAGAAAATACATACCTTTTGACAATTTATTAATTCTAATTAAAATATTCGATATGAAAACATCTATTACTTTAGGAATAAATAATAACCTTAATAAACAAGTGACTTCACATACAAGGCTTCCATACGAAATATTTGTATAAGGATTAAGTTTATTACAGTATATATGTGTGCGTGTGTGTAATTATGCAATATAAAATTCGTGATACGCAAATACACCACTGCATTTAAAAAAAACACACACAACTTTTTCTTTTAGACATCGCAATGACTCGGATAATTTTTAATACTATCTCTAAGCCAAACTATTTTTAGTACTTATCTGTAGTTTTTCTGATAAAAAGTTTGTACTAAATGCAGCAGTGTGACAACGCTTCTATATATATTCTGCAAAACCCTTAGTTAAAACATTAACTGTTGAGCAATTAAAAAGTTCTATTTATGATTGCTAAAAGGGTTTAAAATATTTTTATTCAAATAAAAAACTTCATCGTAAGAGAATAACAAACCAATTTAATTTTTTTTTAAGCATGTATGTATAAGGGTTGTCCAAATGAAAAGTGGACATATGCGATTGCGTCAGAATGAGTGCATCTACAGCAGATCCACCAAACAGGGACACAGTGGACGGTAGGAAGTGTACACCGCATACGATGCTTAACAATGAAACTTGTTAGTGGTAAAGGAAAGCAGCTTAAAAAAATCTGTTGGGAAATGTTAAAACACTCACCGTACAGTCCGGATTTGTCACCCTGTGACTTCTTGGCCTTTAATCCTTTGAATACTGTATTTTGTTTTCATTTAGACGATGAAGTGAAGGAAGCTGGGTATGACTTCCTCAGGAATCAACCACGTCTTTTCTTGATTGAAAACATGGATTTGTTACCTAAGCGATGGGACCTGGGTTACAACCCCAAAAGAGATTTCTCTTAATTTCCAATAAAATTATCCTTTCTATTGAGCCTGTCCACTTCTCATTTGGGCAACCTTCATATGTGTAACATAGATTTTAAAGGGGGGCCCCCCTATATATATTTAAGCTTTTTTGTATAATTCATTTATTTATTGAATGTAAAAAGAAAATTATGTAACCCAACTATGTGATTTACTAATAATAAAGTACTCGTCAAATCTCCCATGAAATCTTTGTATAGAAAAAAATATGTTATGTTACCTTATTTTTTTTCCCAAATACAAGTTTTATTTTGCAGATAGAATGAAAAGTGTAGAATTCTAACTTAGGAATAATGCATGATTCTGCAAGTTGAAAAAAAAGCAAATGACTATTTTATTTTCAGCAATTTGAACTTTTTGTTTTGGAAAAGTACTTTTGTTATAAATAGGAATTCGTCTTTTTCAAAGTCTATCGAAAAACAATTTTATTCATTGAAAGAGTTGATTGGAAAAATCACTTAAAGGACAGTATTAAAGTTATAAAAAACTCATTTGTATTAGTTTTGTTGAAGGCACATAGAAATGAAGTTTTCCTTATCCAGTAATTGGTTGTCTTTGAAGAAGTATATTACCTCTAGAAAATTCGTATTCTTTGATAGATTAAAGATGTTACGACTGAAAAAGATCTCAACCCACTTATTTTTGTTCAAATTATTAAGAACTTTAAATGAAACATATTGCCTTAAGGATTAAAAAAACTAGGCAACATTTTTTTTAGAAAACACAAAAGGAACAACGAGAAGCTTATGTTAATTTTTTTTTTTCAAAATATGGTGCAGTTTTAACAGACACTTTTGAAATTACACAATGATTTGGATTCTAATATACGTGTGTGTTTTACATGTTTTACATCACTAATATTTTAAAAAGTTGGAAGAAAATCGACTATATGATTGATTTTCTAAAATACCTTTTTGCAAAGCTATTGTATTATTTGATATAATCATCACAACACGAAATGCATGCTCACTGTTAGTCATATAATTAAATTTTTCAACAAGAAAATAGCATTTAAAATCAGTAAATATTTAAGGATTATTTTAAAGATAAACATCTGAAAAAAAATTTATGGAAAATTTATGTGTAAATTAAAATGAAGGTTGATATCTAAGAATTTAAGAATTATTTCTCCTTACTGAGGCATCAATAATGCGAAACGTATTATCAACATCACAGTGTCAATAACTATATACTCAAGTATTTATTAAAGAAAAATAAACAAATGTGACAACCGCGGGCCGTGGGTAGCCTAGTGGTTTGACTCCAGACCGGAGGGACTGGGTTTAAGGCTCGATGTACCCTCCGAGTACACACGGAGTACGTGCTCGTTAAATCAGTGGGTTCGAAAGTCTTGTGGGCGATGGCAGCAGAAACCATGGGTGCAGGGTGCTGGAGAATATTTCCTTCCTCTCCAGCTCATGCCTAAATTGTGGAGGTGGAAATAGATGGTGTCGCCATCTGTCGTGTAGAAGTTCAACCTGTCTCAGGCTCCGGCAACTTTCCTTCATTTCCTACGGGAGGGACACGCTAACAACAACAAATATGACAAATAATATCTCTCCTACTTTGAAATTATTTGCAGCAAGTGAAAGATCTATCATATATTAAAATATTGAGAATCCTTTTGTTTAAATATATGTTACGTAAAAATTTTTCACTCGGAAATTTTTTAAAATAATTAGGACAGAGTAGTAATCAGACCAAAATATCCATTAACTCTAAAACTGACTTTGAAATGTTATGGAATAAAAACAGCAATTTCCAGTTATATCAGCTTAAATCAACTGAACAGATCAAACATTTTTTTCCCCCTCATTTTCTTCACACGAGAGGGTTACAAACATAACAAAGTAAATAAGCAGTTATTTAAAAGAGTAATAAGTCAGTTATAGGGTTTAGTTCTTACGATGATATCCGCTCAGTTTGTCGATTGTTGACTGATTTTACGCTTTGAGGCTGCATGACGGCTACTGGTAATCGATATTATAAATTAGGACCAATATAAAGTGACAAGAAAAATACTAAAGCTCCTCCTTTCTTCAAACTTTTACATTATGTAGACTTGAGGACTTTGAGCCGACTAATTAAACCCTTTATTTGACTATTTTTTTCTTAAAATATTTTAGGAGCTGAGATTGATTCAAGGAAAGGAATTAATTTAGCTTATTAGGTAAAATTATTTCGATTTTTCAGGGAAATTGTTTATCACAACCCACAATGCGCTGTTGAAAGGCATTCCTTTTACTTCTTCCTACTCGAAATTTCTGAAATACACTGCTGGCCACGGTAAATGCAACACCCTCAAGGAAGCATGCAAATAACATGAAATTTACAACATGTATTAGCGAAGGTGAGATATGCAAATGATTAGAATTTTAGAGCAGACACACATCACACGTGCCTGTGGCGCCACCTCAAAGCGCTATTTAAGGCTTGGAGATTTCGACGATTTCAAGTTCGGCAATTGTGTTTTACTTGTGGTTTTTTCAAAAAACGATCAGTTATGTCTCGTAGAAAACAGCGATACGCTTTTGATCAAGTATCCGAGTTCGCCAGAGGAAGGATAGTGGCCTACCCAGATTATAGATTATCTTTCAGGGAAATTGGGGTAGTCGTGTTGGACGAAACCAAACAGCTGTAATGCGGATATGTGACCGTTGGAGGCAGGAGGGTACGACGGACCGACGTGGTCGATCGCATCCACCTCAATGCACCACTTCACGTGAGGACAGGCAAATTGCACGTATGGAAGTGACGGATCGCTCAGTCACATCACGAACCATAGGACAGCACATTGTGGGTCTTGTGCACCCACAGTGGGATATGGGATCGGAACTCCCAAACCTTGACAAAACACTCAAAGGAAGATTCACTGAGACAGAAGATATTAACAACAAGAGCATTAATCCACCAAAAAAGGGGCGCTGCACTGTTTGTCTACGGGTAAAATATATAAAAACTAATTGTTTTTGTTTTAGTTGTAAGAAAAATATGTGCTTAAAGCATATGAATACAGTCTGCTCTGAATGTTTGGAAAATGATTAAAATATTATTTTTCTAGTTTCTACTATCCTTATCATTAATTTCAAAGCATGTTTAATATTGGTACATACGTTTTACTTGTGGTTTGAGAAAAAATATAAAATTATGTATTTTAAAATGAAAAATTTGTAGGTTTAGTTTAAATTAATGTTAGTCTCATTTGTATGCAAAAAATTTAATAATTTTATTTGTAAAATACAAAAAAACATCTTGTACTTTATAAATATGTATCATATTGAATTTAAAATTTTTCCATATATAAATACACGTGTTAAAAGTTTGGTGTGTTCTCTACACCCCACGAGCAACAACGGTAGCAAAAACAGGCGCGAGTGACCCCGGGGTATAGGTTTTAAATTTAATTTCCAAATTTTTATTAATATTCAAGAAATACAGTTACCACACTTACCTGAATGAAAAATGTTTTAATCACAATGTAATATTTCTCTCTCTCATTCAGTTTATGTATTTACCCGTTTAATAAATCTTAAATCTTTAATTTTTTGCATCATTTTAAACAGGATAATATGTAAAGAACCCACACTAATGCCAAATCAAATAAAAAATAAGCAAATAAATAAAAGATCTGAAAGTGGAAGAGAGTTTTTTAAAAATAGGACTTTATATTAGGTTAAACATACAACATACCTAAAGGCCATAATAACCTAATAGAATATTGATGGAGTTTTTGATTTTCTCATTTATATAGGCTGTACTCCATTAATATTAAATCAATTTGAAATAACAATATTTAATATTAAAATCTATAGTCTGGGATGTAATGAAAATTTTCTGTATGTTAGATGAATTTATAGCCAAAAAGTTATAATGTAACTGATGGGGAAATCTTAAAAATGAGGTAACACTCATAACCTACTTTGAAAGTACTCCAAAATATTTAGCAACAGAACGAAATAAGAGCGTACTGTTCATATCAAAAGCTGAATCAAGAGCAAGGAAATTATTACATACCAAGGTGTTAGCCCAGTGTTTCTCAAACTTTCTACACTTGCGACCCAATATTCAATCATACTTTTCATCGTGCCCCCCTCCATACAATAACAATGTATTAAATTCAATAATACTATACTTTGACGCTAGGCCTACAATACGACTTTACCGCTGGCGTATATAAACGTCTCACTCAGCCAGTGCGTTAATTGCTCCGGATGTGTATATATCTTTTCTGTAAACTGTGATCTATAAAATTATTCCGAAGCCTTTGGAATGCAATAAAATGACCTTGACAGTGTTCACTAAGGATTTAGTTATTTCGGAAGATTTGCTTATTTATTCATTTTCTACACCACCACCCCCTTAATGCACCACATATGTTTACCTACATGTTAAATGGTGCCATTGGGGAGCTGTCACGTAATTTTTAATCGGTATTTAAGGGGTTAATGATAAACGCACAAATTAACAAGATAAGTGTTCATTTTTGCATATAATTACATATATGACAAGCCCATGTGGTCACTGGTAATTATTAAACTTGTTCTTAACTTAATATTGTTGTAAATTAAAAGAATACATTTCTCGCAGTACTGATATATAAATGTTTTATATCAATGTAAATGCGTATTTTATATTTATTGTGTCAGAATGTAATTTGTTTGTTTGCTTTCAGTAAATTAATTTTTTAAAATTGTCTTTTGTTTCCAACTTTTCAATATGCTCACTCCCACCTCGCAGGGAGCCCCACAGTTTGAGAAACACTGAATTAGTCATAAAAAACTACGATGAGATATTTTAAATTTTTTTCTAGCTATTTAATAATTTTTCCTTTATTAATTTGAAGAAAATAATCCCCTGATATAAAATAATCTTCTATTCAGATAAATAGAATCTGATTATTGTGCTGATTTCTTAAAATTCGAAAAAAATTCAATTAGATTTTTTGCACATGTAAAAAAAAAAGGTTTACTACAAAATTTAGATTAAAATTATTTTATATTCCAGAGATATACAAAAAAATTTCAATTTTTTATTAATATTCTAAATAAAAGAAAAGACGGGCTTTTTTTATAGAATTATTGCATTTTTTTCGGTAATGTTTTTTGCCTTCTAAAAAACATCTCACAAAAAATTCTAGGTTCTCTCTTAGATTACTTCTCATCCACAATCTTTTTTTTTCTCGAAAAAAGAAGAAAATAAAATGCAAAGTTATGACGAAGGAGAGCTAGAAATCGAATCTCAAATGTCACGCTCCTATAATTTTCTGAGCCTCGAGAAAATGAACTCTCGAAACTTCGATAACCATGCTCATAGTTTTCTTAAGTTGTAGTTCTGAAAAATTCCTGACGATAACAAGAAAAAATCAGCTCTGAAATGGAATATATCGTTGAAAATCATGTTAAGAGTTTTCTCTCTCTAATTCTTGAAGAAATTTTACAATCAATTTCTAATTTGTTTTGGTGTATTTGAATACCTGATTTTTGAGTTTTGCATTTTTCCGAATAAAAATAGTCACCAACCACCCTTTATAGTTCGTAAATATTCGAATTCACTTCTGGAAAATAATTAACATTTTATTTACTGTATTACTTTTCTTCCACTTTATTTGCATTATCAACATTATCTTGCACGTATCTTTTTTTGAAATTTTATCAGCTCTATGTCTGAAGATGTTAAAAGCACAACTCATTTTTCTTTGACACATGGAAAGCTGATATGAAAAGAAAATTTTAAACTCTTTCCAGGATTTCAATTATTAGTTATAACCCTTCTTTGTTGCTTGGAAAGTAAATGTTTATTTCTTAAAAAAATGCTGTATAAATTCAATGAAATAAATTAGCAGAATTTACCTTTTGAGTTGAATGTTTATCTTTTACTAATAAGGGACAAAATGATGGAACTTTAAAATTCAAATGAAAGAAAAAGGGTAAAGCAAGATCAATACAAAATCAGTCTCTTCCTCTTCCGTGAGTTGATTTTCTATTTTTTCTCATAAAATATTCTTTCTTTCTTATAATGCATTATAAAACGCTTTTTATGTAGAAGAGTTCATCATTCTAAAGTAAAGTTAGCTGGAAGAAAAGAGTTTTTTTTTTACTTAGTAATTTGCTTAAGAACTATTTTAGTGCATGGAGGGTTTAACAACCAGCACGACTATCTTTTTATTGAGATTATTATATAAACGAGGACATACATATTACATGCGTTATACACTATTTATATGCGTTGCCACATTGGTAATCTCTTTCGTACAATATATTTTTCTGAATTTTGCTCTAAAGAATTTCATAATTCTATATTGCGGACAATGATTTAAAATTAAAGGATTTAAAAAGAAGTTATCAAATTCAAGTCGCTGAGGATTGATGGGGGTGAAGTATAAAAAGATCATACATTTTACTAAATTTAATAAATTATCCATACTACTTTCAGAAAACTGGGATCAGCATATAGGGGTTCATTGCAAGTTGTACTAACGTATCTTATTGGCATGTGCTTTAAAGGCTCTCAGGACCCTCAACAGATATCCGCGTGCACTCGAAAAAAACATCCTTCTTCAAACCAATATAACTTAGCAATAAAACAAAACAATAATTTGAAATTTTAATCACATGATAATCATATATATTTACATTATTTCTCAAATTTTCAGAGAATTTGAAAAAAAATTTTAAAAATTATAAAGAAATATAAGTTGGGCAATTTTTCAAAGATATGAAAATCAGCATTTTACACCGTGCAGGATTCTAAAGCACAAAATTAGTCAAAATTTACAAAATTAATTTTACTTGGTATAAAAATGTTCACTTTTGAAGTTATACTAATCTTTAAGATATTTAGAGGAAAAAATATTTTTTAAATACAATTATAACAAAATCTTAAAATTTTAAGAAAAAAAATTAATTAAAATTCAAATAAAATAAATTCTATTAATTTTTTTTTTGAAAATTGAAGTTATGAAGAGCTTTATTTTGAACTCGTGTATAAAATTTTAAGTTGATATAAATAGCTTCTGAGAAATCCTGCGCGCAAGCTAAAATTTTTGTTTTGCGAAAAATGAAGTTAAAGATAAAAAAGAGATGGGGTTTTCGTTTAAGTTTCACTACTTATTTCTCAAGAACTTCAGCAGTTTTCACAGTATCAGCACAATTTTGGTACCAAAATACTCCGAAATATTGAGGCTTTAACATATATTTTTTTCAAAACATTGTAAAATTTGAAATTTAAGAGTCTTGAGAGCTTTTAATAGAGCACAAATGACAACGGCTCTTGTAAAGTTGGAATATGGTCACCAACTTTAGTTAATTGTACTTCTTCTGGTAACAGTTTTCGTGAAGAAGAGGAAACATCCAGACCGTCTTTCAGGCTTACTACTTGAAACTCCAAAATTCAGCTATCTTACTCTCTCTCTCTCTCTCTCTCTATCCGAAGTGCTAGTAGAACAAATCAAAGTTGGGAAAAATACCGTCTCATTGATATTTAAAAATTAATGAAGTTCGTGAGAGAGGTTTACTTATATACCAAAACCTTACAAAGGGTTAACTTAATTTTCAAATTCTGAGCATCAACGCAATTTTCTTTTCTTTGAGCCTTTTCAACAGGTGCTGTAATAATACAAACAAATTTCATAGCGCATCCTCAAGATTAATTTTTAATTGTGACAAGGGATTGCAATACCGGACCAAAAGCTCAATACCGGTATTCGGTATTTTTTAGATCTTAATACCGGGATACCGGTTTTAATACCGGTATTAGAAATTTTAAGGAAACACAGCTGTTTCTTTGTTTTATTTTCTAGTTTTATTAGAGAGAGTACATAACACAAAAACAATTTGTAACTTATAAATTATAACAGTAAATAATGAGTCACAAAAAAGTAAGGGCACATCACATTTATTTAAATCACAAAAAGTGTAAATATCACTGATCAATTTGTGGTACTTTTATACATTTTTGAAATGTGATATTAAAAAACATAATGCATCAATTGTACTGTCATTAAGGGAACCGGGACGTTCTCGATGACACAAAATGAGCAAAATTTGGCTTTTCGAAAGAACATTATTTTCAAAAACAGGACTCCATAAATAAAAAATTTGTGTCATACAATCTATATATTTTTCTTAATATACTACAATATAAAATTATTAAATATATAAAATGTTTTAAGAAATATAAGGATTCGAAAAAGTACACACCAAAAAAAGTTTTCGGATACATGGTGCTCTTTAGGTACATGTATCTTTCCTTTACTAACATATAACATCACAAAACATGCTGTGTCAGTTATAAAATTGTACCTTTATTTAAATGTAATAGTTCTTTTTATAATTCCTTGCACAGAATTTTTTTAAAAAAATTTTGAATTTTGACTTTTTGAAATTTTGATAAAAATGGAATTTTTTTTTTTTAGAAATTGAGCAATAAAAGTAAAAATATTAACATTTCAGAAATAAAATTAGTATCATTAAATACATTATCATGACACAAAAGTTCATACCAAGTTTCTCTCTCTCATTAAAATATAACAAATAGATTTTTCTACACATGTACCTAAAAACTGAAAAAACACATTTTGAGAAAATTGAAAAAAACTAAATAAAATGATGCACTTACCTAAGATTTGTATTTTAAAAATTTACAGCACTGTACTCATCTTGCATTGACTGTTCTAAAGCATCCTGCTTCCTTTTAATTTGCCTTTTTGTTGTTTTGGCTTCTTTGGTAGCTTTTTGAACAGCCATCTCAGCTTCACAAATTCTGACGTAGTCAATTTTGCGAAGGCCTTCACAAGTGTTGATGCCTGGATTGATTTTTAATGCTTTGAATACTTCTGTCCTTGCGTATGCACCTTCATTAAAGCATATAACTGCGTCCATAACACCCATTTGCAAAGTTCTTTTGCTCACAAATGTGTTTTTCGGCACACGATTCCACACACAGTTATTAAAGCTTTAGTTGGGGTTCTGAGTTTGGCCATGCAAACATTTTAATAACAGTTCTTTTGCAGTTAAGTCTCTAACATTTTTTTAATTTTAAAAAGAACTGCTTCTGGGAGGGAATGTTTGTTGGCGTATTTTTCACCTGATACAATGCTTTTATTGTATCCGCACCAACTTTCTTCTCCCATAGGGCATAAAGCATGCTGCGGATTTTCATCTGTCGACAGTTTATGGAAATATATTGCCCAGATGGATTTGGACATATCTGCGACTGATTTTCCAACATTTCTTCTTATGGATATGCCATAATATTTTTGCAGCAGAAGAATTTCTGCATCTATCAGCCTTCCTCGTCCAGATATTGGTTTGTTGTCTGACAGCTTGGTGGATTTTAAATTGTTCTTTAGGGCTCTCAGTCTTGCTCCCATCCTCTTTTGGACCTGGCCGATGCACTCTAGTTTTTCAACAGGAAATTCATCACCGTATATGTTTGATTCTTGAACTTTTAGGAACCCCTTCGAATCTCCATCTCCAAGGTACTGAAAATACCGAACATTGTAATTTGGTAAGGAGCGACTGAAAATCCGCAATGCTCCTTCACTCTCCATTCCCGCACTAAATCCATGATAGTTTACCTGGCAATTATCACAGGTTTTGTTCGTATTTTTGCATTCAAAGCAATATTTTGATAGGCACTCAAAATCAATAACTTTTCCATTATCGAGAGAAGTTGCCGTTACAACGCCATTCTTCGAAGAGTGTCCTCTTTTCTGCCAGGTCCCATCAAGAGCAATTGCTATGTTCTTACTGTGTTCATTTTCAATGACAGCTTCATTAACGCTGTTAACCATTGAATGAGATGAAACAGTTTCCATTGGCGTATACAGTCTTTCAAATTTAGCTGGAGGAGGAGGTAAGTTCACCAGTGCACAAAATATCTGAGCTGCACTTTTGCCAATTCCAATGCACCTCATGCCATAAACAAACACCTCAAATCTATTTCATATCCATCTGACACGGTATTTGAAGTCATTGAAGAATGACCAGAACTACAATACTTGCAAGTTGCTGAAACACTGGTAGCAAGGCCTTTGCGACTACTTTTATTTTCAGCAACATCAAAGCAGAAAGATCTATCACAATATCTGCATTTTGCAATAATGTTGAAAATATCATTGAGCATATTTAAGTCAATAATAACATACCTGCTTTGAGTTTCAACTGAAAAATTATCTTCATAGTCCTTAAAAGATACTTCACTCTTCTCAATTTTCTTTTTAGATGCACTGACATTAACTCGTTCACTCTCAGAATTTACTGAAGTGTTTTTACGAATTAAACGACGTTTGACTTGCCCAAACTTTTTTGTTCGAGGCATTGCAGATATTTAAAATTCTTGCAAATTGCAAAAAAATTGAATGTAAACAAAAAAAAAGTAAATTAGCAGTCAAAATACGAAGCTCGTAACTCACGTGTTTGTAACTCAAGCACGAGAAAGCAAAACGTTTATAATTCCCACACACAGCTTGGTATAAACAAGATTGAATTGAGTAGTTATAGTCCTTCTCTCAAACCACAAGAATAAAATAAATAAATCAGATTAAGTGATAAAAAAAAACCAATCTACATAAAAAAAAATGCTTCGGTCAGCTGTAAGATGGGCGTGGCAGTTGACGTGCGATAACGTAAACAACAGGCGTGACAGCTGTTGCTTACATTTTAAAACCGCAATTACTAGGATATTATGCATTAAACCTATACATGTTATACATTTTTGGAATCAGCATTAAATCTACTTTTTTTTAAGATGAAAATTGAAAAATCAATTTTTTCTAGGGTTAGAACGTCCCTATTCCCTGTCATTAAGCCTGAAATGTAATTTTGTGCAAAAATTACCTGCTGTCGAAAACGCTCCTGCGGCATCTACGCCAGTTGGTGGTACTGTTAGCAATGCACGATATACTTTTTCCAAGTATTTACCACTAAATCTCTCATCTTTTCAAATAAATCGATTTCATTTAAGATGGTTTTTTGGATATAGCTAATTTCTGCATTGCTATTTGTGGAAATCTTTTTTAGTTATCTCTAATTCTGATTTTTGTTCAAGAGACAATTTCTTTTCACTACTGACGTTAATGTCATCATCATCTTCCATAACTGTACCGAATTCTTCTAAATGTGGGTAGGTTTGTGGGTAAAAAAATTTAAGAAAATTTACTATAAACTTGACCCAATTTGAATTGATTAGTCTCTTTTCTTCCTTTTCATTTTCAGTTTTAAAATCATTATAAGTATGATATGCAAATACAATGTGAATAACGAAGACACCAATTTAAAAATTTCGAAATATTTCTCACTTTCTTCACAACTACAACCTAGTTTTTACAAATACGAATTTCAGACTACATATCCTGAGAATGTGCAGTATCGCTTTGAGGTGTAATAGAATAGTTTTGGCACTCCTCCTTGGATGATTCACATATTTTATCCCTTCTTGATTGTACGATGCAATTTTATATTCACAGTCTAATTAATTTCGCCCGTTAGGGAGACAGAAAAACAAAAACGTATACTGTTTTGTCATGTTGGCGATCCCTGAACATATAGAAGAGACGATTTAAAAAATTTCTAGTAAATACCGTGAAACCGGCATTTTAACTTGCGAATACCGGTATTACAAAATTGTACAAATGGCTCAAAATACCGGTATTCGGTATCCCGATATACCAGTATTGCAATCTCTACTTGTGACGTACTACGTAGATTCGTTCCTACTGAAATAAGGATGAAACTGTGTGACGTTCTATAAAAATATTTTTGAATTTTTTGCGGCATGAACTTTATAGTTTCTTGCATATTCTGGAAATGTAATTTGGTTTTTATTACTTTTTTATATTTTTTGGTTTTTTATTATTTATTTTATACTTTTTGGTTCTTAGTGCTTATTTTTATTTTTTCTTTACCAGTTTAGAAATAGTAGCGTAGGGTTATAAATTTATGTTTTTAAAATCATTAGGATTTTTAACTTTCTCTGTTTTAATAGATGTATGAGAAAAAATGTAGCTATTCTCGCACAATCTCAAATAAGTAAATGAACCTCTGCATATTTCCTTGACGAATAATTTCTATTTACATTTCAACTAGAAGTTCATCACTATTCATAATACATTTCACGTTGACTTTATTAAATAAGGCAACGATTTTAGTTTATTTTTTAAGCTTGTGTTTCTTAAAGATATTTTAATGATTTAAAACCTTTTTTTTAAATGAAGATTTAATGAAGAGAAATAATTTAAATATATTATTGAAAAAAGAATGGAATTCCTCTAGTGAAAAATAGCGAAATATTTCATTCGTCTATTGTACAGAAAGTATGTTCAATAAGTAAATACTGAATTTGCCTATTGATTAATTAATTGTTCATTAATCCTCAGATTCAGAAAAAAACGAGCTTAATCAGATTTAATGGTAAGAATGAATATATATATATTTATTTTACAATAAAACTACTTCTGTTGTATATTCAAAATATATGCTTCAAGCGAAAATTGAAGCTGTCAATTTTATATTATACTGCTTGAAATGACACTCTAAAGAAAATAAAAATATAAAGTATGTCCTTCATAGATTTTCCTCTACAGAAACAAAAAATATGTTTCTACTAAAAATACCAACTACAATAGATAAATGTGTCCTAAAATGACTATACTAGTTTTATTGTAGAAGAGTAATGTTGAAAATACGTTTTTTCAAGGCCATTTGCACAGACATGGGGGACTAAAATTTTTTGTTTCCTTTAGGGCTGTAGAATTCTTGTTCTCTTTCACTGGCCGCTGTCCAAGTGCGATCTTTACACTCTGAAGACACCGAGCATTAAATATATGGTTGCCATTCTTTCATGCTGGTTAGATTCCAGACATAGCGCTCAAGAGGATTTTAACCTTCTAAATGTCTTATTTTAGAGAATCAAAGAATACTTTCAAATTTAAGACACTTTTTTTTTGGCCTTGGGTAGCCTAGCGGTTAGAGCATCGGACTCCAGACCTGAAGGCATGGGTTCGATGCCCATGCCACCACATACCCTCCGAGTACACACGGAGTACGTGCTCATTAAATCAGTGGGTCCGAAAGTCTCTGAAACCTTGAGTGCATAGGACAGGAGAATATTTCTCTTTCCTCCAGTTCCATGCCTAAATTGTGGAAGTGGAGATCGGTGGTGTCGTCATCAATCGTAAAGAAGTCAAACCTGTCTCACAGGCTCTGACAATATTCATTCATTCCCTTCGTGAATTTCACTGAGCTAAAATCGTACTGTCACGTGTATGGTGCTCAAGACAAAGGCCCCCGACAGGCGTACATCTAGTCCCTTGCCATGATGAATTTCGTGGGTCTCGATCTGACTTCGTCAGAAAGATAGCATGAGCAACAACAACAACAAACATATTTTTCACATATAAAGATTTAGTGAATGGATATATTTCAACAGAAAATAAAATATTTGTGTTGAATAGACTTCTCTGAGAAATTATTATAAAGTTTTAAAGGTATATTTAAATTTTCGGCTTTGATATTCGAAAAACTAACTTCAGTTAATTAAATGTTTGACTGAGCGTAAACTTTTTGTAGTTTAGATTTCGAGATTCTACAATTTGTTTTTCAGAAAGTTGAAAAAAAAGATGCATTTTAACTTTTTTATACACAGTTTTTAGCTCAGTGCTAATTAAATGTTTTCCTCCTAATTTATCCCTCAGGGGGCTCACCTTCTTTAGGTGAGTACGAGTGTCACAATTACGAGGTACCCTAGTGATCTTTTCCTTTTCCCAAGGGGTTTACTGTCTTTGGTAAACACGGGCTGCACGAACCCGGGGCACCTTGGTGATCCTTCTCTATTTTCGACCCTCTTTCTTGTCATACTATTTCCTCTTTTTTTCTTTTCCCGTCCAGATCACAGACCTATGCTACAAAATGAATGTTGTTCAAATTTAGTTTTTTCTACTGAAAAGACTTACTATTTATTAACATATTTTTGTTTACATTTTGTATATTGTTAATTTAATTTCTTTTTCGTATATTTATTTTAATACATTGATTATGTTGCTTTATTTGTGTTCAATTAACACCGTTGATTAATCAACCCGCATGTTTGCCGTGTGCGGCGTCCCGTAATGAGGAAAATGGTGTCCTGGGAATAACTTTGGCCCACTCTTCGCTGTAGACGGGAGGCAGGAGTGAGCCCGCTCCTGTCAATCGGCTGGTAGTAAATCTCTTCAGTGTCCCCTAAGAGACACTGCTGTAGGGTTAGTGCTGCAGATAAGAGGTGTCGGGTTTACCCGTTGGATCCTCACCCTGTACTGTATCACTATATTCTGGGTGTACTCTGGGTAAGCGCCATGCCTGGTATTTGCCAGATGACCGGCACACTGCCTCCCTTGTTGGACTACGTGGTGGGTGGAGGCACACCAGAACGAAGTTGTGTACGCGTTTTTATGGATCCAATGTTGTTGTGCCCGGGTAAAGGGGTTTTAATTTACCCAATCTTAACATTGACAAAATTGCGACTAATACAAGATTTTTATTACTTTCTTTACCGAATAATGAAATGTCTTTGAAATCACCTTTTGCTATACAGAAAGCCCTCGTAGGAATAGGTGGTAAACCTAAATCAGTTAAAAGATTGAGATCAGGGGATCTACTAATTGAAACGCTCTCTGCTATACAAACTAAGTCTTTCCTTCTCGCAAAAACGTTTCTTAATTCCCCTTTAATAATAAGCCCGCATAAAACTCTTAACTCATGTCGTGGTGTCATTTCTGAAACTGACCTGTTGACCACTCCTGAACCGGAAATCCTTGATGGATTTTCTGAACAGGGTGTAATTCAGGTCAGAAGAATAACAATTAAAAAATATGCATCAATAATTCCTACCAAACATATAATTTTAACTTTTAATAGCCCCAAAATACCGACAACAATAAAAGCTGGCTACCTTAACTGTAAAATTCGCCCGTACATTCCGAATCCTCTGCGCTGTTTCAAGTGCCAGAGGTTCGGACACTCACAAACTTCCTGCCGCGGTCAGCTTACTTGCTCTAGATGTGCATCTGTTGGACATGCTTCCACAGATTGCAGTCTAGAGCCTAAATGTATTAATTGTTCAGAGTCCCATCAGTCTAATTCTAAACTCTGTTCAAAATGGAAATTAGAAAAGAAAATTCAAGAAATCAAAACAAACAAAAATATCTCCTATCCAGAAGCGCGAAAATTAATACTACTACAAATACCTCAAACATATGCCCAAGCTACCAAATCCTCAACTACAACCACAACAACCCAAACTGATGAAAGCATTACAAAAACAGTATGCCCTCCTTTGAAATTATTACAACTTATATAACATCCCTTCCAAAAACCATCAATGTCTTCCAAAATTCCCACAGTAACAAATCATCTACATCAACTCAGGCACGTAACGTAACAAACGTAAAATGTCCACCTATTCCTACATCTAATGATGCACCTTCCATCAATGAGTCATCTTCCTCAATCATACCCGCTTCCTCATCCAACTCAAATATTCAACTCCTTTTTGAATCTTTAAGACAGATTTTAAAGAAAACAACAAGAGTTCGAGATATAAGAAGAAAAAAAAAGAGTACTCAAAAATATAATAGACATAAAAATGACTCCACATAGACGGAAAAAACCAGCATCTGTGGAGTATACAACGGATGAGGAAGACATGATTGTCTATGACGTGGACAATGAAATTGAATCGAATCCCGATTACGAGAAAAAAGATGGAAGGACATATTATAAGGAGTCATTACTTCTAACATCCACTCGTGTTAGAAACGGCAAATAGTAAACTATATAAACTTTTGATACTTTTTTAAGCAATTTTTCACAATTTTTATCGTTTTTTTTCGTTTTCAATTTGATTAGTTTTAACCTTGTCTGACTTGGTGAGGTATCACCCACCAAAATTGAAATGTTTTATCTCAAGAATTTGATTCTTGCATTTTATATATTCTACCGTATATTACTGTGTTTTATCAACATTTTAAGATCTTTCATTATCTTTTTTTTTTTTAAACAAATGTTTGGCGCAGTATAGCCAGAATTAGCTGTTGCGCCATTAAACAATATAATCAATCAATCAACCTCCTAATTTATCTATTATTATTTCAAGGGTTATGAAAATATGCTAAATTTATAATAAAATACAATGATATGCATTATTTTTGTAACCTTTTTTTTTTGTAATCTGGCTTTTATTTAGAAGAATTATATCAGCCATTTGAAAAGGCCAAACCCACTTGATAATCGAAACCAAAAACCACCCTCACCACCACAAATTCATCACCTTTGCCAGCTGAAATAGCATTTTAGTTCCTTCCTTAAATCATCCCAATATTCTGTATTCCTGTCAGGTTTATCATGGTCCTATATTTTTTCATATTGAAAATGACACTCATCCATTTATCATCGTAGGACAAATGATTACGAACGCATTGTATTCTCTTACTAATGTGAAATTTTGAAGGTGGCATCGCATAAACCATTTTTGAACGGATATTCAATAATTTATCCATGAACAGTGTTCTTGAAAATTTTCTAGCGGGAGGCTCTAGTAATTTCACGTACAAACATTTTCTGGCTGTAAGTCGTTCATTACATCAGTATATTATTGTTGTTGTTGCTGCAAACGCCACCTGATAAAATGATGCCAGATCGAGGCCTATGAAATTAATCTTAAAATAGGCTAGTTCTTACACCAGCCGTTAGCTGCAGCTTTGAGCACAATGCAGGTAACAGTACAATTTAGCTCGATTCCACTCCAATTTTGAAAGAGAACCCCATAAGGGGGTTGTCAGGTCCCTCCCTCTTCTTTTTCTATTCCATCAACCTCTCGAGAAAACTTGCTGCTTGGCGGCTATTTATTAATACTAAGAGTTTTCTCAAGCATATCTGTTCGGATACCAATATTTAGTGATAATAGTGGATCCTATAATTAGTAATTGATAGAATTCACATAAAATAAAATGCCTTAACAATATATAGAATCAAACAATTAAAACTGAGCGAACATTGTTCAGTCAATACTTAATATCTGTTGTGTATTAACAGCACCACAATCTACCATGCAATTAGCAGGTAATGGATGTATGAAATGGTTGAGTAAATGTCATAAATGTGTGTGTGCCTCATAACTGTGCTAAGTAGGAAAGATAGAAAGAAATGGCTCGATATGCGACTGCTGGGAGCAATTCATTACAGCCATTCGAAAGCAAATTGAAACAAATTAGTTTGTCTCAACGAAACACGTAACGACATGATATTCTTCAAAGATTACGACAAGTTCTTCAACGAGTCAAATGGATTTGGGGTCTTCTCTTTTCTCTCACGACAAGATATTCATATTTGATTAGGTTTTATCACGAAAGGTGTCACAGGATGAGAAGGTCTCCACAAGATTCTGTAATTGATATTAACGAGGCTCATTGATTTCTGTTCAAGCACCAGAGAGATTCGCAAGAAAATTCTTTACCACTTTTCACGTGGGAGGATAGAAAGTAATAAATTCAAATATTTGGAAGCAATTTGAGGAAGTATTTAGGAAGAAAATGTTTTCATTAGCAAAACAATGAAGTATGGGAAACAAAACTGTTAATTTAATGTGACTTATTACTTTCGGAACAGTGATTTTGAAAAATCGTATAAACGAGTGCTTTTTTGATACGTAGTGTCAGTTGAATTAAAATATACATATACCGGTTGATTCAAAATAAGTGTGACCAATTTTAAAAGCATATAACTATTTATGGTAAATTTTTATCGCTTTGCTGCCAGTTATATTTTAAAAATGGAACGTTTAAATTACCAATCTAACTGTTTTTATTAGTGGGAATAAATTATGGTTCCAAAATTATATCCTCAAACCCGAAACAAAATTTTAAACCTTTTGAAGGATGCTTGCTCAAATTCTGTTATAAATAAAGCATTTAAAATTAGAAAAAGACATTTTGCTAATGGATTACTATCTAAACTTTGAAAAGAAGTAAAACTTTAATGGCAATCAAAAGCTCGAGGGAAAAAATATGGATGAAAGGAACTTCTTAAGGAAAAAGGAAAAAAAAAGAAGCTGAAAATACTTATAGCTGTAGAAAATCATCTGCCCTAAAGTACTTCTGCAAAGAAACTATAGGAATCGCAATCAACGCTTTGTCGTTAGATAAAGAAAATTGGCTATAAAAAGTGAATAAACCAGTCTGTCTTCAAATATCCGCTGAGACAGTAGAAAAACAAAGAAAACGTTCTTCCTCTCTGTATTTAATGTTACGCAAAGGTAGTTACAAATCATGGATAATCTCGGAATAAGCACCATTTCATCTGTTATTCACAACTGGCTAAATGAAGGAACAATACATTTAATGAAAAATCGTCTCAAAGACGCAGCTTTTTTCAAAATGCAAGTTGGCCGTCAAATGTTATGGTATATGTGAGAATGTCCTCTCAAGGCTTAACAAAACCATTTTTTGTAGAACCAAAGGCTAAAATTGATGTGAAATACTATCAGAATAAAGTATTGAAACACTTGATAAAAAATTAAAAAAAATAAAATAAACGTCCTTACCCTCAAGTAAACTTTGTTTTGCACTAAGATTCTGCACCAAGTCATACTGCAAACTCAACTATAAAATGGCTGAAAGTTTGAAAAAATAAACTTTCTGCCTCCTAAAAAGGGGATACCAACATTCTCTGACTGCGTTCATTGGGATTATTTTTTATGGAGTTACTTAAAAACAATTAAACAGACATAAAGTAAGATTTCCTCAAAAAAAAAAAAAAAAAATGGCTTTAAAAAGAAATTAAAGAGAAAACTGGAAAAATACCCTTCAAAATGGTCAAAAAGCCCTTGTGACTTGGTGAAAACGTTTAAACAAAATGTACTATGGCAAAAGAAATCACTTTGAAAATTTCATGTAAATAACTTAATACTAAAAAAATTTATGATGCTCTGAAGTTGGTCACACTGTTTTTGAATTAACCGGTAAAATTGTCTTAAGGATATCTTTAGAATAAAAAACCCTTTAAAGACATTTTTTTTTGGCAAAAAAATGAAGAAATGGCATATTTTCGAAGCATTCTCGTTTTATGAAAAATAATTCCCCATAATAATACAACTTTCTCTATGTGTGTAGCTAGGGCTTGCTTACCCTGGCCTACTCTTTTTAAATATACCAGGTCGTTACAATTAAACTTCCCTATAAATGGTATCCAACAACATAAATGGGGGATTGTAATGCAAAGAAAATTTGTTTTGCGGGAATAAACTAGATGCGCTCACAGAATTTCGAGAAAAAAATTTTAGTTCCAAAATGTCCGTCAGAGGGTGCCATTTCGGAAAAACATGAAATCAACACAAAAGACGACCAAAAAGGAATACAGAAACAATACAAACATTTATTGACTTGTTTCATATGACCTTATCATCGAACCACATTATGTAAAGGTAAGGGAGGGAAAAAAACAGTTCAGTTTGCAGAGACAAGAACATATTAGGACGAAATTTCACAAGAGGAGCAATTGTCCATCGTCTCCAGGACAATGTAACGAAAGGGGCTCCAAGTGACCCCTTGCATTCAGCTGAAAAATTTCAAGGTGATGGGCAGTGTGTCAAATAGCAGATCGTAAATGATCAGTTGTGAGGCTTCGCACATAAAGCCTTATGGAGTCACCTCAAAGATACATCAGACTTTTTACCAGGTGTATGCAAATGAAATGAGACGATTGTTTTAAAAAAAAACACAATAAATTTTCGAAAACTGTTAATATTTCTTTATTACAAATAATATCCATCGCTAGCTACACATTTTTCCCCTTTCGGGCAATTTGTGAATACCACGCCAAAAAAAATGATTTGTCTTTTAAGGTGAGCCAGTCATCAAGCCAAGATTTGACGTTTTCGTAAGAAGTGAAGCGCTGGTCAGCCAATGCGTGTCCCAATGATGCAAATAGGTGGTAATCGGAAGGAGCCAAGTCTGGCAAATAACCTGCATGCGCTAAGGGCTCCCAGTCGAGCGCCTTAACGATGCCCTTGGTCGACTTAGCACGGTGGCTAGGTGCGCTGTCATCAAGGAAAATCACTTCGTGCTACCGTTTCTTGTATTCCTCGCGCTTTTCGAGTATAGCATCGTTCAAATTAAGTAATTGTTGCTTGTAGCGATCAGTATTAACGGTTTCGCCAGGTTTGAGAAGCTCATAATAGATTGGTCCCTCCTGATCCCAGAAAATACACAGCATTGTCTTGCGGCCGAAGCGATTCGGCCTTGTGGTCAATTTGGATGGCTTTCCGGGGTAACATATGATCGAGTACGCTTAGGATTCTCAAAATAAATCCATTTTTCATCGCCATTCACAATACGATGGAGATATGACTTGTTGCGGGCAAGCAGCATTTCACACACGATTTTTCGGTTTTCCTGTTGACGGTCCGTTAGCTCGTGGGTACCCATCTACCAACCTTTATTATCTTGTCCATTGCTTTGAGACGACGGGAAACAGTACTCTGTTCAACATTCAATTGTTCTGCAAGATGTTCTTGCGCGCGCGCGTTTGGCCATCATCTTCATCGAGTAATGCTTGCAATTCAGCATCTTCGAATTTTTTTGCTGGTGTGCCACGCTCCTCGTTTCTCACATCGAAATCACCATTTCGAAACTTTTCAAACTACCTGTAGCACTGCGCGCGGCTCAAAGCATTGCCACCGTATGCTTCTACAAGCATTTAATGCGATTTGGCAGCATTTTTCTTCAGATGGTAACAAAAAAATTAATGCTGTCCGCAAATCGTGGTCGGAAGGTATAAAATTCGACGTTTTCAACACAGTAAAAAAAATACAATGCACTCTGAAACTCGTCCAAATGTAAACTAAACATGAGTATCAAAGGTCAAACTATAAAAGAAATCACGTGTCACGGTTTCGTATTGTTTGCATATATGTGTGGCGACATCTGTTAGCAATCGTCTCATTTGATATGCATACACCTGGTAAATAGCCTCATAACCTGAAATCGTAGGGAGTTAGATCTAGCGAACTTGGTGGCCATGGACAGCACGTACTAATAACACTTTCTTCTGTGAAGCGTTGGAACAATAGCGCCTTCACAGACCCATGGACATGTGGGGGCTCACCATTCTGCATGAAAATGTTTGATGTAAGGACCCGCCTTTGCTGTAGTTTCGGCACAACAAATGCCTGCAGCATGCCATGGTACCGACAGCCCGTAACGGAACATGTTACAGGCCTCGTTCATTGATTTCGTCAAAGAAGAATGGCCCAAGATTGAATGTCATCGTGAATCCACACCAGACAGTGACCTGTGGAGAATGTAGGGGAACTTTAGTGTGGATTTTCCCTAGTCCAAATGCGGTAATTTTGTGTATTGACTGTTCCATTGAGATAGAAACGAGCCTCGTCACTCCGCAGAATATTCCAAAGCCATGGTAGATTAACAGTCCTTCTGCTGAGAAAACTGATTGCAAATGAGAGACATTGTGTCTTGTCCCTATCAAGCAGCTCCTGGGAATGGCGGATCTTGTATGGGGAGTAGAGCATTATATTTCTAAATACTTTTTGGACAGTGCTAAAAGAACAGACTCTGCCAGTCGAGAAACTGCACGCACGCTACTACCACAAAACTCTAATGTCAGTGACTGTGCGTCAACAGTTGTCTCTACGGCATCAACAAGTACCGGTGCGACACTTGTACGGCCTCTTCCAGGTTGAGCTCCTAATTTCTCCGCTCTTGAAATCTTTTAATCATTGCCTGGATACCTTTAATATTCATTGGTCTATACAGTAGGTTCTTTCTACGACGAATTTCCCGAACTGCAGTAGAAGCATCCCCCTTATTTTCGGAAAACAACTTCACCATTAACGCACATTCAACTAAAGAGATCGTCATTATTACAGCTGGAAACATCGATTTAAACTTGAAAACGTCTGCAAACGTTTTATACCCTAACCTATTTTGAACAAAGCTTCTTCTTCCCAAGCATGCAAATCTCGATATTTTTCTACTATAACTGATAGGTTTTAACGGTTCTGCATTTTATTATTCATAATTCTTGTTCTGGATTGTTAATACTGATTCTGTATTCCGTTTTGGTCGTTTATTGTGTTGAATTTCATGTATTTACGAACACGTGCCCTCTGGTGCACATTTTGGAACTATTTTTTGTCGAAATTCCATGAGCGCATCTCTTGCATAGCCCATATACGAAATTTCGTTGCATTCCTTTCACACGTTTGCATTGTAGGATGCCGTTCATAGGGGATGTTTAATTAAAGAATGTTACTCTATGAAGGAATGTTGTGAATGAAATGAAATTTGCAGCAAATATCAATTGTAGGATGTTACGTAAAATAGTAAAGTTTCAGAGCAACCACGCATGCGTGGCGTGCGCAGCGCCCTCTGAACTGAAGCTCAAAGCTTATCAATAGAGGGTTGTAGTAGGACATTGAAAATAGTTAATGATTATTTGTTAGTGACGAACGTTTAGTGAGACCTAAGTATGCCTCCACTACGAAACAAGAAGAAATTCCAAAAACTTCCGGAGTTTGAACGGGGGAAATTATCGGCCTTTGAGAAGGAGGATTTTTTTATCGCGCAATAGGAGCTCGTGTGTAG
>BMAV01020849.1:375168-395385 GCA_019973955.1 Trichonephila inaurata madagascariensis
TTTTTATCGCGCAATAGGAGCTCGTGTGTAGCGGAAAAGTTCCACAGCGATGAAAGTTTGGAAGCAATGGACCGACGAGCCCCGAACAACTTGAAAAACTGGAAGTGGACGACGAAAGGTGACGTCAGCGCGGCGATCGACACCTGCTCCGCATGTCAGTGAATGACCATACAGCTTCCTCCAGGTAGTTGGCAGCACGTTGGCCTACTGCTACAAATGTACTAGTGTCGGCTTCATCAATTCGTCAATGTCTGTTGCACCGTGGATTGTGTGCAAGGGTGCCTTTATACTTGATCCCCCTCACGGCAAACTATCGACGGCTGAGTCTGCAACGGGCTCATAAGCACAGAGCCTGAGTTGTGTTTTCAGATGAATCATGCTTCAATTTGTGGGACCATGATGGCCGCATTCGTGTTAGACGCTATGCCGGTGAACACTGCCTTCCAGAGTGTGTTATCGAAGGACATAATGGCCTAACACCCAAAGTTATAATTTGCCCTGCGATTTCGTATCATGAACGATCCAATTTGTTACGAATTGAAGGTAATCTCAATAGTAACAGGTACGTCCGTGAAGTGCTACATCCGAAGCTTCAAGGTATCCCTGGAGCTATCTTTCTGCAGGATAATGCATGCCCATTTGTTGCGAAGAATGTTAGAGACTTTTTTCAGCTCAACACATGCAACTTCTTCCTTGGTCTGCATGTTCGCCAGATATGTCGCATATAGAACATGTGTGGGTTTTGGTTGGTCAGCGTCTCACTCGTGATCCGCGTCCTGCAGCTTCAAAAGACGAACTTTTGCTGCGCATACAAGCAATATGGAATTCTCTTCCACCTTCAAAATATGTTTGACTCGATGCCGCGTCGTATAGCAGCACTTATTGCAGCGCGTGGTGGCTACACCAAATACTGATTACGGACACTTAATATTGTTTTTTTTTCTTTGAAAATTTCGTCATTTATTTGTACTAATACAAGTCGTTTGTGCATTAAATTTCTATTAGCTCTGTTGATTCCTTCCTGGTGTTGCTGTTTTTACAAACAGCAGTTTATAACCACCTGGTATAATTTAGAATTGGATTTCTTAATATATAAATACATCAATGAGTAGAGAAATTTATCAAAAAATATCGATATTTTCATTTAATATTAACTCTCAAAATAGTGTAAACTTTTCAAAAGTCCTAGATTTACCCCTATATATATGTCCTAGCTGTATGTAGATAAATCATTATTATTATTGAAGCATTTTGCACAAAAGCAGAATGTTTTTAAAACATGCTATTTTTTCTTCTTTTTTGCTGAAAAATTGTATTTGAATAACTTTTTTCGTGTAATACTCTTAAACCATTTTATACGTATATTCTAATCCAACTGACACAAAATTTCCAAAAATTGCCGTTTTCACGCTTACTTAAACTCACGGTTTTGAACGTAGCCAGTTATCTTAAGTGCATATTTTTCTGTTTATAATTTTGGTTTTAAAGGCGACACTATGAAAATAGTCGATAACGTGGAACTTAAAAATTTATTTCAAGGTGTGTATTTAGGGAAAAGTTAATAGGTTTCATCTACACTGAATGCTATAATATTATGACTAGGATTTTATTTCTTTCATTTTATTTTATTAGTAGGTACCTTATTATATCGATATTTAGCTAGCTGAGTCCAAAAAAGTTAATTTTCTTCACTAGTTAGCTTTTCATTTAATTTCTTAAATCACCCAAGAGCAAATTAATTTCAAAAATGAAGCAGATGAACTTAAGGTGTATGCTATATAAATATTTCTGTTTAATGTAATAATACCACCGAAGAGACATATTATAAATCAAAATGGAAATATAAACTCATTAATATGCTAAGTTATAAACTATTTGTCAAAAAGTTTGGCACATGCTCTATTTGTATTCAGACATCTTTTCATACTTTCTTTTTATCTGGAATTAAGTGCTAAGGAAAATTAGTTTTACAAGCTCCAATTCGAATGGATGATACTATGTAAAACATGTTACCATGAATTCAACGGAAATGTATGACTACTAAAAATGTGAAACACTAATGTGTTAAAATAGATCTAAGGCTCCTATTGTAGAACTAATGGTGTGCAATGAACTAAAAAAATGAATATGATTTAGCTCACAGGGTTAATAAAGCAAATAATTAGATAAATTTTATTTTAAGTTTAGATAAATGGCTGCATTATGAGCATTTTAGTTTGTTTTTCTATTTACGCGGTTTTACATATCAAAATCTATGATTCCGATGTACACGCTTTCCGAAAAAGCCTACCTTTTATGTGAATTGTGGGGGGGATAGATGTACTATACTTTTCGAATTAATTGGGACAAACTGACAAAATGATTTTTTCTAAAACCTCAGCTTTTAATCATTACATATCTTAAGGACTGTAAATTTTCTATGCTAGTACGGAGTATGTTCTTTTTTAGCAGAAATAAACTTTTGAACATGTTTTGGTATCGACTCCACTTTGTAGCGCACTTTGTTCTTGGCTTTATCATCGAGGAATTACACTTTTGAAGCAATTTTTGTCATTCTTGTCATACAATTCATCTTAGCTAAACAATTCTTGAGAATATGCCATAAGTTCTCAATAGGATTTAGGTCCGGTGAATTAACAGGCCGATCAAGCCCTTGTAATTTATTTTCCCGTGTAAAAGTCTGGATTAATTTCGAACGGTGACAAGAAAGCCATGTTCAAATGCTCCGTCAAATGTTTCCATGCATTGAGCAATCCTACTGCGTAATATTTCAATGTATTTGACCGAATTCATCATGGCCTTAAGAGGGACTAAGCTTCCAGCGCCATTTGTTGTGAAAAAAAACCCAAATCCATCACTTTATAAGGATGTATTACAGTCTGTTGGAAATGATCTAGTAGCAGAGTTTCAAATTCATTTAGTCTAACCGCACTTGATTTATAACCTTCACAAATAAATGTGTTTCATCACTAAAAATTAACTTCTTCCAGTTCTTAACAGTCCATGATCGGTATTTTTCAGCTCATGCTAAGCGCTGCCCATCATTTTCTGAATAAGAAATTGTATTTTTCTCGGGCTTGTTGCCTTACGACCAACTTCCAGAAGCGTTTTGCGAACAGTCGAGGTAAGCATTATCCAATAAATCCTTTCGAAGGTCTGTGTTTGTCTTTCTTCGATTTATTTTGCTACTTTTATTAGAATTTTATTAGTTCTTGGAGTAGTTTTGCACTTGCGCCCCCATTTTCCTTTTCTTTTTGGAGAGGATGTTCTGGATTGTTCTTAAAATTCTTGAAACACTTGATTTGCCCTCATCAAATGCCGTAGCTATATCTTTCACAGTCGCAGTAGTGTGTTCATTGAGAGTGAGTATTTTAGAACGCTTCCTTGGAGCAATATCCATCTTTGAACAATCAAAGTAACAGGCGTTGCATGGAACGCAGAGTTATAACCATCAGTTGTGCCGCACTTAAATGTTCCCAACTGAACAATTGATGCACCAAAACCAGTCAAACGAGTCAATTAAAGTCAAGATGGATCCGTCACACTATCTCTAGCCAGATATAACCGATTTGAGGTGGCTCGGGACGTCAGTAGTTATCACATCGCAAACTAGAAAAGAAAAATATGTTTATCCCAATTAATTCGAACAATATAGTACTTTTGCTTTATAGACAAATACGCATTGTGTTTCAAATCAAGATAACTTGGCACATAAACGAGACAATACATATTTTAAGTAAGAAACAAAGCTTAGGTTCGTAAAATTAAGAAATATTGACGCTGAAAGACAAAAAATTAAAAAAGAAACAACCACAAAAAGAAATAAAATCAGCTTTTTAATTAAATTCAAATTTTAAGTATCAACTTGTTATTTTTTTGTAACGTCTTACAAATGACAAGGAACCTTCGTCAGCGTAAGATTTTAATAAACTTCGCTCCTTATTTTTTACTAATTATTTAAGATATTTGCTTTAAAATGGTTTCAAGAGATTTCAACATTTTCCAAATATTATTTACTTTTGTTTTACCTTCTTTGATTCTTAAGAAGAAAGATAAAAAAAAAAAAAAGATTACTTTAAAAATCTGAGTTTCCTGTGAAAAATCCATGAATTGACTTTTCTAATTAAAATATGATTGAAGATGTGACTTTATTCAAAACCTTCTGTTTGAAGAATTACATGGACGTAACAAGGGCCAGATGTTAAAGAAGATTTTTAATAGGATAAAAGTGGAAAAAAAAGAATGTGACATTTTACTCACATTTTATAAAATGTATCGTTGTTAATATTTTTTGAAGATTTTTTTCTTTCTAAACCCTTTTTTAGATTTTTTGAATTACTTACAAATGCTATAATAAATGATTAGTAAATATGACGTAAAGACTAAGTATTTCTTTCATTATATAAGAATATGTGAGTTTCTAAACTTTTCATTTCAAAATATATTTTAATTATGATTCTCTTATATACCTGGATGAATATCTTTTATGCTTAAATTAAAAACTTTTACACCATTTATAGGTTTTTAATAGAATAATTCAATTAGTTTACTGCTTTCTAAAGGTTTTCTAGTAAGAAGAATAGTTTAAAGTAATCTATTTAAGTATAAATTTTCCCTGAACGTGTAAGTTGTAAAAATAAATTTGAATTTCAGTTTTAAATAAAATAATTAAACTTATACGGAAGTTTAATTTTTTTTTAAAATGAGCCGGTTGAAACTTTGACAAATTTAATTTAATCTAAGGGATGAAGTCTTATTAATATACACAAAGCTGGAGGAGCCTGTGATCAAGTTTAACTTTTTTTTTCACATTGTTATTTTTAAATTTTGAAAAGCTGTTTAGTTTTATAAACAATTTTGGGATATGTGTTTCGAACAAATTCTGAGACATAGTATAAATTAAGTTCTAATTTGTGCATACAAATATTATGTCAGAACTCTAAAATATCTCACAAGTAAATTATATTGCTAATTTCAAAATATTTAAGATAAATTTACATTTATTAGAAAAACGATAGCACTGTGTAAGGTAATTATTCTTTGACAAAAATATGTTGGTTAGTTGATAAGTGTTAAGGCTTTCTATGAAAATTGATTTAATCTCACTGCTTTCAAAATAAGAATTTGAAATTCCTAAGGGTAAATTTTGGAAGCTAAATACAGTAATACCTGGTCTTACCCTTCTCGACTTACGCGAATTCGGAGTTACATAATTTTGACCTATGTGTAGAAGTTGAATTTTTGCCACCCATTACAACCAGTTTACTTGAATCGACGGATCAGGAAGTCATCAAAACATTCAAAGCTTACTGTACGAGACGATCATTTGCACATCTGTATGAAACTGCGGAATGAAACAACGAGCTCTCTGTCTCATTAAAAGAGTTTGGAAACAATTCAGTGTCTTAAATGCAGTAGAATCATCGGACAATCTTGAAAAGAAGTTTCACAAAAAACCTATTTTTAAATAATCGTTCAAACTGGTCCACGCCCATTTGAATGGCGAAAAATGGAAGCAAAGTACTTCGTTTTTGCTTAAAAGTTGTGAACGTCTGATATGAACCCAAACATGTATCTTTTATTATAAATTGAGCCTTTTATTTTTTTATTTCGTAGCAGATTAGAAGTCTCATTGTATACTTTAAAATAAATTTATCTCTAAATGTAAATTTTGATGTTCGATGTATCTTTTCTGAGAAACTACTGTTCACAGGTAAGCAAGTCTTTTATGATATATTTATAATAATGGCTAATATATACTAAAATAAGAGTCTTGTTAAAAACTCAAAAATTTATTTTTTACAAATTTTTTTATGTGAAAAATGGGTCAAATTTCACTATGTTTGATAAAAAATTTTATAAATTATGACAAAATTTCAAAATTAGCTAAAAGCTCATTTTAGTATATTAAAAAGGGTGTACTTTTTAATTGTATGGAAAATTTGAAACATGTACTTATAACAGATTTTGAGAAAAGGTACATCAAAAACAGCCAATTTAATATTGTCGATGTAGTCATTTCCTACTCCCCTTAAATGGCATCTGGAAGAAACTGTCCTTTTTTTCCATCTCTGAAACTTAGGGGAAATCAGGGACTGTACCTAATGAAATTGGTAATGAGATTGAAGAAGTTATCCATTTTGCCAGGCAAATAAATTTAGAAGTGGATAGTGATGACGTTCAAGAGCTGCTGGATTCCCACAATCAGGAGCTGATAATGGTTGAGTTCACATAACATGGACAAAAGTAAGACATTGAAGAACTTGAGACTTTATATCCAGTTCAATCAGAAGATCGAATGGCTGAATTTGACAGAAGGCTACATTTTAATTGGAAAAGGATTACAAAGTTTAGAAATTACAAATTCTAGACTCCAATGAAGACTGTACTTTTTCAGCAAAAAAACAAATAAAACATTTATTAATATGCTACGAGGACATTTTGAAGGAGAAAAAAATCTCTGAGCTGGCAGACTAGTTAGATTTTATGAAACCTTCTACATCAAAATAACTTTTGCCAGCAGTTTCATGTATTTGTATTATCTAGGATTTTACTAAACATTTTTTTTTTCTCAATTAATATTTTCTTCCGCGTCTCCGACCCCCAACTATAAGTAATTTATATGCAAAATTATTCCTCAAACTTAATCTTCATTTAACCTTTGGAATAATGTCCAGTTTCCTGATTTATTTAGTTGAAATTGTTGCTCCCCTTAAACTAATATTTTTATCTTAAATCAGGGTCTTTCTTCTTTTCTGTTTTTCATGTGGTGCTAAGAATTTCAGAACTACGTAAGTCATTTAAGGTATCCGACTACGTTCGGAACCGTGATTTTGCAAAAGTGTATACATGGATAATATTTATGACATTTAGTGTCACATGGATTAGAAAACGTATATAAAATATTTTTAAGAATATTATTACAATAAAAAATTATTTAAGTACAATATTTTGACAAAAAAGGAACATAGAATGACCCATTTTCAAAATATTCTCCTTTTCTGAAAAATGATTCTATTATAATAATTTTTTGCCTGTATATAGCTCAGACCTCTGTACAGAGGCCAAACTAGAATGTTTGAAATATATCTTAGAAGTAAATTTATCCATGTTTTACGACAACAGAGGGGGGAAATTTTAAGAAAAAAAAACGCCGATAATTATTTCACTTGGTGGTAACTCTGAAAATAATGTGAATTTTTCAAAAATCCTAGTTCAAAATCTCTGGATAAGTCTTTACTTTATATAAGCAAAATATTATTATTATAGAATCATTTTTATAAAAGGAGAACGTTTTGAAAAAAGATTATACTAAGCTAATTTTTTGCCAAAATATTGTATTTAAACAATTCTTTTTGTCATAATGTCCGTAAGACAATTTTATAGATATATTCTAATCTAAGTGATACTAAATATCATGAAAATTATCCATTTATGCGCTTTTTTAAAATTACGGTTCCGAACGTAGTCGGATACCTTAAATGTACGTGATTCTAGAAAGTTATAGTATAAAAAAGGTTGTTAAAGAGAGTAAAAAGGCTCTTAAAAACCTTTTAATTGGGAAAAAAAGATTCACTTCTTATATAAGGAAAAATAATAACAAACACATAGCCATCATTTTTTATATAATTACTGCTTACATTATGATTTGTACTCGCCTAAATGTTACTTTAGCAACTCTAAAGAATTGCTAATCCATAATAAGTTTCAAAGTGAGAGATATAAGAGCTGTAAATGGGACTTTTTATTGTAATATTTATAGTAGTGCCGTATATATTTAGAGAGATTTATTTTATATTAGTTTGACAGTTATAGGATTAGATTCCTGAAAGTTTGAAAAGTTAACCGTAAGTGACCATAAAATTCGTAATGTTTATCCCAACAGACATTTCAAGGCAATTTGAAGGAATGTGGATACATAACCGTTAGTGCATTCTCATAAAAGTGTTTAACAATCGCAGTGATTTTATAAGTCAATATAAAGTTACAATGGGTTTATCAATTGACAATAAAAAGGTTTCTTCAGTTTCAGTACACGTTCTATTGTTAGGAATTTAAGTCAATGAATGTTTTTATTAATTAGGTAATATGAAAGAAAAGATTAAGTAAAGAACAGTAAGTTTCGTTACTGAAGAATTACTGTAAGTTTCGTCACACTTTTTTGAATTATTTAATCCTATTGTTCTAAACCATATAACAAATTATTGTGTTGAAACTGGAAAATGAATTTTGGTTTATTCAGATGAATACATGCAATAATTATGGCATTGGTCTTACGCGTTACATATTTGTTTAGTAATAATTTTAGTATTTATATGTTTCGTTTTCATTTTTCATCTGTAACTCTATGAGAATTTAATTTCTGGTTTGTTCTTGTACACATTTCATGAAACTAATATACATATATAGATTGAATGTTGCAATATTCACATTTAAGTTACACAATATCCGGAATCTCATTTTTTTTAAATTGAGTTTTTCATATGCCTATAGTTTTATTATTTCTTATTCCACCTTTGTTAGTTAGATAAAATAAAAGGCGCATATTGATCTCTTCATATAGTACAGAGAGTTAGGAAAGGGTACAAAAATATTAGAAATTGAATTTCAATCCCGTCAAAACTACTTCATATTTTAAAGAATGGAATATCAGAATTCAGTCACAAATGTAAATAATTTTCAGAAAAAATAAATATAAATATATACCATAAGAAACCGCATTGCACCCGAAAAGTGAAATAAATTAATGATAAAATTATAAAATTTAACGCCGGGTGATTTTTACGAGCTTAATGGAAGGAATATTCTATTTAATTTTAAAAAATTGTACAACTTCGAAAGTTTACCTTTTATTTCAAAAGCTGTTTATTCCGAAAATAATTGGGATAATTATATTAGCTAAATAAATATCTTATATTAATAAATAAAGAAATCTTTAAGATTTAAAATAATTATAAAAAAAAATAATTAAGAGATACATTTCGTGAAATAAGTAAGTGTATAAAAAATAAAAATTACAAGTAGAAAAATTCTTTTCTGAGAAAAATAATTCAAATCATTTTCTATATCTCACAATATTTAACACGTAAAAAATATCGTGGAATATGCCATGACTTCTTAAATCTAGTATCTACAGAAAACTCAAAACATATTATTTAAAATATTTGTTTTTAAAAATTCCTTAATATTTCGCATGCTTCGCATTGTGTGTAAATAAGAAACAAGAGACATTTAGCAATAGATACGGTAGAAAAATCTTGATCTAAGGAATATCTTTTTTCGAAACGAGGAAAAAAACCCATTTGAAACGTTGATAAACAGAGCAAAAGGCCACTTCATTAATGCAAACACCACATACAGAAATAGAAAAAAAAAGAAAAGAAAAAAAACATCAACCTTTTTTTGCGACCCATCACAAGCTTGTAAAAACTTCCAAGTAATTTAATTATTTTATTTTTTGGTTTGAAATATCCAGGCCACAGGAACATAATTTTTCTCTACTTTATTTATGTTGGCTTTAATCCAAGTATCATCCCTCAGCCCTAGGAGACATCGGGGGTATTTGTTAGGGTCATTTCCATTGTCCACAACTTCTCCAACAATGGAAAAGCTGCAGCTCGTCGTTTTGAATGCCAAGCTAGACTCTGGTCAAATTTTTCAACCTCTTTAGTATTGTGTCATGGAATGAATTGTTCGGAGCATTAAAGTGATGAATTTTATTTGTGTAACAAATACTACGTCACAATTTATTTGAGAAAAATTTATTTATAGAAAATTATGGTTTAGATAGATGCCTGTCAGGTTCACCGTCGGCTCATACTTTTTTATATAGCAATTGTAACGATATGCGATTTATCTGAAATTTTCTAAGCTTTGTGTGAATGGAATCTTAAAATTTGTTATCATGATTAAATTTTAGTTTACGAGTGTAGATGTGAATTATTTATTTTATATTATAAATCAATTAACAGGAAAAGCATTTAAAGTTCTCTTCAAAAAAGGAAATTTCTTTCTTTCAAACTTATATTTTTATAAGTAGAATAGGATTTGGGGGGGAAATTAAAAGCTTCTTGTATAAGCCGGTTATTTACAACATTAAAAAACCCTGTCAAAAAGATTGTGTCTTTTGTTCTTGCTTCTAATGCAACCCGATGGACGGTGTCAGATCGAGACCCACGAAATTCGTCATGGAAAGGGGCTAGTTTAACGTCTATTGTTAACAGCAGCTTAGAGCACCAATCAGGTGAAAGGACGTTTTGGATCCATCTCACCCAAATTTTGTTGGAGAACCCTCTGGTGATGATCAGAAGACTGCCAAATTCTCTGCCCCTTTCGCCAAACTCTCGAGAGGGGATTTACAAACATTCCTGGCATTTTAGGGATTTAAATCCAGGCACTACGACACAGCAGCCAGCATCATAAACCACTATACCGTCGGGGAGGCTAGGTTATGTCTTCAACATTTTAGCCTTTTCGCGACGACGTACTGATCAACAAATACATTTTAGAGACGTGTGTGACACATAAGCATCCACCCGAAATGTGACCAGCAGCCAGGTGATGCATCGTCAAAAGTTCACCATTCTCGTATCGTACCCCAGTAAGCCGCCAAACATATTCTTTTGATTTTATATATCTATTGTCTGGAACAAAAAACAGTAAAAAAATAAATTTTTTAATAACTAACTAACATTAATTAATAAAATACATAATAGGAAGTTTCGACCCTCCTGAACTCCCCCTCCCCGTTCATTTTGTGTGTGCCACTGTATGTGTGCGTATACCAGATGACTCAAAAGCACATAAGCATTTGAAAATTCAACAATTCTAGGAATAATGCAGGTAGAGAGGTAAAAACTGACACATATGTTTAAAATAGCCTGGAGTTTTATTGAAACAAAAAATAGCAAACAAGGCCCAACAGATGACGCTTTATATGATAACAAGAGAAATAATTAGTATAACAATTGATTGTTAACAATAAACAATATTTTTTTCATAAGACAAGATTTTTTGATCCTGCAAACCACCCATGGCTTCGAACTTCGTAATCAATTTCTTTATAGCTACACTTGTACCAGAAAATTTAACCGTTCGATTTCCCTCCTTATGAAGGATAGTAAAGCTTCAGTAGCAGTACTTGAGTTCAGCTAATAGTATAGCTTTGATAATAATGCCATTTCAGGTAAAGCATCTGTTTCCTCTCTGATTGATTGATTGACTCTCTCTCTCTCTCTCTCTCTACAGCTCTTTTTATACATGATTCTTAAGCGACGTCACTGACGTTTTGCTGTCCAGCGCCCTCCACTGGCCATTTTTTGCACATTTTTTTTTTTTACTTTTAATAAAACCCCATTTCATTTGTAGCATGTGTGTGTCAATATTTACATCTCTACGTACATTATTACGTGAATTATTGTATCTTCATATGTTAACTGGCTTTTGCGTCTCCTGGTATATACAAATTTAAAGACTTTTTAGTGTTAACTCTCGTCCACATCTAGCATTTATATCTCTTTTTTCAATTTCTCTACCATTAGTTCACTCTCTCCCTATATATATATATATATATATATATCTTGTTCAAATTTTCAATGGTTAATAAAATACTTTTTGTTCATCCACTAAGGTTCAGATACAATTTCTAAACTTGTAGTGGATGACACTTGATGTTAATACAGTTTTTTTTCAAATAATAATTCATTAATTAAATATTATTTTTTAATTTTAAATCTAATCTGCGTTATTTCTAACGAAAGAGCTAGAACTAACAGATGGCGCCAGTAAGTTTTTCTGACGAATTTTTTCTTGGCTTCAAATATACTTTTTTAAACTTGTTGTGGATGACACTTGATAGTGCAGTTTTTTCAAATATTAATTTATTAATTTATTTTAATAAAATAAAATAAAATATTTCTTTGTTGACCTAAGTAAGAATTGCATGTGTTTCTTATTAAAACGAGGTGAAAAGGGAAATACATGGATATTCTAGTGTAATGTTTTGATTTTATTGAATATTTCATTTACAGTATTTCCCCCCGAGACTGTCTTTAACCTAAAAATTTCTCGATTTTAGTGATTTTTATCTCGAACCGTTGATCTTATTTTTATGCTGCGCAAACCCAAAGCATTAGCTGCCGAACCCAAAACACCAACACGTATTACGCGGAAATTCATTCGTCCCGGGGGATGCGCGCAAGGAAGAAAAAAAATTCTGTATCGCCTCGGAGGGTTTCAGTCTACGAAATCGAATTCATTCTGTCGGAGGCCCTAGCCCCGGGAGTCGCACGAACTCTCCATACTACTTTATGGGGGGGGATGTTTACAGCCGTGTAGATACTGATACGGTTTTTATTCTATCAACAGAGAGAGCGAGTGTAACTTAAATTATAATTCAGGTTTCAAGAGAATCGAATGAATTACATCCAACCTTTAAAAATTGTATTATCTTTGCCAAATCTTCTGAAATCGGATGCATGCCAGGTATTTTATCGAGTAATATAAAATAGGATGAGCCTTACACTACACAAAAAACACTAAAACATATCCTATAATATTATGAGTTCTTTGCGTATTTTCAGTAGACATTAAAGTAAGTCACTTGAGTATACTTATCTTTTGTCGAGTGGAGATCCGCTTAGAACGGATTTTGTTAAAATCGACTTCTAAGAAAGTATTAAGTCGAAGTAAATATAAATATACTTCCCTTTAATAGAGAAATTACTCATGTCCTTTATATATCAAGAAATAATGAATATAATAATGTTTTTGATTACAGTCGAAAGTTTTATAATTTTAAAACGTAGATTTCAAATCTTGCCTAATAGCAAATCTTGCAAATAGAACAATCTAGCCATTTTCAACACGCTTTTATTAGAGAGAGAGAGAGAGAGAGTTTCACCTGTATATAACGAAATATTTGAACTCGATTGTTACTCACTTTAAAAGGCCAGATTAAATCAAAATTTTGCACACTTGTCAAAGACCGGTGACAACAAAATAATTTCATAATTTTGTTCCATTATCCTGATCAAAAGATCATCAGGTTTAAAGATTTCGCATTTCCAGATTTGGTGATTATAATTCCAGATTTCATTTCCAGAGTTGGCCACTAATTCGAGATTTTGTAACTTAAAGATTAAGTTGCAACACTAAAGCCGAAAATCTCCTGGTTAATGCAAACATAACAAACAAAAAGGATTAATTCATATAAAGGAATAAATAATAATTTAAAAAACTAAAACAAACACGCTCATTTGTATTGTAGATTGACCTAAAAAATAAAAAAATAAAAATTATAGTTTAAAAAAATAATAAACACGCTTTTAAATTTAATTACACTAAAAAGTAAAAAAATAATTCTTAATATAAGAATATAATGATTAACGAGAAAATTGATGTCATTGTTGTAAAAGCGTGGGGTGCTCGATATCAATTGTTATAATTTCTTGCATAATTTCGATGACTTTATTTGTGTATGCCATTTTGTGTATGTGTGTATTAAACTGTAAAACTTGTTTGATGCATGTATTGTTCCTCTACAGCTGAAAAATAAATCACTTTGCGTAGTATTTAATCATGACAAAAAAAAAAAGTCTGTTCAAAATCAGTGTATCGGACCAAAAATATTTAAAAATTTAAAATCTTTATCCTTTAATTTATTTTTTATCATAATAAATTATAATTTTGAAAAAAGCTAAGCAAACATATAGTTAATCGAACTAAAAAGTACAAAATAGTTCTTAGTATAAGAATAAAATGATTAACGAGAAAATCAATGTCACTGTGGTAAAAGCGTGAGGTGTTCGTATCATTTGTTATAATTTCTTACTAGTTCTATTCCAAAATACACAATTAGTGTAAAAATGTAGTTCAAAGTCCCCCACACGCTTTTACTACAATGGCACTAATTTTCTCGTTAATCATTTGATTCTTATATTAAGAAATATTTTTTGCTTTTTAGTTCGATTAACTAGAAAAGAGTGCTTTTTTTAGTGTTTTTATTTTTTTAAGCTACAATTTATTTATTCCAAGTGATTATTTATATTTTATAGAAGAACAATCTGAAGCAATTGCCTGATTGAACCATTGTAGCTTCAAGATTATCAGACTAGGGTATAAAGCAAATATATTTAGATATAGTCATTCAAAGCTAACAGGTTCTGTTTTATAATTACATTCCATCATTTAAATTTTATAATTTAATTTTACATTTAAATAACTTTTATCGAAAACTTTTCAAAAGCAACTTAGTACATGGTTTGTTCACATGAAGTTTCCTCAAAGTTCAATAATGCATAAGCGTTCGAAGGACTCAAACCACTTCATCTCTAAAACGAAACTTCCTTCTTCATAAACTTAGAGTGCCTCAATTGTTTACATTTTCTTCAGAGAAGATTCTTTTTATTTTAAGTTGTTTCATGTTGTAACAATGAGTTTTTAAAAGTTATTATTAAAGAAGGAACTTTTATATATACAAGAGATAAAAAAAATCCGTTGTCAAAATCAGAATTAAAAACAGAAAGTTTTAAAGACTTGTTGTCTCCGAAAAGAATAATGAATGAAAATTTGTCGTGCTTTATTGAATCCGAGCATCCAGCCGGAAGAGATTCTTTTTTTTTTTAACCGAAATATATTAGCGAATGGAATCAGTACGGTAGAAAGATTCTCTCAAAAAACAAAATCTAGACAAACTTTTTTTTTTGCTCGTTGTTTTTTTTTATTTTCCGCAGAAGCATCCATTTAGAAAACAAAATTAGATAGATTTCTCATTAATTTGTTCTTTAAAAAAATGAACAGTGCTGTTTTATTTTATCTGTATTAAATGTATATGCTGTATAGTAAGAAATAAATTGCTATATTTATTTATTTTAAGTACAAGATCCTTTGTTTTCAATGTTTTGGATAATACCATACGTTTTTCAAATGATCCTTTTCACAAGAAATTCAAACAAAAAAAAAATGAATTAAAATTATGTTTACGTATTGAAATTTTATTACATTCCATAATTTTTTTGAATAAACTGATAATGCAAGAAGTAAATAAAATTTAATTACTTAATAAATTCATTGGCACTTTTTGAACAATTTATGTATTTAAAAAAATTATATTTTAGAATTTCTTATCTCATGTTTCTATTCGAGAAAATGATACGAAATGAAATTTTGCAAATATTCACACAACTTTAAAAATTAAAATTTATTTTAAAGAAAATTTGACAAATTATAAAATTGTACTCCTTCTGTAAATATTTATTTTTTGACCTGGAATTTTTTTGTAATATTCTTAAGGATATTCTACACAAATTTAAGGATCAAGTTTACTATAACTTAATTAGTTTTAGAGAAAAAAATAAAAGTTAATAAAATTTAGATTATAAAAAAAATAAAATTTAATTACTTAATAAATTCATTGACACTTTTTGAACAATTTATGTATTTAAAAATTATATTTTAGATTTTCTTATCTCATGTTTCTATTCGAGAAAATGATACGATGTTGATATGTATGCTAAAATTCTACAAAAAAGGCCCAAATCTCTTATTTTTCTCTTCCTTTTATTTTTTTTTTAAAAGTGTAAAGTTTACAACAAATCGATCCTTAATTTTGTTACATGCATTATATATAACACACAGGATAAAACTGGAAGTATTTGGTAAATAATTGTGGAAGGAGAAGCGTTGTGAATGCGAAAAAACACAAACTGTGAAAAACAATTTTAAAGTTTATAATTCTAAAAAAAAAAACAGCTATTATAAGCAAAAATAAAAATTAAATATCACTTTAAAATAATAGCTACCTATTTTTCTTAAGAATAATGGCCTTTTCATATTATTTCAACCCATGTACTTTACAAAAATTATCCTTTTTTATTAAGTATTAATTGCAACAGAAAACTCAAGGAAAATGTTAATTTTTTTTATCATAACAGAACTTTTATAGCTTTTTTGCTTCAAATAATATTGAAATATCACATTATTATACAAAATATATGAATGTACTGAAATTATAAAATTGTTAATACAAAATGCTTTAATTTAAAAAATGCTCATGTCATATCTCAAAAGAAACAAATTATATTAATGTAATACTTTAAAAATATCCTGCTTTATTTGTAACGCCTTCTATTTTTAAGTAATCATTTCATTTTTGAAATAGCTTTTCTTTATCACAAAAAGCTTTTTTTATCTAAAAAGGGGTCGTGGTTGAATTCTCTTATTTGTTCGTTTACATTTCTTTATTGAAATCTTTTCCAACTTCTAGTTTTCAGGCATATACAGAACTGATATATCAATCAAAACATAATAATGCAAAGAATATAACTAATTAAAACACAAAAAATAATATTAAGGTCATTTTTAAGGTGCTAAGTCAACTTAAGAGCTTTTAAAGTACTTCATAGTACTTTAATATTTGCCTCAATCTTTTGCTTAGAAACTGGATTAATATTTTATTACTTAAACGTAAACAAGTATAGGGTACATTATAGAATGTAAGCGAACATGCATTCTGTTTAATTCAAGAATAAGATTTCGTGTAAATTTTTTCTGTTGTAGTCTTGCGGCCATTTTTAAATGTAGCTCTCTACTGTTTATATATTTATACTAAAATAAGGAAAATGAGGCTCCTAAGCGGAAACTGTCTTTTATTCAGAAAAGGATACTTCTAAATCAGAAACGTGTTTAATAAGCATGGTTAATTATTAAAGAAGATCTCCCCTTTTCTACGTTATTTCAAATATTCAAACTTTTCAACACTTCTCTCAACAAAACATAAGCATATTAAATTTTTCACAAATGAATTATTTTCCATTTTAATTTTATTTGTGTATTTAAAGGGAAGGATTTGAGTCATTTGACATCATTAATACAAGAAAAGAAAATCTTCAGATTATGTTGAGGAGGTTTTCTGTTGAAAAGAAATTTACATTTCATTCAAACATAATTTGTAATATTTATTGTTTATGCTTTTGATAAGAACAAATGTAACAAAATTATAACTGTATAAAACATGGAACGGATCTACTAATAAAAAACGAGGTAGGAATCAAAAGTTATCGGACTGAGCTAATAATGTGAAAATTTTTTGCTGTAGAGCGACTATGATAACAATTCTGTGTTACTGCGTCCTTCCCCTAATATATAAGTGGTTTGTCCCAAATCAAGAGATTGGTAGCTCGCCACGGTGTCGTTTTCTGTAGGCGGATGCATTTAATACTCGGTGATTGAAAGAAATGGCGTTTGTTGAGCAGGGAATGAATATTAAATTTTGCATTCGCTTGGAAAAGAGTGCTACGAAGACTTTCGAAATATTGAAGATATGTACAGCAGTGATACATTATAGCTAACGCAAGTTTTTGAATGGCATCAATGTTTCAGAGGAGGCAGGGAAAGTGACGAAGACGATGGACGCTTTGGATGTCCGTAGATTTCCCGCACCACTGTAAACATCGGAAAGGGAAAGGTTTCTGCGGGGGTACTTAAGAAGTAGATTCGAACAATAACACAAATAGCAGAAACTGAGGAGCAGAATCAGGGATATCTGACGCCACATGTCAACACTTTCTGGCTGTGGATCTTAAAATGCATAGGGTGTGTCAACTTATTGCTCCCTCCATGTTAAACGAAGACCAAAAGGTTATTCGAATGGAAAAGACGGAGACTTAATTTGGGCTGTTGACAAAGATTCTTCCCTACTTGGCAGAAGTGTTCCTGAAGGCGAGAAATTGAGCTTTTTTGTGCAACCAGAATCCAAGAGCACATCAACAACTTGAAACTCAACACAATCTCCATGCATGCAGAAATTCCGTCAAGATCGCTCTAAAGGAAAGGTCATGCTAAAAATGTTCTTTGATATCCAGGGCATTATGCGTCTGGAATTTATCCCTGAAGGACGCACTGCGAACAAAAGACTCTATATAGACATCCTACGTCGTTTGCGATAGTCGCTTTGAAAGAAAAAATCAAAATTGTGGGCTAAGCAATCATGGAGGCTTTGCAAGACAATGCTCTCGTACACTGATCCCTACTCGTTCTTGCCTTCTGAAAACGAAAAGGATTTTTGCCAAACCCTCTTCTGGCCCCCGCGATTTCAGATTATTTCCTAACTAGGCCCATCACTTACAGGATCATCGATTTCAATCTGCAGATGAAGTCAAAAGTGCATCGCAGGCTTAATTAAAGGGCATAAATGGCTAAAAATGGGGATTCCAAAAATATTTTGATTACCTTTACAGGTGATAACAACAGTGTGTTGTTGCTCAAGTGTCTTATTTCGAATTAGAATATGATTCAGCAATTTAATTAGTGATATTTTTTAAATTATAGACCCAGTCCGGGAACTTTTGAGTACTTTCTCATATTAATAATATTGATATAGCTCTTAAATTATAAAATTTTTAAAGTGATTTTCATATTAGCTGCAATTTACTGGTCAAGTAAAGTTACTAGTCTCCATCATTGTTTATAATTTTTATTTGTTAAGAGAATTACTGATTTGAAACTTTTTTTAGAGAAAGCTTATGCTTTATAAGATAGAGAAAAATTGGACTTCGAACACACAGAACATAATGTTAGATTTTTTTCAAAAACTTTTACCAATTCAACGAGAATACTCATTTCCACACTAAATGTTCCTCCTAAAAGGATCAATTAAAACAGTTGGAAGATCTTTATTTTTGTGAATCAACAAACAGGCTTCAGCACCTTTGGAAGTAATTATTTTTCAAGTATTTCTTGTTATTACAAATGAAAATAATTGCATGTTCTTTAGAAGGTTTCATACTCAAGCTCAGCATGTGGCACGTGAAGAAAAATCTAGACTTGAAGAGAAAAAAAGTATAATGATTATTTTTTATGCATAAAGAAAAAGTTATAATTTAAATCAGTCTTTTAAATTTCTTTTAAAACATATACATGAAATTTCGTTAAAAGGGTGATAAAAGAAAGAAGAAAGAAGTATTTAAGTATAATATCTGAACATTTATATCTTAATATACGGTTTATAAATTCAGTTGAAAAATAAAGCAATCTATTTAAAATGCTACATCAACGGGAAAATATAGGAACAAATGAAAACTTCAACCTTGGATGAGTGAGGGGGAGTTATATCAATGTCGCGCACTGTAAAACTACACGAAGGCTAATGGCGACCGACCTCGAAATTTTGAACCATGGTCAAGTGTCACCTGATATGACATCCCCCGTCCTAACTTCCATACCAAGCCAATGGAAGAACAATTGGTTTAAGCATTGACAGATTTAACGTGCACCCACCCGCCTCTTCTACAGGGTAAGTCTCGAACCTCAGGCATAATGTTGAACAACTAATAATAGATTTTTTTTCCAATTTACATAAATTGATTTTTATTGAATTCAACTTAAAGCAAAACCTCATGTAAATATCATGATTTTTCAATTTTATTTTTAAAAGCCGAAATAATAATAATAAATAGAAATGTTGTAGTTCACCAAAATGAATTTCTTTCGAATACCCAGATTCTTTGTTTACCATTGTACAAAAAATAACTTACTGCTCTACAGTATGACTGTACTAAAAATTTTCTACAATGGGAATTTAACAAATAGAATTTATTTTTCATCCTTTTCAGGTACTCAATTGTAATGCTTGTCTGAGTACCAAAAAATTGCTGTGAACGTGGAAGTCACGTGGTCATGTTGATGAGTTCGTGGCTTGCAAGTTGACTGTTCGATTTCTAATACCACTGATGAAACACCCTATACAGGAGTTTATACATGCTAAATATGGTTTGGCTTAACATCCTCTCGTGGGCATGGTGTGGAAGTTTGAAGAGCGTCCAGATGTTGTCCTTGTCACTTCGTCAAGGTTCAAAATTACGAGGTCCATCACCAATGTCTCAAGTATTGCCTTAGAGTAAGAATGCATAAAGATCTGTGGGACGATTATTTCATGAGAAAATTTGGGAAATCACTACAAAGTGTTTTTCCAGCCCGTAAAAGGAGGATGCAGAGAAACAGCATTGGAGTCCATCAGGATGTATATTATAAATCAAGCCCAGGCGCGCCGCCCGTTTGTGTTGTTTAAATAACATCTTATATACACACAATAAATGCAATCATTGAATAAATATCATTTTAAAAATGAATGATATATAGTTCAACTTTGAGTTGCTTAGGAAACGCGAATAATTACATTTCATGAACACACAAACACAATTGTTTCGTGAACATATAGAC
>BMAV01020849.1:395485-415311 GCA_019973955.1 Trichonephila inaurata madagascariensis
AAAACGGTTTTTCCAGCCCGTAAAAGGAGGCTGCATACAAACAGCATTGGAGTCCATCAGGATGTATATTATAAATCATACCCAGTCCCCCCCCCCTTTTTTTTTGTTTAAATAACATCTTATATACACACAATAAATGCAATCATTGAATAAATATCATTTTAAAAATGAATGATATATAGTTCAACTTTGAGTTGCTTAGGAAACGCGAATAATTACATTTCATGAACACACAAACACAATTGTTTCGTGAACATATAGACGCCGAATCATGGGACATTTATAGGTACGAAGAGTTTTAAATGCATACGCATATACTAAAACGAGTTTTGTATTATTTAAGAAAATATTTTGCGGATATGATAAAAATGTATTCGTCCTTATCTGTGTCGTGATAGAATTAAACCCCCCAAATCTTACCTCATCAAATCACTGTCAAAAGACAAGTAGCGGTACTTCATCAATCTTCCACAACACGTCGCGACGTGGACCCGGTAGCTGCAGTTATGTTTCGCATTGTTTAGGTAAAGTCCTGGGTTTGATTTCTGATATTACTAAAGACATGCCGTATAGATGAGATGATGCCCATTAAATTTGTCAAGACTCAAAGACCTTCTGAAAGCGTAATGCAAATCGTCCTCTTTTAGGGAGGACAGTCCTTTTATGGGTTCTGTCCTTCCTTGAAAAGTGTTCTATTTGTCTTCCTTTTCAATATTTTAAAATTTATCTGCTAATCTCTGTATTCAGAGACGTCAAGCCAAGCTGTTACGCGTCACATCATCGCAAGTAAATTAGGCAGGTATAGAAAATTTCGTCGAGTTTTTAGTGAAAGAAATGAATGAGAGATATTATAAAATTGATTACAGTTGTCTGTTTGAAGAAATTAGAAGACAATGTATATTTGAATTCCGATAAATTAGAACAATGGGGAAATCAACATGAGAAATTGACAAAAGATGGATCGAAATATTTAAATTTCAAAAATAAACACATTCCATATGAAATTTTAATGATTCTTGTTGAATTTGCACTGTTCTGTCCTGAAACAAAAGCAACAATTCAAAGAGTTTTTTTTCAATTGGTAATTATTATTGGGCAAATGTGAAATCAAGATTGAACTTTGATACTTTTGCTGCATCTCTTACTGTAAAATTCAATATGAAGGATTTTTCGTGATCGCAAATTTCCAATATATTAGAAATGATATATTGGCAACAGCAACAAAAAAACATTCAGTTTAAAAATACTTATTTAAGCAAATAATTAAAAAGGATGTAAGCGTAATTAGAGTATGTTTTGTTTGAATTAATAAAATGTTTCATTTATTTAATCATAATTTTTTTTTTAAATTTTCGTCCTCCTTTTCATTGTATAAAAACTAGTCACCATATTAATAAAGAAGTTAGGAGAGGGGATTGTCATTTGAACGTTCAAAATTGCAAGTTCCATCGTTAATAGGCTTCGTGTTGCTTTTCAGTATGACATACATAAATAATCTATCCACAAAACGCGACGCTATTTGTTCTGTGACAGAAACGAACTTACCATCCCTTGATCAATGAGGATCTGGATCAGTTTTGCTGCATATCATTGTGAATGAGTTAGAAAGATAGTGATTAATTTCTGCAATTGTTATGAGAAGGTTGCATATAGACTCTTTTCATTTGGTAATATTCAAATACAATTGATTAAAAGTATGTAATATTTTGCTGTACGTATCTTCTTCAATTTGAATGTTTAAATTTTGAATACTTAATTGAATACCCCTTATACCAAGTATGAGTTTTAAAATGTCAATCAAGATTACTAAAAACAATAATTCTGTGAGAACTTTGGTCCGGGCCTAGGGATGTGGGAGGAAGGGAAGGAAGCCATATCCAAAAACAATCTATTTATTGATCAGGCGATTAGCTACACTAATTCAAGTAATTTTAAATAAGAAATGCGCCCAATCTAACCATTATGTAGATAAATAACGAGGTACAAGAAGTATGAGAAGACTTTAAATATCGACCCACTTATTTCAGGATCGAATCTACTTTCCTAATTATCTGAGCACTCATTAAACTCTAGTGATCAATCGTCACTTTAATTCTTTCACTTATCAAATATCTGAAATACATTATAAAATGGAATAATACCTTATCAGTAGCTATTCATCCTATCTCCTCAATCTCTCTCTCTCTCTCTCTAGCTTGGAAACCTAGACTATATATAGCAGACCTAATTTAAATAATCAGGGTTTCTTTTTCAGAGGTTTCGTTGTGAATAAAATATATTTGAAAGACCAAATATTTCCCAAGAGGACTTTATTAAGGAAAGTACGCGGATAGAGCCGTCACAATCCCACATTTTGTTAGTTTTACTTTTTAAATGATGGTATTTAAAGAGCACTGTAACTTTGATTTTGAACTTTTTAAAAATAAATTACACTTCATCCTAAAATTTGAAATGAATCGAGAAATGAGCTTTGCGAATCGCTTATGAATCGCATGAAATACTTTAATTCGCAAAGAATCTATTTCCAACAAAAATGATATTTATTTTATTCATGTCTTCCTCGCATCCAAATTTAACGGTTGCTTGAGTATTCCTCAAAGCGAGAACTCAAAGAATTTATTAAATGTTATCAACTCTGAAAATTCAATTACCTCTACTATTTCAGCAACTTAATATCTTTTTCTCGTGAAATATATTCATTTTCCACTTTAGTAAAACGTACTTCTCGAAGCGTGTCGTAATCAGATTATAGAGACAGTGCTCCTTGCTCACTAATGAGGAGAAAAAGAACTGATAATTGAGAAGCTTAATAAATTATTAACGAAATTAATTAAGAAATAAAATTATATGGTAATTCATCTCGTCGTCTTCTCTTTCCTGAAGCTCTCTCGCGGGTCTCATCTTCTATTCGAAAAAGTGTTTGTAGTAAGAATAAGAGGGTAAAAGCCATTAAATTTTCAATTTTATTTCGGAAAAGGAATTTCTTCTCCAAGAATAATTAACAGATTTTTTTCTTTCTGTATTTTTCTAAAGCGATCTCAACATTACAATAATGCGTGTTCGGCTTTACAATAAGCGATACAAATTACGAGGATTAAAATGTACCTTATTGGAGTAATATATATTGATATGCATTCTTATTTAGCTTTTTTGATGACTGGCACTGATGTAGATTAAAATAGATAATATATATTCTGGAAGACAAAAAAAAGAGATTTGGATGCTACAGTACTTATATACATCATGAATGAAGATTGCTTTTTTTTTAAAAAAAAAAAGATGAGGGGGCTTACCATTTTTAAGGTTAGTTTACTTTTTTTCTGAATATAATACTAAAACATATCCTTCGAAACATTATGGGTAGGAATTCTAAATTCATTATTAATATAAAGGTAACATACCTAAAAAACATTAAAAAATGCTTAGATTTTCTTCGACTCAATGATCAATAAATCAGCTATTTCTAGGTCCAGCGTGAAAATTAAAGATCATTTACCAGCTAAATTGATAATTATAAAATATTTTTATTAAAGTAAGGATAGACTAATATCATTAAGAAAAACTAAAATTAGAATAAGAATGTTAAGAGTATTTTTAAAATTTTCTTTTATATAATAACAATACGTAAGTAATAAATACTTTGTAAGTATGAAATCTATCAGTTACAATACTGCCATCAATGATTTGAGAAATAAAAATTTTGTATAGTAAAAATACATAGAATTTTGAATATTTATATTACATTAACTTATAACAGTGACAAATTTAGCTAAAAAAATAATTCAATTTTTTTTTATGTAGTTTAAAAACTTTTTATAAAGATATATGCAATAATTGGGTAATTTTGTTCTAACAGTACTTAATTATGAGATGACTATTTTTTTTATGGTTTATAGGAAACTAAGAATGTAATTTATAGTAATGTTTCTGAATATATAAAATCCTTAGATGTATATTATATCTTCATATGGTACTTAATAATATTGAAATTAAAACCATGTGCCTTGTCATGAGCATTAGTGCATAGTAACTTATACTTAAATTGTAGTTAATTTCCCATATATTCAAGTAGTTGACTGTATCAGATTATGGTGGTCTAGATTAAAATTTATACTGTGTATGAAATAATTATAAGTAAGTATAAAATTTGTTTTCTTAAGCTCTTTAATCTGTTGTTTAATGTCTTTATTCATAATTAATACCTATTGTAAAGTTTAACTTGTAAAATAATAACCTGTATTTTTAGTTGACTGATAATATATAAAAATTCTTCAAATACCTCCAGAGGCATTCTATATTTGATAACTATCTAAAAGATTAAATGTTCTATGTTTAAACATTTGATTTTCGATAGTCGTATTCTTATTAGTATTAATAATCTTTTTAAAAATCAGAATTTTATTAAAAATAATTGCTTTTTCCTTGATTTTTATTTTTACAAAAATTCTATAGCTATAAGATTAAATTTTTTTCCATTTAATTCACTTTTCTCCAAGAAATATTCTAACTAACTCTGGGCAAAAAAGAATATAATAATTTTCAAAATAAAATTAATTGGAGAGTGGGAGAATTTTTGTTTTGAAAAAAGAATAATGTTTTAGCGAACCCCTTATTTTTTAAGGAAAAGAGGCTAAAAATATAATATCCCTTCGCTCTTTCTGGTTTTATTAAATGGTGTGAAATAATAAATACCTTTCTTTTTTTACATGGTGAAAGTTTTTTTTTTTTTTTTTTACCTTTCATCTGTTGCAGAATTTTCTTTTCTGTTTTAGTAATCAAATATTCGAGTATTATGTACAGAGTGTGTTGGATGAATAACTGAATTATAAGGATTGTTCCGTTGACTAAATTACATAAAAAACTGAAAGAGTTAATTAAAATCTACGCTCATTTCTTTGGAAACTGTGTCTATGTCCTTCGCATTAATAAAATACAACCTCTGAGAATAAATTTCGGTGAATAAAGTCAAAAAGGCCGATCTGGCAACTCTGCGGAAACAAAACTGCACATGCGTAGTGGCAAGTGTTGACCATCTGCCCTCACCAAAATAAGTGACCGAAAGATCCCTTTGAAGTTTTATTTTACTCATGGCAAGACATCGACAGAAACTTATTCGACACTGGTATGTGTTTATGAAGATCAACCATTATTGAAGTGTGTGTAGGAGTGGTTTGCCTGTTTTCGAGAAGGTGAGGAAAGTGTTTCTGACAAACCCCGTAGCGAAAGACCGGTGACCTCCGTCAGTAACGAAAACATTGAGAAGGTGAGTAAATTAATCACGAAAGATCGTCGATTAACTGTGTACATAAAGGCTGGACGATGAATGCTGCAAGATACATTGAAATTTTGACCTGTTTCATGAAACGTCTAACGCAGAGTACGAACTCAGTTCGCACAACACGGTTTATGGTTGTTTTTTCACGACAATGCTGGACCTCCCACAGCCAATATTAGCAAACAGTTCCTGGCAGAAAGAAAAAAAAAGGGGGGGATGCAAATTGAACATCCACTATTCTCTCCAGATCTCTAACCTGCAGACTTCTTCCTATTCCCAAGACTAAAACTCGCCTTGAAAGGAAAGAGATTTGACGATATTTCTGACATTCAACGAAACGTGACGAGGCTTTTCAACTCCATCTCAAAAGAAGACTTCTTGCAAAGTTTCCAGGATATATATAGCAGATCTCAGCAGTGCATAATTAATGGAGGTGACTATTTCGGAGGACAGTAAGTTAACTTTTGTTAATATTTCATCTACGTTAATGTTACAGGACTATTCTCCGAACTTTATTGTCAGAAAGTAATATTTATTGAGATAATATTTTATATTATTATTAATATAAAATATTATTACTATAAGAGATCATTGTTGAATGTTTAGGAATAAAACACTTAGAGGAAAGTTAGATGCATTAACGAGTTATTCTTTGTTATTGTGGTATTAACGCGGAGATAATTGATCCATTTTTCTTAAGATTTTTGTATTTGCAAATACGAGATTTTTTTAAAAAAATTATTACTATTAAAATAAAATATGTAAAAGAGTTTTAAATACCATGAATAAACATTAATTTCCAATTCTCCAGTATGTATGCTCATTAAAACGTTTACACTTTTTCTAAAACTATAGTTTTTAATTTTAGAAATCTTTTATTTCAGTAATTATGTAAATCAGGATTAGTAAAAAGCATATACCACAAAGAATACTTACTCGGTACCTCTTTCTGAAAGAGTTTTAATGATTTCATTTGAATGAAAAGCTTGTGAATCCCCTTTTACACCCTTAATGAAATATTGTATTTCAATTATGTTCAGAAACGTCACATTATAAAGCTGTACGAGGGCTATTAGCGACAGACCTCAATCAAGTGACGAGGATGACACCTGAGCTGACAACTCCACTCTGAACTTTCACACCCCGCAAAGGGAAGGACTTTGAGTCTTGACAGAATAAACGAGCATCTGGCCTCTCTACATAGTGGGGTTTAAGTGATACTATTCGTGCCCCTCTTGCTTTGACCATATTCTTGACCACTAGGCTTCAGCGGCCATGAAACCTTCTTTTACATCCCTACTTAACTGTTGTGCTTGTTGGCATTCCAGCGTAGATTGATAAAAAATAGAAGCCTTAGATCACTCCTAAGCTGACGAAGACAGCTTCGATAACCTCAACAGCTTTGTCAGAGAAAATCAAATCTTCTGGGCTGATCTTGAAAAGCCTGGTTTGAATTGCTGGGTAACTGAGGATATGTTGTGGAGACAGTTGAACATTAGGGCAGTATTTAGTTGTTATTATTCAATTATGTCCAGAGAACAGTTTATTTATTTTTGAGCTCATTGTTTAATCCTACATCAGTTTAAAATCTCGGGTTCAATTTCAGCTCGTAGCAAGAATAACAAAAATTTTTTAACTAAATATTTTTGTCCACTTCTACATAGTAAAACATAAAATAATGGTCAATAAATATTTGTATTCTGTTGAGAAATTCCTTCCACTCTGAGGAAACTGTACTTTGAAAGTCACTTCCTCACTGCAGATTTAGCCAATTACTATTATACTTCACAAGGGAATTCACTTCGTAAAAAAGTCAATTAACTTAGTTAACTCTTAACTTCCATTACTACGAAATCAAACATTCATTTGAATCGCTTAATCTTGTTTCCAAAGATTTGCATTAAAATGTAATGGAATTCATTTTCTTTTGACTTTAGATGTATCGATTCCAAAGGATATCGAACAAGCACAATATTAAAATAGTATCAATGATAAATTTCTACGTAACTGATACTTATAACTGGGGAAATAATTTTAATAATTAATCTATTAAGCTAGATTTATTTGAACCCTTGGCAAGGCAATTATTTCCAGCGATGGTACATTAAAATATTTTAGGGGACAAGCATGATTTAAGAAAAAAAAATCTATTTACTTTATTGGGTAAAATTATTCTGATTTTTAAGACCGCTTCGTTTAGTGAGAATATGTTTAGCAGCCCACCCCCACTGTGTGCTGTTAAAAGTCATTTCTATACCTTTCGTTTCCTTTTACCTCTCCCCACATAAAATTTCTAAAATGTATTTTGTAAATACTACAGCCTTCAAAAGGAATTAGTGAGTTAGAAATATTTTATATCCATAGATAATGTCGATGGAATTCAGAATTACTACATATTATTTACCATGATATTTATTGAAACAGAGATCAGTACCTAGTAAACACAACAAATTCATGAAATATGTTTGGAAATACTACCATATGTAAAGGGAATTGTAAATTAGACACACAACACAAATGCAGATGACTGATAAATAGATTAAATAGATCAATTTGGTAGTAAATATATTTACCATGGCATGGTAAAGGGTTAAGAACACAAAGTGGAGAGCATGAAGCTTATGCCATTTTCAGTAGTTTGTCTTTTGGTAAAAAAAGAATGTTTATTTTTTTAATAAAATATTACTTATATATTTGTCAATTTGAAATACTTAAAAAAGGAAGAGGTCCAATTCTATAAAAGCAGGATTGAGGTAGCATAGTAGTTATGGAAAAACTCGTAGCCGGAGTGTTGCGGGTTCGAGTTCTGGTGCCACTAAAGACCCGTCGTGTAGAGAGGAACGGTTCACGTTAATTCTGCCGAAACTCAATGTCTTCCTGTTGTTTTGGTAGGGGGGTTGATGAGTGGTGCTGGCTCAGCTTTCATCCTCGTCACTTGGCTGAGATTCAAAATGACGAGGGCTGGCGCCAATAGCCCTCGTGTTGCTTTATAATGCGACGTTAATAAAACTCTCACTCCTTAAAATATAATTTCCGACTGATGACGCTAATTACACTCGTGTTCAAAGTTTAGGCTGTGACGGGGCTTTATCGGTAAGAGATTGATTATTAAAGTTTAATTATAGAGCGGACTCTAGCTAGTTAAGGAATCTGCTATAGATAAAGATTCGGAAGTTCATTTATCACAAAGATAGTGAGTAGGATTTCTGGCGCTAATTTAACTTAGTATTAATAATTAGGTCGTATCATTCCTGATGCGATTTTCCTAGTAAGACTTGTGTTGCATTGATTAATATATACTGAGATAATTATGAACTAGAGATTTATTATGGAAGGTTCGAGTGGTCAATCATTTATCCCCACAAATCTAGGTCGCGTGGATGAAGAGATGATACCCCAGGGCAGGGGGGGAGTATCACAAGGTCACAAACATAAAATCTGTGGAAACTAAGGAACTATTATTTACTGCGTTGCCCCCCAATTTGGTACAGAGACATATTAAAATATGAGAAAGAATATAACAACATAACTATATGAAAAATATCAACTAGAATTTTTGAAATATATATCTTAGAAGTGGGTTTATCCATGTTTTACGGCAACAGATGGGAGCAATTTTAAGAAAAAAAAACGCCGATAGTTATTTCAAATGGTTGTAACTCTGAAAATAATGTGAATTTTTCAGAAATCATAGTTGAGTCTCTGTAAAGAGGTCTGAGATATATACAGGCAAAATATTATTATGATAAAAGCATTTTTCACAAAAGGAGAACATTTTGAAAAAAGATTATTCTAAGTTAATTTTTTGCCGAAATATTGTATTTAAATAATTTTTTTTTGTCAAAATATCCTTAAAACAATTTTATACATGTATTCTAATCTAAGTGACACTCAATATCATGAAAATTATCTATTTATGCGCTTTCTCAAAATCACGGTTCCGAACGTAGTCGGATACCTTAATAGCGTAGGAGTTGAGAAAAGTAAGTATTGTATCTTTGATGTTCTATACCTTCCATCCACTGTCTAAGGTGGGAGCTGAGACGAGGTGACTCAAGAAACGAAAAATTAGATTTGTGCCCGGAAGATAATATACCTTTTTTTATCTACCTGTGCTCCTCAGAGACAGATTGATTCCTGTGTAATGGATTTTGGTATTTCTGTTTCAACAACTGGTGCATCGAGTTACACCGAAGCGTAGATAGAGAAACAGACGAATGAAATCCTGTCACCTTGACTTGTAAAGACTTGACTTGTTGTATTCTCTGAAATGAAACTAGTATCTTTGCATTTTTTGGCATCGGCTTAGCCGCAATGGCTGATTAAACATTTCAGGGAGTTTGCAGCACTGGAGAAGTGAATCCTGATGCCAATAAAAATGAGAATTTTTTAACGTCACATTACAAAGCTACACGAGATGGATCTCGTAATTTTGAACCTCAGTCAAGTTACGAGGACAATACCTGAGCTGGCTCTCTCTTCTCTTAACTACTCCTCAACAGAATGACACTGAGCTTCGATCGATTTAATGCGCATCGGTCCCCTCTACACGGTGGGTCTTCAGCAGTACTAGCCTCGAACTCATAACATGCCAGCCATGAGTTCGTGACCTTAACTCCTTGGCTACCGACCCGATAATAACGCTGTATAGAAAAGCTGATGCATGTTAAATCTTTCACGGTGCAATGTTCTAACATTAGTGAAGTATTTGGAGGCTGGACTGTGAAGACTTTGGTGTTGTTCTCGAAGGTTGGCCGTGGCTCTAAATTTCAAGGAACGTCATCAGTTTTGCTCTCGTGTGACTTCTGAACATGACATCAAAAATGAATCAATAAATGTACATTGTCTTGGAGCAAAAAAATCGCATATGCGCTGAATATGGTTTTTAAATAAGTAAATTTTAAATTTTTAGTTTGAATGTATCAAATCAGATTGTGAATCATGTTCATTTTCAGTAATCAAAAATCAAAACAGCATTACATTTGGGAGAATTAATACATACACAATACATATTATTTGTCTTGTGAATCCGATTATAATTTTTATGCTATGTGTCTCTTTATACTCCGATTATAATTTGTATCCGAATTTCATTTCATTTGGAATATAAAAGAAAAAGAACCAGGTAATAATATCATAAAGTAACAATATAATATAATAATCAGCTAATAATTAACATTTCAGTCATACTCTAAATTTGTGTTAAGTAAAGTTTAAAAAAAAACGTGGTATATTTTCCCCAAAATGTAATCCTTTGAAAGACTTAACTGGGTTGACAGATATTTTCAATCTGTAATTCCGAAATATAATACCGAAATATTATAATATCAAGAATTTATTCTGAAAGCACAAAATAAAAGCAAATATAGAGCATTATTTTGATTTTTAAGAATTAGAAAATATACATATACAAATTAAATTTACTTCACAAAAGTAAAAAGTATGAAAATAAATAACAGTGAGAAAATTAAAATGCCACACTTAAGCAGAGAAATGAAACTTCGGAATATTCAAACAGGTTTTCAAAACAAACGAAGGTGCAATATGTAAACTCCGATACTTTCTCAGCGTTCTGGATGAAAATTTCTTAGAAAACCATTATTAGAAAAATCTTAACTACCTAGCTTTCCATTTCCGATTGCTATGCATATCACCTACAACGAAACGCATTCGAGAGAAATGGCGAAGTACACGCAAACTTTCTGAGGAATTCTTAATGATAGAGATAAATAAAACACGTAAATAGCATTGTGTTGTGACTCTGAATATTCCATCTGCATTTTATCTTCGGATACAAATATGCGCGATGCAACGATTATTGAGGATGCATCTGGTGCTAAATAGTCAAGAGTAATATAAAGGAAAGATAAAAAAAAAAGAAATTCTTGCCATTAAAATCTGGAACGATGCCTAATATATGAGTGGGAGAGGGGAATGTCTTTCCACCAATTAAATAACTTCAAAACAGTATTGTAGTGCTTCTTAAGGTTTCAGTATTTGCTACCCAATATTCAATCCTAATTTTCATCTCGCCCGCTCCATACAATAACAATGTATTGAATGCAATAATACACTTTGACACTAAAGTTACAATAGGACTTTAACCTCTTAAGTGCTACCAACATATATAAACGTATCACTCAGCTAATCACTCGCTCGTTGGCATGATGTGAGAGTGGGGTGCCAGCTTGTCACTAGACCGAGGTTCAAAATTATGAGGTCAATTCCCACCCTCGTATAGCCTTATGAATGAGTGAATATTAACGTCTCAATGTTCAGCTACACGAGGGCTTTTGGTGACGCACCTCGTCATTTTGAACCATGGTCAAGTGACGAGAACGACACCTTAGCTGGCATCCCCTCTCCTAATTACCACACCACACCAACGGGAGGACGTTTGAGCTCTCGACAGATTTAAAGTGCATCGGTCACCTACATGGTGGGTCTTCAGTGGTACTGGGCTCGAACTCATGACACGCCAGCCACTATCCGATACCTTGACCACTAGGCTACCGCGTCCGTATAGCCTTATTGGGTGACGTTAATATAACTGTCACTGTTTATATTTTAAAAAGGACACGTGTCTCTATACATATCTATGCAAAAATTGTATGATTATGTCTTAATTAAGTTGGAAAATAAATACTTGTCTCAGTATAAATGGATTTTTTTTCATTATTTGCACAAATTTGAATAATGTTGGACACTGCCATAATACTTATAACATTAAAGTATCTTCATATATAAGAGGAATAAGAAAACTATAAGTATGCAAATAGAAATATTTCATAAACACACTACCAGCTCCTGGGGAAGTGAAAGGATATTAACGTCGCACTGTTCAGCCACACAAGGGCTTTTAGCGACGGACCACGCAATTTTGAACCATGGTCTAGTGATGTGGACGACACCTGAGGTGATACCCCTCTCCTAACTACCACGTCACACCAACTGGAGGACGTTTCAGCTCTCGACAGATTTAAAGTGCATCGCTGCCCTACAAGGCGTGGTACTGGGTTCGAACTTATGACATGCCTACCATGATCCGATACCTTTGCCACTGGGCTACCGCAGCCTCCCAGCTCCTGGGGAATGAACAAAGTCTGCAAAGGTAAAAAATACCAATTCGCAGCCCCTTTAGAGAATAAAAAATTAAACACAGCTTTAAAAAAAGACAACAAATAATTTCCGTAAAAACACTTATTCTTTCTTGATTTCCGAGCAAAACTTTATGTGTGATTCTGTAAGTATTAAAACTCCAAGTATAACATCTATTTCAATTTTATCCTTAAGATTTAAAAATGATAGTTTTTAAAGCATTTTCCAACATATTTTATTTATTTCTCAACTATTTGGGCAAAGCAAAGACATAAATAATTCACTTAGGTGATTTAAATTTTATAAACTAAACACATTTTCCAACTCTCCAGACATTCTAACTTCTTCAAGAAGCTCGATGTTCAACCAGGATAAGCATGTAGACTGCGAAATTGCTAATAAAACTAAGGTAAATATGCTAAACATCATGGCAAAGTATTTTTCAGGTATAAAACAGGAGTTTATGCGGTGTACGCTGTCAACTTGGTTTATCTGGAAGAACACAAGCGTAAAACCTCCCCGAGGAAAGAGTGTCTACCAAGAATTGAAGCGAGGAGAACTGGTCTCCCTCCCCTAGGGGCGTTTGCTGAAATTGCCCACTGTTATCGAGTCAGACATTTGCGAGGGCGCTAAGGACACCGGTATCACTTTCTGTGGGAATACAAGAGACAGCAATTGATAGGTTTCAGAGGAGGGGGCTAGTGTGTGTTAAAGAATTCATACTCATGCTGATAGTAAATTTATGTTTTTAAAGTTTGATTCCTAAATTTTGAAGTTTCACACAATAAAGTTTATATGGCAATAGATTCTATTGTCTTACTTTTTATGCAAAAGTTTTGTTTCTTTCAAAATGGAAACTTGAGATGAATTTCAATAATTCGATTATCTAACTCGAATACTTAAAGTTAATATCTTAGGCATGAAAACAAATAAAGGCTGTTGACATACTAATTCCTAATGAAATTTAGAAAGTTATCCCGAAAAAAAAGAATATTTGATTTAGCTAAGCCTTTTAAAACTGAATATAGTACAATCACGTTCATAAGTAAAGGATAACGCAAGTTCTGGCAAAGAAAGAGTCAGGGGCAAAGCAAATGTGACTAATTTGTAAAGTCTTTTTATTAAACAAAAGATAAAGAGCAAAAAAAAAAAAGATGCTATATGTTTGTTACCGTTATTAAAAATTGCGATTTTCTCTCCCAGGAGCAAATTACAAAAATAAATCTATTTACAAAAACCAGTATTACATGCTTGGTATGATGGTTAACTCATAGTGTGTCTCCCAGACGATGCAATACAGTAAGCACAACGCCTAGGCATGCTGAGTATCAAATTATAAATCTGATGTTGGGGAATATTACGACCCTCATGCAGCAATGCTATTGAAAAGTGGAAACATTTCTTACCAGATAATATTTTTTTTAAATATTTTCATGGCTTTATTTCTTATAAAACTGTTATGTGCTACTTTTTTTCAAGAATGTACTTTTTTGGTGTAAGGCATATTTCTGTAACACGTATACGTTTATGTGCTGTATTCATTAAATATTGTTTAGTATACTTTTCTTCCAAATTTCATGCTCATACATTTATTAATTTTAAATTACACACATACACAAATGTAAAGGGCGGAGTGTGGGGTTACTTCCAGTTTTGAAAATGCAATAAATCACATCACATGTTTCGTTCAACATTATTGTTATTTTCCACCTACCACCCAACACTGGAACTTTGAGTTTGTTGTTGTTACTAATCCTTCAAGGTCTGAAGAAATCAGACAAGATCAATAAGTCAGTTTATTCTGATGAAATCGAGCACAAGAAGAGGAGAAATATAGCACCGAAATATAGCAAGTCAATAGCACCGACTCTTCAACTTGCGCACCGTGTAACCACTAGTGAATACATACTATGTATAGAGCCAAATCCCATTGTAAACTCATATGAATACATGGCTTGTCTAGGAGTACAACCAGAGTAACAGGCACAGAACACATTATAAAGTAGATTTTATTTTATTAAGATTGTATAAAATTACAAAAATTAACTTATACAAAATATCCGGGTTACAAAAATTTAAAATCTTTGCGAAATTACTCGAAATGTTTCTTGGAACAAAAAGCTTTTTCACATGTGTTACAAAAGTACAATATTGTCACTTTAATTTCATTTCTTCGTCTTCTGCATTACACATACATAAATCCGCGTCAAAGTCACTGTCGTATTCTTCGGTTCCCAGCAAACATTCATATTTAGTAACGCTTTCGTAGAAATCCAACGACGATGCCATATTGGTAAAAAAAAGTAAAAACAAAAATAGTTTTACTTTATAAAGCAAAACGAAACGCAAAAGAACATGTGCCTTAGTCAGAGACTAAAGGAAAAATGTAATGTGCGTCTTAACGTTAAGGTCAGTATCCTCAGAAATCCCAGATTTCTGGGGATACTAGAAAGGGCAGTGTGGTACTCGCAAGGGGTTAAGCTTCCAATAATTTCCATTAAGTTGTGCGACAACGAAATGAGAAACGAAGATGTGCATGGAGTAATCCTTGTTTCAGGTGATGTAACGATCTTAAAGGAGTACTTGTATAAAGCAATAAGAGGTGTCTACCAACGTAGCCCCAAATATTTTCTATCGGTTTCAGGTCTGTAGATTGAGTTGGCTATTTTAAAACCGTTATCCTCAATATAGTCCTCAACAAGCACAGCTCATTGATATCACGCAGTATTATGCATCAGAATGAATTAATTACTAATAAAATTGGCCTCAATTATTTATAGTTGGCTCACACTCTACAGAAACTACAAATTTTAAGACACATGTTGTTGTTTCTTATGCCACCTGATCTCGACTGCGAAAGTTTCAGGCCCACGAAATTCATCATGGCAAGAGGCTAGATGTATGCGTGTCGTTATCCGTAGCCCCTTGAGCACCATGCAGGTGAGGGTAGGATTTAGTTTGGTTCCACCCCAATTTTGGAGGTGAATGCATTGGGGGAGGGGGGTCAGGACCTTCCACCTCTCTTCCTCTTCCACCAACCTCACGAGTGGACTTTTGGCTCGACGGCTATTTAGAGAAACCCCTTGCCGCAAAGGCACTGTACATTTATAAGCATCCATGCTTCCTCTGGGATTCAAATCCAGGTCTAGCGGCATAGCAGTGATCTTCGCTAACCATTATACCTGATGGGCGATTTTCAGATATATTTTTAAGATCTGTTCAGAATAGAATCACATAACTGTAGTAAGTAAACTGTACTTTTTTTCTATTTCAAACCGACATACTAAATAGGAACATCACAACAGAATTTTTCTTTAACATCCTTACAAAAAAAAAGCACGTATCCCTTTATAAATCTTAGTATCGCCAGATAAAACTATTTCTTAATATAAAATAAGAGAGAAAGTTCACACATCGCTTCTTTTATGCTCCAATTCGATTCAATATCTGCTGAGAGGTTCAAAGAATGTCCAAGGAAACTACTTTAGAAGAAGTATATAGTTTATTATTGAACACTTTTGAGTGCTTCTTTCAAAAACAACAAAGGAATTTTTTGCAGGTTGAAATTCGAAATTCGATTTTCTACTTTTGCGTCTTTTTCTGAAACATTCCATACAGGCAGACATCATGGAAACTACTACAAATTTAAAGAATCACCTCTATATATAGAATTAAAATCTTAAAATATACATGAGAAACTTTTATTGAGGAATTCCAATTTTTCGATTAATATCAATGCTCTACTTATACTGCAGTGTCAAAATATGTCTTTTAGAATTGTGACACAATGTTATTTTCGAATTTTTTATATAAGCTTTATTCTATGAGCAGAGATACTATGATGTGATGCAATTATAAATAAAAGTTTAAAGAGCAAAATAAATACAATGAAAACCGAATAGTAATTTTGGAAAACCACTTTAATATTATTTAGTACTTGATATAAAGCAGAATAACCAAATAATGTTTTGTCATTTTCAAAGAGCTTATGACAATTCTGTGAAGATGAAATTTATCATATTAATTAAACATATTAAATTAAATAGAAATGCAAATAAATTCAAAAGGTAAATTAAGCAGTCTTTTGTAAAGGAAAATGGCGGAAATTTATTCTTTCAAGCTAATAATAATATTTACCAACAGCTATGTTGCCAAAGGTTAAAATAATACAGAGGTTCTACTTAAAATTGGGGATGCATTCGAATTAAATTTATGCGTTAAAATAAATTATTGTGCATTATTTTATTTTTGCTCCTTAGACTGAGTAACAGATATGTTGAACAGATTCTTCGGGAAATGGTTTTTGTAGATTATCAGTTCTTTGGTTCGTCGCTGCGCCTAAAGTTGCAGGTTTGACCCCGGCCCTAGTCTGTGAATGTTAATGATGCATAAAATCGACAGCGTCTATGTTGTATGATTATGTGGCATGTAAAAGATCCCTTGAGTGCCTGTTTGGCTTGGGTGCTTTCGGCAAATTTAAACTCCAAGAACACGTTCGCTTCATCGGAGCTCAGGTGCCTCTCTCTGGGAAGGAAAGTGGGCGCCAAAATTACTTGCGGCAATTGGTATCGCCTATATAGTACCGCTCTAAAAAGCGATATCACCTCCTGGAGAATGTACTAGATTTGAAATAGTGAACCGCAACCCCATTGGGGAAAAAAGTTCTCTTTTTCTCAAAACTGTGTTTCTTATAGGGATAAAATCAACTAATCTAGGCAATTTTTGAATAATTGGAAAAACTCTTCCAGAATTTATAACTTTCTATTTCTTTAGAATTTTTGTTGTTTTCTTTTTCTGCTACTTTAATTTCGGGATCAAAGAAATCTGTGTGTTTTTTAAAAGCTTTAAATTTTGAGAAAAATATTTTTAAATGCAAAGGCAATATTTTTCTTACAAACTGTATTAGAAAAAAATGAGCTGTATTTTTCAGGATCGCTACTCGTTTATTTCATACTTTACGATTAATTTTCATTGGTGAAAATTTTAAGAAAATTAACAGATAGGTTGTTATACATCACCAGATATGAGGCAAATGTTGAAAAGTTCTACCAATGAATTGAAAACCAAGGAAAAAAGTAAAAATCTACAAGCTTTATTATTGTACTCTATAAAAGGATAAAATAAAAACAGAAATTTACATATTTTAATTCAGTAAAATAAATTTGAATCGTCTTAATTATGCTCTTTTATTACAGTTTCGAGCACTCTATTAAAGTAGTAGCGAGAGACGCGCGCGCGTATAAAAAATCCCAAAATCATCTCTTCTAATTAATCTTCGATCCAAGATGTATTTCTTTTCTACAAGAAAACCTTAATGACTTTTATCCTCTTTTGGCATTCTATTTGGGGGAAAAAGATTTTACAGCATGGGTGATGAAATTTGTGCGAGAGTATTGTAAAAGAGAAATCGGAAAGACGTATCGCCTACATTAATTATAATCCTTCATTAATTCTGTTAATAATTTATTGAGTTGCACCCTTAGCAATTACTTTTCTTTTCATTACCATGTGAGAAATACTTAATCCGATTTAATAACTACAATTCGCTTCCAAAGGTGCATTTGAGTAAAGTACAGAATGAATTTGTAATGTGAAAAATGTAAAATGGATGAAATAGGAGGGATACTTTATGTTTCAGAAATAACACAAGTTATCACTGAATAAAACTTCCATCATTTTCAGGGTCATTCGAACATGAATTAAATAATGATTTAGAACAAAGGTTCCCAAATTTTTTTGTCCCATAGACCCCCTGCCGTGTTTTTCGGTTTTGGGTACCCTACTTATCTAATATTGAATTTTTGCAAAATTTATCAAATTACATGTCTTTTTGACAGCTCTGATATAGAGCCACTTACTTTAAAATATTAAAATTTCTAACTGTAGTTAAGTATAGAGTGTTTAAAACTGGAAACACACATGTTTTTTTTATCTAATTTCAATTAAAATTTAATTAATACATAAAATAAAATACTTTTAATGGAATGGAAGAATCTGGAATTTCTTTCAACCTGATGGATCCAAAAATTCCAGGTATCGATTTCTAAATTTTAAGATATTCGTAAGTACCTATTCCAATCAGTTTCTCTTGCAATCTGAGATTTTTTTTATGTGACCATATTAACTCATTGTCTTCTGTGGTATTACCATAGTCAAAGCATTCACAAACCTACGTTTTAAAGATTGAGTTAAGGGTATTTAAATGCTGAACGTAGATTTAATATCATTTTCCGGTCAGTTTGTTTGTGACAAATGGAGAAACTGGGAAATATTATACTCCTTATTTTAATTCTGGCAAGAAAGGCTGAAATGATAGTTCTTGTAACTGAAAATTAACCTTATTAAATTCAGTAACAGAATCTATTAAATAGGTAAATTAGGTTTATAAGTAAAGTTGTTAAATAGGTAAATTAGGTTTATAAGTAAATTTGTTAAATAGGTAAATTTTCTTTTAAAATTAGTCACGATCTGGTTTAATGAGGGCCACTATCTCAGACCCCATTCACACCTCAGAGACCCCCAAATTATTTTTTTGCTGACGTGGACTCCTTCCAGATCTTCATAGACCCCTGGTGGTCAATATAGGCCTCTTTGAAAATCGCTGATTTAGAAGAATAGCATGAAATAAGAAAATACTAAAAAATCAAGTTTACATGCATTTTTTTTAAATCGTTTCTATTGGGATTTCTTATTCGAGAATACAAAAATACTTCATATCTCTCTATGAACTGTCCTCTCAGTTACTTATATGTATATCTACAAAACACAATATTCATTATTAAACAGTGTAGAAAATGTAACAGAATGCGATCGGATGACCTCTTTAATTGAGTTCTTAAGGTCATGAAGTCGTGGCCAGGGCTATCGAATCGTGATTTCGATTAATGGAGCCAATGAAGACCTTCCATGAACAAGTTAAACCTTCCGAGGCTCAGTGAGTGAGGGAGAGGGAGAATTATTGACGCGCGTCGCACTATAAAGCTGCACCAGGGTTATTGGCGGCGAACCTCGTAATTATGAATCTCGGTCAAGAAACGAGGATGACATCTGGGCTGTCACTCCCCTCTCCCATCTTCTACACAATACCAACGGGAGGACGTTTGAACCTCGTCAAATTTAACATGCAGGTCTTCCCCCCCCACACACACACACACATACCTCCTACACGGAGGTTATTCAGTGGCACTAGGCTTGCACTCATGATACACCAACTACGATTCCGCGACCTTGATCACTAGGTACATAACATTTGTATATTCGTTAACATACGATGAATACTTACCAAAACGACCAGTATACTAGAAAAGATTAATGAATTTTTAAAAAAATGTGATAAACAACTTTTTTAAAGATGATTACAATAACAAAAGAAAATTTCATTACACTAGTGAAATAAGCATTCTATTAAAAAAACAGATTTTTTTTCAAATCCTACTATTAATTCCTTCTATAT
>BMAV01020849.1:424230-448772 GCA_019973955.1 Trichonephila inaurata madagascariensis
TTTCCAGAATTTTTAGAACTGATGTTCCAAAACTCTTTCCATTGATATGGAATTAAGAAATAATAAAAAATATACTGATATATAATAATTAAAAATTGAACTGGCGTTCAAAATTTTTACAACTGCATGGATATGCAAAGCAAAAGACCGTACACTAACGTGTACAAAAATAAAATCAAACTTCTCTCTCAATAAAATAGATTCTAAACAGTATAATTTTAAAATATTTCTTTCGTTTTAGATTACAGGGAGTTGCAAGCAAAAACTCTTACCTGATTCATTTTTCTCGCGGAGAGAGAGAAATCCCACAACTCCTCGAAATAGTAAGAATCCTACCGGTTGCGCCACTAAAGGTTTGATTCTAAGCAATGGACACGGAAACAAATTAAAGACATGGGGTCTAAAATTTAAATATTAAAGTATATTTTAAAGAAAAAACACTTAATTTAACTAACAACACCCAGTGGCTGAGTGATTAGTGCATCGCGCTTCCACACCACATGTCCGAGGTTCAAATTCCGGGCTGGGCAAGCTTGACTCAGTCTTTAATCCCTTCAGAGGGTCGATAAAAGAGTACCAAGCTTGCTTGGGAACTTAACACTGGGGGTTTTCGTGTCAGACTGATCACCTGACCGGAACATTTGCTCATGATTCGAGGTCGCGTACACTGAGTTGGGCATAGTAGGCCTGACCACTCATGGGCTGTTGCGCCACAGAGTTAAGTTATACTCTTTTCTATTATACTTATAACTCTAATGTTCGTTTGTTATTTTTATTCTCCAATTATTATCTTTTCGATATCGTTTATAAAATCATAAATTTAATATTTATTTTGCACATCAAACACAAAAAAGAATATAAACCGCCATCGTATCTTTCTATTTTTAAATCAATTTGATTAAAATGAATGTACGAATTCTTGAAGCAAATTTATGTCCTTTCCTAAAGCACGCAAATTAAATTGTACTCTTTATTCTGAAGAGCCTCCGAATGAAGCATGGAACATTTTACATTTCTGAGATCCAACAATGTTCTTGTTTAATAATATTACTAAAGCAACTCTCAACTAATATCAAATGCATAGTAATTTCCTGTTTTAAAATAAACCATATAACTCTTATAGCGCAGAAGTTCAATTTAAATTTACTTTGAATCTGTTCTGACATGTTCTTTTTTTTTTTTTTTATTTTAAGTTTTTTCTTTAAGCTTGCTTTTTTGCGGGAAGTACAGAGAAATAACAATATGTAAATTTTCTTTCGTCATTACCCTTACAAATTAGGATTACATACTCGTATACCACTGCATTAATTAAGGGGATCCGGCACTTCCATGGGAGCCCATGTTTAATTACGTAAGTTTATGTACCTTTTTCTCAGAAACTTCTTTATACTAATAAATGAAATTTTCACAGTCGGTTATATGTACTATCAATAAAACTTTAATGGAGGGTTTTGTCTTTTTGTTAAAAATTAAAATAATTATGAACTTTTTGAAAAATGCCAAATTTTTTTCTGTAAAATTTAGTTTAAAAATACATTATCTAAAACAGTTCGCTAAATATATCTTATTCCCTCCGTTAAAAGGTGTAAATATGTTGAAAGTATGCTCACTGAAATTTGAGGATCTTACATTTATTAGTTTTTGATAAAAAGGTACATAAAGTGAAAAATATTGCATTTGGAGAAAACAGGCTTTAAAGTAAGAATTTGTTATTTGTCAATGAAAGTGTGGCTTCCTTTTAAAAAATAAATAAAAATACTTCAAATTGTCGTATTTCGATATATCAGATATCATTTTAAGCAGAAGTGTTTGAACTTTTAAAAAATGTAAGAAAGTCAAAATAAATAATTTTTCAAAAATCTATGTGCCGGACCCTCTTAAAGAAAGTATTCACTTATAATTATGATCTATAATTAACACATTAAATGAAAAGAATTGAGGTAGCTCCTAATTTAGAATGTTAACAAATGCTTAAAATTACTTTCCTGTAGAATTTATGAATTTAGAAAATATTTTTCTTATTCAGCAGTCATCATTGAAAAAGTAATTTTATAAAGTAAGAGAAAAAAAACAGAAAATTTAGAATTTCAGCTTTCATTTTTATTTTTAACTAATCTAAATTATTACAATGAGAGTCGAGAAGGAAAATGTACATTTTAGAACAGCAACACACAACTGGTAAGCTGTTGTTGTTGTTGTGTCCTTCCCGAAGGGAGGGAATGAAAGTTGCTAGAGTCTGAGACAAGTTGGACTTCTACACGATAGATGGTGACAACACCTATCTCCACCTCCACAATTTATAGGCCTGGAACTGGAGAGGAGGGAAATATTCTCTTCCCCCTGCACCCGTGGTTTCTGCCGCGACCTCCTACAAGACTTTCGGACCCACTGATTTAACGAGCACGTACTCCGTGTATACTCCGAAGGAATTTGGTGGCATCGGGCATCGAACCCAGGCCCTCCGGTCTTGAGTCCGATGCTCTCTCTATATAACTAGGATACCCACGGCCCTAACAGATAAACTATTTTAACATTTAAAAAATTGTAAAATTTGCCGCAAAAAACACACACTGAAATGCCAAGAGTGTCTGGATACCGTGTGGGATCTCCTCTTGTCCGCCTAAGAAAAGGAACTGGATTGACTCACGAAGTTGATGGAAGTCCTTGAAAAATACTCAACTATAATGACGTGATTAAGTAAAATTACTTCATTACTTGATAGCGTGAAGTGTCACACAACTTTTTTTCCAAAAGGTATTTTTTCCACATTAAGTAAACATAACAGTCTATTCATTAGTAAATTGATAATGTTTACATCCTTTCGCTGCAGAAAAGTTCTAGTCCAAAGTCTGTTCATCCCAGCCGTTGCACACCGACTCCTGCACTCCGTCTTTCAAAAGTCTGCGATGTTCATCTCCTTTGGTCCTTAACGGCGCAGCTTAGCCAAGATTGGCTCTTGTACTATTAAACACTACAATCACTCACTCCTTGAGGTGAGGCTGCTCCCGCAACCTCTATCAAGCGTCTTCGAAGAAAAAAATCTGAAGGGGAAAGTAAATCAGAAGATGGAAGGAGATCGAAAAAAATCCTGTCAACTTGCGAAGCAACCCTTTAAATTTCCTGGGCTGGCCTCTTTCACGCATCCAATCATCTTTGATAGGCGAGCGTAGCCTATCTGCACATGACTCTCCTCACTGTAATCCCACTCCATTGGTGCTTGGAGATAACAGGCTGGCGCGTCTGAACCCAACTCCGACGTCTTATCTAGTTCATCATCTGGAGTGTAAAAAATCTCCCTGTCACATTGGCACGGATGGCATGTTTTTACCACGAAAGGTAGACACTCCTTTTCATTCAAATCGTTTGTAGTCCACACGTGTGAGGGTGACCCAACAAAGAATACCATTCACAAGATGTTCTTTCTATAAATCACTTAGACTAAAATCGTCTGGGTGTCGGAGAAAGAAAAGGTGTGGCGATTTCAAAGCGGTTTTCAGAATCGGCTCACGTCTGTCATCTCCCAGGCATGAGAGAAGATTATCCAGTTTTCTTTGGAATATACAATGTCCCTTCTGGACAACTTGGTCACTCCGTACGTCAATCATGACAAGTATTATCGGGGAGTGTTCTACTAATGACCAGACGTTACGCAACAATGCATATTCTCCAAAATGGGGGAATTTCGAACTATATTTCACTTAACAACAGTAAAAAGACTTATTATGTCATGCCCGGCATCGTGTCTAGACTTAGGCTTACCAGTATACACCAACATTAAGCATTTATTCAAAAGAGGCAGTCGGATGAATCAGCTTGTACCTAGGATTGTAAGGCAATCGCATTTATTTGTTACAGGTTACGGTTTGTGCGAATATTTGAAAGCGTTTGCTGTATACCGTTATTTTAATAGAGTCGCTTGTGGGGCTTTCTTATAAATAAAGGCTTAAAGCCTGAAAATGTCACAGTAATTTGTAAAGAATTTAAATTGGCGACACCAAAATAAAATATTGGAAAATGTGTTACTGGCTAAGGCAGTGCTTCTCAAACTTTCAATATTTGCTGCCCAATATTCAATCATAGTTTTCATCGCGCCCCTCTTCCATACAAATAACATTACAAAAATTCAATGTCAGACAGGTAGCATAAGAAACAACAGCAACAACCAAAATTCAGTAATGCTATATTTTGACTTTTTATGCTTTAATCTCTTAACCAGCGTGTATATACGTTTCGCTTAACCGGTGCATTAAATTCCCCGAACGTATATATACGTCTTTTCGAAGTACCATCATTTCTGCGCACTGCTATCCATAAAATTATTTTGAAGACCTTGGAATGCCATAAAAAGACCTTGACAGTGTTTGCGAAAGATTTACTTATATCAGAGGATTTCCTATTTGCTCATTTTCTCCCTGCCCCAATACATATCATACGCACTCATAAGTGGAAAACGGAGGCTCTGGAGAGTGAATCGCGTAGCTTTTAACCGGCAGTTAAGAGATTATTTATAAACCATACAAATTATCAAGATAAATGTTAATTTATAATGTTAATGTATAATTTTTTATATATAACAAGCCCATGGGGCACTGGTAATTATTAAACTTGTTCTTAACTTGGTTTAGTTAAATTAATTATAAAATACATTATGCACAGAGTGATACCAGAGCAGGAACCTCTCTCTCCTGACTTCCACACTCTAAGAGTGTTAGGACTTTAAGACTTGATAGATTTAAGATGTATCAGCCCTTCTTTATGGCAGTTCTATGTGGGTACTTAAACTCTAACCCGTGGTTAGACAACGTCGATTGAGAATTCACGACGATGACTACTCCACTGCAGAGACGTCTTAAGACTTTTTGAGGCTCTCTGCCCCTATGCAAAAGTTGGTCCTTCTTGAGATCTTTAAAAGTATACAGTATGTAGCATGCATTGTCAAATACTAGTACAAGCAGTTATTTGAAACAATAAATGTGCACGACTCACAAACGTAGGGACAAACCGGATAACCCGATTTCCTCAATTTTACTAAATGAGTTTATGCTTAAGCCTAGACATGGACAATGGTCATCACATAAAATTCCCTGTTTTCCGGAGAATAAGTACGAGAATAATATATAACTATTAAAATTATCCGGATCATGATCTTATTAAGACAGAGTCGAGAACGAAACCAGGCTTCCACCGAGTGTGAGGTCGTGGGAACAGGCCTAGTCGACCCATGCCTTAAGACATCCCTACCTCATTGATTCGGCCACTTGAATGGATGAGGAGAATCTTCCCCCATCTCCTATCATTGAGAATTAGAGTGATTGTGAAATGCTTTCCAACTGTCCATTTTATATTAAAATACTTAGATACTAGAATTAATACTGTAGCTTATCAATTAAAAGGAATTACTTTGATATTGTGAAAATTGACTGAGTTATCAAAGGTTGAATTTAGGTGAAAAAATCTGGACCTAAAAGGATAGCCATATTGCTCTGCAGCCTTTCAATCAATCAATCAATCTCTCCTGGATAATGATTCGACGCCTGTCAAATGCGAGTAGCAAACGCTGACATGATCCTTAAGTGTATAAAATTATAGGTATTACTAAAACAAATAGGATGAACAGGAAATCCAGATCTCTATAATCAAATGGTGATTATTTTTTTTTAAATTGACTACCTCTCTTATTTAGGAATGCCTGAATATGTAGAAATATTCGATATTTCTTTGGTTTCTGTGTAAAATCTTGTTTTGGTGCAGTTACTGTTAGCAGTAAAAACAATATATAGGATCATTGGACTTTTAAATACTGATACATTACTATTTGAGCATCCCAAAGCTTAATTATCCTTAAAATCTCTTAGATACAAAAAAATTTTTAAAGAAAACTTTTCAAAATGCTTGATTTTAACCAAAAACACTACTATTTTGAGACCTAAATAAATTATAAAAAATCATCTGATTTGAATTAAAAATTGAGCTATGTTAGAATTGCTTTGATATCTGACACATACAGTGGCCGTCAAAAGTATTCTTATACTTGCAATTTTCTATAAAATTTAATGTTTTCAACTAATAAAAATTAATATAATGGAATTTAACTTATTCTGTAATTTGCTCTTAATAGAATAACATAATCAATTTTTCAAACATAGTACACCTTTATCAGGAATGAATGACCCGATTACAAAATTTAATAACTCCCAGATGAATAAACAGAAAATGATAGTTAATATGTCATCATAAAGAAATAAAATGAAATTTTGAATTTGTAACATTGCTTTTGTCCAATAAGTGGCAGCAATGATGTAATCAAGATGTTTTTGAAATTGTAAACAGAAATAGAAACAGCATCTTAGCGGGAGAAGGCATTTTGTGTGCTCTCATTTGCAAAAAGTTTGTCAGTAATCACGGTTCAGCATGAATTTTGGAGAAAGTACCATAGAAATGCACCAACATCTAAGAGTATAAGAAGATGGTATGAACTTTTCTAGGAAACTGGATGCCTGTGTTAAAGCAAAAGTCCTAGGCAACGAGGTTGTTCATCAGAGAATGTTCAAAGAGTGCGATAGGGACCTATACATAATCCAAAGAAATCGATGGTTTGGGCTAGTCCTGAACTTATACTACCTCAGTCTACCATATGGACTGTATTGAGAAAAAAAAATGCATTTCAAGCCATACAAATGAAAAGCCCTGCAAGCATTGAATCATAATATCGAGTTGCAATGTCTAAATTACTGCCTTTACATGGATGAAGCTGTGCAAAATGATCATTTTTTCAATCAACTCATATTTATTTTACGTCAAGAAACGTAACGTATGAAAAAATTTTCATATTTTATCTTTACAATGACTTGGTAATTATCATTTTTTGTTTATTCATCTAGGAATTATTAAATTTTGCATTTGGGTCATTCATTCCGGATAACCCTGTATAATGTTTACTTTGAAAGATAAATAATCAAAAATCTACAAAAAAAAATGATGCCACAATTCGTACACTTATAAAAAAAACTCGACATTGTTTTAACGGAAGTATTTTTTTCTTAATTTAGTACTTAGTAGCAGTGCCGGTTTAAGTTCATTCCGGCCATAGGCACAGAAGATTTACAGGCCCCCTTAACACTGGCAGATGAAATTTTATGAGAAACTCTAGTAAGTCCAACTTATCCGAGCCTCTGGATGCCCACCCCAAGCACCCAATGGATAAACCAACACTGCTTAGTAGGATATCCTTTAAAATTCACATCAGCTTTTGTACGTCTTGGTATAGATTTCACCAGTTTTTTTTTTTTGTAATTTCTGCATCAATGTTCCTCCATTCTTTTGTGATTACAGTTTTTAGTTCACATTTTGTTTTTATGTCATGTTATCTTACTCTAACTTATATGTTCTTTGGGTTTAAATCAGGTGGTTTTTCAGAACTTGGGGATAGTTGTAAAGACACCAGAGGCGTATGTTGAGAGTAGTGTATTTGAAGACATTATCTTGATAAAAAATGAAATCATCTCCAATACCCAGATTTGGGTGGATAATTTCAAATTGTCCTTTAAAATATTTTAATAAGGTTCATGATTCACAGTACCATCAGTAAATACCAAATTACCTAAACATGAAGATGACATACATCCCACACACAAGAACACCTTTACTTCCATGCTTCACTGCTCTAACTAAATTCAGATTCCTCGTTTTTTCTTCTCCTTACTATTATCTATCCATTAGAATAAAAATTGTTGAATTTGCTCTTAACTACATGTTGAATATTATTCCAAAATGTTTCAGTCTTGTTTATCATGGATTTAGCAAAGGTAAATAAAAGCTTTCTATTTTTCGCACTTACAAAAAATGTTATTCTAGCACAATGCTTGATTAATGTGGCTGATTCAAGTGCTCTTGGAACAGTTATTGATGAAATTGAGGTAAAAAATGTTTCAGCTAATCTTGTAGAAACTTTTGCAGCATTTAAGTGTGGATTTTTGATAAGTTTGATACTGATCGCATTTAGTTAGCTTCTTGGTAAAATCCTAGAAGAGCCCACTACCTTGGCGCCAAACCGGAAAAAGCGCAAAGTGAGAACGAAATGGTGCCAAGCGAACCCGACAATGGTGGCAAGTGAATATAGTGGGATAAGGTGGATGCATAATGAAAATATATGTAAACAATGCAGAAATTTAACATTTAAGATAAAAAATATTACAACAGCACTTACTTTCTTATTGCTTATATCTTCCAAGTGGAGGGTAAAGTGTAACAACCGATTTTAAATAATCCTTGAAAGTTTCATGGCTGAGTGAATGATCATTTGAGCACCGCCATATATACTCAGCGAGGTAATGGTCGAACATGCCTTCGGCGTGGCTGGTATGATTTCAGAGAAAGCGTTTTATTGCTGACCATGTACCCTCAATCGAATTTGTATGAGCACCAGTATCAGGATCCTTAAAACATACACTATGATTCACCTCCAAATGCTTAAAACCCTCATCTGACAAACGTTTATACGCCTTTCAACAATCAGAACTAATTGTACTTCCAGGCAGGACCCATTCTTTAATCACACACAGCAATTCCTCTTTCGTCCCTCGTTCGACCACTTGAAAAAACATCTATTCGTTCCTCTTTCTATACCTCAAAACACCCACTTTCCATCCACAGTCTTGCCTTTTCCATACTTCATTTTCCCAAACTTACTCTCGTCAATTTCAAAAATAACATTTACTCCTCCAATTTTTTCACACTATACCATTCACAGCCGCATTCATACAAACCTCTCAACAAAACATAAATTAATCAATAACTGTATTTTTATTCAATTACAATTCATTCACAACGTAATCATTCATACATCTTCCAAACCACATTTTGACACGCAAAATACCATACATACTTAACTTACTATTGGAAAATCACAAATTTTTTCTTATACTTCTGCAAACATCATGCGTATTCATACCTTTTTTTTGACATCTCCATTCAAATCCATCCAAAACAACACTCTTTCGTTTGTATAATCCCATTTGCTCAGTACATTTAGGGCATTCATAACTTGAAGCAATCAATCCTTTTTTCATACACCATTAAATCAATTTTTTCTTGCCTCTCGCATTCAATAACGTAAAAAATTCTAAGGTGTATTCACTTACAAACGCAGCCATACTTCCAGCCCGGTGCCCAACAACAAAATGAAATTCGAAATGCGCGCCCACAAAATACAAAAATGCTAGAAATAGTTAGGGTTGCCATATGTAGTGTTTTAAAGTAGGGTTACCAAGATGGCACAATTATTGCCAACCAAAGTAATTTGCACCAAGGGTGTGGGCTCTCCTAGAACTGAACCAGTTTCTTTAAAAGTCCTCTTTGCTTGTTTCTGATTCTATTTCCTTCTTTAAAATGCTTTATCATGTATTGCACTGTCAAATGAGAAACACTTACTAATTTTGCAAAGTTTCAAACTGATTTACCTTGATTTGAATAAAAAATAATAAATTTCCCAATACTTTTCCAAATCTATTTACTACTACAATTCATTTTTGCATAAAAAAATAGAATATTTTTTAGAAAACAAGTGAAGATTTACAAAAACAATTTTTTGCATGTCTCTACAATGTAAAAATAAACAAGCAATACAAAAGAAAAATTTTATGTCAATTCTTGTTTTTGTTGTTGTGACTAATGCCACCTGCCTGATGAAGTCAGATCGAGGCCCGCGAAATTCATCGCGGCTAAGGGCTAGAATTTTTACGCCTGTCGTTAGCCTTAGCTTTGAGCACCATGCAGGTGAAAGTACGATTTGGCTCGGTTCCACCCCAATTTAGAGGGAGAAAACCCTGAGGGTGGTCAGGGGCCTCCCACCTCTCTCCCCCTTCCACCAACCACACAAGAGGACTTGCGGCTCGACGGCTATTTAGAGTACCCCCATGCCACAAAGGCACTATACATTTACAAACATCCATGTCTTCTCCGGGATTCGAACCCAGTCCCTACGGTACCGCAGTCAGCATCAGTAACCTTTTTGCCAGTTGGGCGACATGTCAATTCCTAAATTTTATTTTAGTTACTTTTTATTAAATTGTTACAATTAATATAAGTATGCATATACATATGACAGAATCACAACATTAAGTGGCAATTAATTTTTATTAATTATCATTAAAGTATTGTATTGTCATCCAAAACAATTGTGTATATAAAATTTCAGTTCAACTTAATGCTTTGAAGCGTGAGAAAAAAAAAATCTTTTAAAGTTTGTAAAGTTGCTAAAAATGAAGCCAATGTGGCTGTATCTGTAATCTTTAAATAATTACTTTGTCAATTAATTATAATTAAATTATCTTACTGTCACCCCAAACAATAATGTATAGAAAATTTCAGCTCAAATGAGCGCTTTAAAATGTGAGAGAAAAACCTTTTCAAGTTTTGACACAAGTCGCCAACATGGATGTATTTGTAGTTCTTTGGATAATTAGTTTTAATCAATTAATCTTTATTAATTATAGTTAAATTACTGTATTGTCTTCCAAAATAATCATGTATATAAAATTTCAGCTCAATTGAGCGCTTTAAAATGTATTTTATTAATGATTGAAAATTTGAACAAGATAAATATATATAGAGAGAGAGTGTGAACTACATATATAATAGTAGGAATTGAAAAAAAGAGTGTCAGCCAATATTTTTATTAAAAGAATTTATCCAAAAATGTTTAAGTGTACAAAGACTTTTGTGACATAATTTTTTGTAGTTTTTTGCTTACTAATTATTCGAAATAAAAGTTGTACAATGTTTGAGAAATTGATTATTGAACTCCAGTAAGAGCAAATATGGCAGATATATATAAATAGTAGCTGAAAACATTAATTTTATGGAAAATTGTATGTGTGTGTGTGTACGAAAACTTTTGAGGGCCCCTGTAAGATGAGAAGAGGTCTTCCTTTCCTGTAAAGTTAAGTTTACTTAGTTTTTAATGCCAGGGTGTACATTGTAATACCCTAAAAGTGCAACTCATTTGAGAATTTTTTAAAGCAAATAAGGTTTAAAAAAAAAAGAATATATTGTATAAATATAGAAAAAATCTTTTAATTTTAAAAAGCTTAGAGTAGTACCTGAGTTAATTGAATCATTTTTTAAAACTCTTTATTTCTTTTAAAGAATTTTAACATTTTTTCACTATTTTTAAATTAATTAACTTATTGCATCCTATCAAACATTTGAAATTTAATTTTAAAACCACTGATATACTTTTCTTGTTATACAAAATCTTATAACTATTAAAAAGTTTTACCTATGTTAGAGTTTTTTCAATTCTTACATATTAATGGCATGGCAGACAAATTTACACCACAGAATCATGCCATTATATCAACAGCTTAAAGAAACAAAAATGTTTTATTTGAAAAAGAGGCAGTCAGATTTAAGTGTGGTTCATGTGGCACAAATTTGGCTGTGGTGATGTTAATACATGAGTGCTGTTGTTTCTTATAGCAGACGCAAAGGAAAGTTATTGCTTCAACAAACTAGATTTTTGAGCATATTATACAATCAATGAGATTACTTGTTAACATTAAAATTATCGTTATTAATATATGAATTTCAACTTGATGCAGCATCAAAATTAAAATGCTCTGTAGTCAAAATGAAACGGTGCTTGTATTTTACCGCAACTTATTGGTGACATTATATGAAACAAAGCACTTGAATGCCAATTCAGCATGCACGACTTATAGGAAATCGGGGCTGCCAACTTGGCAAGTTATTAATAGAGATGGCGATTGTTGTGATAATACATTACCTATGAAACATATACTTTTTATTCATTTTATGTACTCTAATAAATATTTTTATCTTTTTAGATAAGAAATTGATGTATTTCTACATCTATATATGCTGCCCCTATAATTATTTTTATTCTTTCATCGGAATTGAGTTTTATTTCACTCTAATAAGTTATTTTAAATTATTTTACTTTTCTCATATTTTTTTGTTATGAGAAAAGTAAAGTTTTTCTGTATCAAGATATTTATACTATTCTTTTTATTATCTACACAGTCTTTACTATCTACTTAGAGTTATCCACACTTTTTTACAAATTTTGTTCTCCTAATTCATCTCTCTTTTCTTCCAATATGCATTCAGTTTCTGCTTTAATTTTGTAATTATCAATATAAACAATCCTGTCTCTATCACCACACTTTACATAATTTTCCAATTTTACTCTTACATAATTAATTTGTAAATGCTGCTATATATATTTATTTTAAAGGGTTTTGAAATGAATTCATCTTTCTTTTTATAATTCATACCTGCAAAATCATCAGTGAAAGATATCGTACTTAAAATTTTAATATTCAGCCCATTTGCCATCTGTTTCAGTGCTTACGTATTATACTGTCAACCTATTTTGCTGAACAAAAAGTTGTTGCAATTTTAAAAAATGTCCCCAAATGCTGTATCATTATTATTATTATTGTGTTAGAACTTGCGTGGGAGCAATTTCCAACTGTCGGCTGTATAACATGGCAAAAATGTTTTGACAAAAATGGCTGATGGTATATTGCTTAAATACCCTGTGTATTTGCTTTTCTTTAAAAAAATTTCAAACTTTATATGTATTCATAATTTTGAATTCTTTTAGTTGCTTAGTCAATTTAAGTTGTTGTCCTACTTTCTATTAAGCATCTTTCTTCCTCTGAATGATAACATTCTTTTCCATTTCATAACACTAAGCATCTTTTTTGAGATTTATAGGGGTCACATTTAATAATTTTGAAACTCTTACAAAAATATCAATTTTTCTGCTCTATAAAAAAAAGCAGATTATTTAGTTTTGTAGATATAAGTACTTTATATTTTATCTTGCTGTACCAATTTTTAAGTTATTTCTTGGAGCTATGAAACGTTTCAGGATGACCAATTTGATGATCAAACTAAATTACTTAAGGATGGAAGGAACATACATCAATAGGTACCTATGGATTATAAAGACCATGAAACCAACATGCCAGCTTGCAGAAAACGAACAAAATTCTGTTTTTTCACAGTGTATTTTTTCGAATAATATTGTCAAGATTCATGTTGGCAACAACTTCAAAAAGTAGTTGCCTACACGTTTATGTCTGTTCTTTCATATCCAATATCTTTTATTTTATTATTTATCGCTTTTTTTTATTGAAATTTTTCATTTCTATGAATATTTTATTTGAAGTAGATTCTATAAAACATTTAAAATACACATCAATAACATCGATGCAATTCATGTACTTCATAAGTTTTATTATACAGTTTTTTAATATTTTTTTCTTCAGCATTTAAAGCATGTAACATGTGTATTTTAAGTTTTTGAGAAAAGTAATAAATTCAAACAATGTTCCTGAATGGTGTCTTCATCTGTAGCTACTGTATTTTCTTTTGAAGATTTATCTATAAATAAGGACATACCCAAACACTAACTACTGTATTTAAAGCGATCCTTTTCTCCAAAAATGATATTCTGAAATCTTATTTTCTCAAAATATTTACATAAGATCTACAGCAGTTAATGATTTATATTTAAAAATCAAAAAAATTTTGTTTTTCATTCTTTTATTGTACTTGTGAAACATTTTTCTATCTCTATAAGTCAGGTATTTAATTAATAATAATTTTTTTCACATATTTATTTTTTTAAGTAAGGTTTTATGTTTAAACATTTTAAATGTCTTTGAATTTTACTCAGCACTTTTTTGCTTTTGCTGTACTTTTATTTTATTAGAAAACATTTTTAAATACTTTTTCAAACTGAATTTTTTGTGTGAGAATCACTTTCTTGCTTTTTCTTATACAAATAATTATATTGTTTTCTGTATTTCACAGATATAGTTTGCAGTATTGGTGACAGATTTCCAAATTTTGCAAACACTGTCATGATAAAATGTACCATAATTATGTTTAATAAAACTCACAAAAATTGGTTTAACAATCATACAATGTGTGCACATATGCATTTCTGTTGTTTCCAATTAAAATGATCCAAATTTTTCTCAATTTATCATTAAATATTTATATAATTTATAATATTGTAATGATTTTAATTCTTTATCATGAAGTGTAATAGTTTCTAATATTTCTCCCTAAATACAAAATGGAAGGAGGGATTAAAAAAATCAAGAGCATATTTTGATATTGTTTTGTAAATTCTTTTTTATTTTCAATTTTCCTTTTTTGTTGAATGAAATAGTCATTTCTGCCATTATATATTTCCTTAAAAAATGTATTCATTTTTATTGTATCATATTTAATATATTATTTGTTTTGAAATTTTAACAATAACATTTTTTCTGGATATTGATTCGATTTCCTGAATTACTTTTCTTTTTTTTAAAAAAAAAATTCTACCAGATTATCCAGTTTTTAGTATTCTGATTACTTTTTAACTAAATTTTCACCCTTCATTTTTTTTTTTCTGCTGCTCGCTCGCTAATCGGCTACCGTCACCATCTTGATCATTTAATTCTATCATATTTAGTTTTTTTATTGCTTTTTAAATTTATTTTTATCTACATTGGACAATTTGAAGATTCTTCACAGCCATCTTAATATAAAGAAGGGAGATTATTCATGTAAGAATTCTTCACTTCTACCTGTAATTCAGTTTTTTTCTTTTTAATTCTTTAATAAAATATTCTAAATTCTAATAAATATAATAATAAATAAATATAATAATTAATAAATATTCTTCTATTTCTAAATCATCATACATTTTAAATTATTTTTTTTAATTTTTAAAATTGCATTGTGAATAATTTTTTTAAAATTTATTGGCTTACTATTTTTACAAATTATTAATTGATTGTTATTTAGATTTGATATTTTTATATATAGAAATAATATCCAAAATCAATAGGTAATAAATTCCCATTCCAAGTTTCTTTCTGGTAAATTCTTAAATAAAAAAATTTTCCATTTGATGTTTTTCTTTTCTCATTATCTCTCATTTCTCTTCCTATTAAAGATGAAGTAGCTTTTAAATCTATTTATGTAAGTTTCATTGCTTAATATTGATTAAATACACTAGAAGTTGACCATCATATTACATCTGATAATGGAAATGGTGTCAAGTGCTTTAAATGCTTAAGGAATATTTGAATATTAAGATGCACCCGTATTGCATTTGATATTGTTACGAATTTTGTGTAAATAGTGTAAATAATTTGTATTTGAGTGTTTAATGCATTTATATTACTCTGTTATGTTTATTTCATGTTAAAATTGTACCATTCACAAGCAATGCTGCCCCTTACGTTATAATGGCGATCCAATGAGAACTTGGCGAAATCTTGGCCGTATAGCCAAATTGGCATCATTTTTGGCGGCCAATTTGGCGACTTTGGCAACCGATTTGACGTCATTGGCGACCATGTTGGTGAGTTCGGAACTCTCGGGAATCTTCTAGAAAGTAGTAGATCTCTCCACTAGTGTCACGTTCAATGACACGAGCTGTTATATTTCTGGAAGTTTCTGTCGCGCCTATAAAAAGATGCTCGCCGGTACGGCGAAGAGTCTGGATTAAACCAGCGAGTAGTGAGGATTGTTTTGACTAGCGATTAGCTCGGCTGTGCTTGTGAATAATCTTTACTTACGTGTATTTTTAAACACTGATATTGTGTTTGATTGCTGTTGAAGGTGTGAAGACCTTTGGATATTTACTCTGTGAATATCGCTGCTGAAACCTGTATTTAAAGGATTGGATTTTTGATAATAAATTCGCATCGCTCTTAAAGAACTGTTTATTTTCTTTGTGATTGTTTTGCATAAAATCCCCGAACCCTCGGATCTACATAACAATATATTGATTTTCGTACCAAATATCCAAAGGTTAAACTCTATTCAAAGATTTATTTTATATATCACGAAATGTAATAGTTCCCCTGCAAAAGCCTTCAAAGAGAGAGCATTTCTGATATTCCCCAATTCACCTTTCTGTTAATCAGGGCCAGCTCTAGTAGTTTTGCCGCCCCTCTCTCCAAAGCAAAACATTATAATTAAAAGAGGTAAAATGATCACATACATACACACCTATAAAACGAATAATTCTTGTGAACAAAAAGGGTGCACATATAGCATTATATACATCATAATCCTGGTGAGTAATGTAAACATTATGGCGATGTTGCATTGACCAGGCATTTCTTTATGGCAAGAAATATTTTTTTATTAAACATGTAGAGAGGCACAAACATAAATATCCTAAACACAACACAGAAAACATCCAGCGTAAAAATACACATGCGTGTTTAACATTTTGACAAAGACAAAGAATCAAAGAGCTTTCAAGTATTAGGTTTTTATATACAGGGAAGAACAGGGGGAAAAGCATTATAAAAAATACAGTCACGTGTTTAGACAAAAGGAATAAAAAGTTATTTACAGAAATGACATTGTTTTGGGGAATATTGAATCCCTATATTAGTAAGGCACATGAAAACAATTAATGATCTTATATTTCTTGGAATCGCCAATAAATCTATCAAAAATTCAAGGTCTAAAGAAACTATAATAAATACAGTGGCGTAACGAACACCCTCGAATCAAGGAGGGGGGGCAGAACCTGACTGACGCCAAGTACGTACCCTGTGTAAGATCCTTCTTGGGGTCCCAAACCTAACTTTGTAGGGGGGGGCATAATGTTCTCCGTTGCACCACTGTGTAAATCGTGTCTGTTCTCACTTTTCAAAAACAATGGTAACACATTATGTGAAATCTCGAATTTTATCGTTAAAGAACTTCGACCATCCCTCCCCCCTCCCACAAAAATTACTGCCAAATCCGTCATCATGTCAATAAATTTGTACAGATATAATACAGACCAAAAAGTTTAAATTGTGAAGTTCTCGTTGAAAATAAAATAATACTGTAAAAAATAGTTCCTAATAATAAAGTAAATCAAAAGCTATTCCTTTCTTCTAAGACTTTTTATATGCTTCATTAAAAGACTGCAGTATTGGCCAACGAGTACATCATTATAAGCCTATTGTGTAGTCTTAAATTTCTGGAAAAAACAACGAAATGAAAACAAAACTCGTTGACGAAATAAGCGTAATTACCGAGATAGCTGATGTAAAATATTGATTAAAAGCAATGGATTTCGGAGATATTAGATATTTTAGGAAACCGGGTAGGTGAAATTCGATTAAAAATTGTTTTTTACCTTTTCTCATCATTAAACGGTTAATACTCCTTTTTGCTCATGTCAAAATGACGGGCCATGTATTTCTTGTGCTCGCGTTCGAGTGTAAGGTAATGTATTGAAGTTATTTCTTTTACTCTGAAAAATTTTTATTTCCTATTTTACATATCCGATGGGGAAACCAAACTATTTAAAATAATGAACATATAGTTGGTTTATGTTCAGTTAGTTAATTGTAAAACTACTCTTGTGTTCTTGTACAATTTTCTACAATAAAAAAATAGGCCCTTTTTTTACTGTTTTCTTTTTCTTTGAAATTTATGCGATGTTTATGGGCCTAAACTTTTTTTTCTTTCCCCAGCGATGTTTTTTCTTTGCGTATTTCTAAAGAATAGGATCACAAACTGAGACACATTTTTCCTCGGATATAATTGTGTTACAAAGAAAGTTTGCTTATGTATGGAATATTTTCAAATTTTAAAAACGCATCGTCATAAAGTGTGTGAATTACAACGTTGCAAATTTTTAGGAAAATTGAAACATTTCTGACCTTTGTCAGAATTCGTGGGCCAAAAGCAGCGTAAACTTTAAAATATAGTTTTCTTGGTGTCTTTTTGTTGTTGCTTTAATGTATTAAATATAACTAAGCGTGCCATTCTTTAACAAAAATTAGAATTTGTCCTGGTCATCATCAATGCGTAAAAAGTATGGAGGATTTTGATACAAAAAAAAAAAAGTTTTGTATTTTCGAAATAGAGCGAAAATTATCCAAATATTAAAAAAAAAAATGCTTAAAAAGAAATAAAACTACACATGAGAAGCTTGAAACGTCTTACGAGATGGATTTAGATGTAGTAAATATAAACTAGAATTTTTTAAAAAAAATTTAGCTTCTCTTAATCACCAATAAAAATATAAAAGTAATCTTTAAATAAGTTTTTCTCAAATCTTGGGTCTTTTTTAAGTTAGTGTACTGGCATCTTAAGTTATATTACTTTAACACGGGGATTCGATGATTTCCTGATAATTATTTATTTTAGGCAGTAAAATTTTACCAAATGCCAATTTAAAATTAAGTTTCAATAAATCAAATAATTAATAACAAAATTTTTTATTCATGCTTGAAAAGAAAATCATTCGTTAAAGCTTGTAAAACATTTTTTTCTGACTGCCATAAAAATTTCACCATTTTGAGGAAAAGGTACATAAAGTTGTTGAAATAGGATTTATTCAGTCCAATTATATATATATATGCATGTCACATCTCAGAAAAGTTGATTACACTCTTACATAGAGTAAACATTTATGTGGGTAATTCAATTCCCACTATTAGCTCACACGCTCTATATATTCATTTATTTATCTTGGAATTTTCAATAGTTAATAAAATACATTTTAAAGCGCTCCATTGAGCTGAAATTTTATATATATGATTATTTGGGATGACAATACAGTAATTTAATTATAATTAAAAAAATTAGTTGATTATAAAACCAATTATATTTAAAGAATTACAAATACAGCCACGTTGGCATCATTTTTGGCGACGTGTCAAAACTTGAAAAGGTTTTTTTCTCACGTTTTAAAGCATTCAGTGTTGAACTGAAATTTTATATACACGACTGTTTTGGATGACAATACAATACTTTAATGATAATTAGTAAAAATTAGTTACCACTTAATGTTGTGATTCTGTCATATTTATATTAATTGTAACTATTTAATAAAAAATAGCTAAAATAAAAATTTTCTTTGTTGATCTAAGTAGGAATTGACTTAATTTTTTTTTATATTACTTGTTTTTATTATCATCTGGTTAATGTAATATTCATTTGTAATTTGTTTCAATGAATATTAAAGTGAACAAGGTCTTACTGTTATAATTATATATGTGAGTTATTATATGTTATATATGAATATTTGGTTTGAAAGTTATCTTTTGCTTGTGAAGGATAATTGTGGTGATTGTTTATTAACGTCGTACTTCAAAGCAACATGAAAACTATTGGTGGCGGACAGTGGCGGTACGTACACCCCCGCATCGCGGGGAAGCCCAGGATTCTAGAGGGCCCAACGCCTGGTGTGTTATGGTTTTGCAATCCTTTGTAAGATCTGACTTGGGGTCCTGAATCAAACTTTGCAGGAGGGGGGGGGTCCTAATCTTCTCCGTTACGCCACTGAATAAATATACCCACATAACGTTTTTAATGCTTTAGAAAAAGATAAATTGAGACGCGTTTCGAAATAGGGTATTAGGATTTATGAATTACATGTTATAAATAAAGGAGATTCGGATTATGAGTAGATATAAAATAAAGTTATTATATATGTATTATTTTAAGTCAAATACAAAATAATTCGAAATTTAGGACATATCTACTGGTTATTACTTCAAACGAGTAAATTGTAAGAGAAGAAATTGCCGATTTCAGCACGCAAATTTTTTCCAAAAAGAGCATGCTGATGGTGGGGATCACAAACGTTTATTTTAACTTATAGTATCTCTACACTCATGACTAAAATAAAACATCTCCTGTGACTCTATCAACAACAAAAAAAAAAAACTCTTATTGCCCCTGTCTCCTATTGGATAGCTGACACCGGAGGTCGTGTGGGTGAAAGGAATGTCTTTTGTGACATACTCCGGGATGGGGAGTAAATTACTAGTGAAAGATGTGTGAAATTATTTACTTTGATGATTAAACATATATATACTCCCGCTTCGAACTCTTAAGTTTCAAGATTAAAGAAAGCTGACATTAAACACACGGAGTAAAAAATAAAGAATGAAATACCAAATTCACACCCAATAATATTTCAGAAAATATATCAATTTTTTTTTAAAAAATGGGTTTTTCAAATTTGATTCAAATACCGCTCTTAGAATTTGCTGCCCCGGGTAGGGGCCCGGTTTGTCCGGCCCTAGAGCCGCCCATGCTGTTAATAAAACTTTTTTAGATTACCAGATCTGGATTTAATAATATTAATTGCCATTCCAATGAAACTTAACCTTCTTCTACTTTTCCAGAATTCGATTTTTGCGCCTATCTTGTCGGAAAAATTCTAGCGTAAATATTTATGATATTGAACTTTGGAAAATGAAAGATTATTGTATGAATTAGAAAATGATTTAAAGAAGAAACTGATTCGTCGTGGCTATTGTTCTGCTCCCTCATTCTTCCTAGTTTATACAATAACTTTTCTACGTGAAAATATCCGCTCTCACACACACAGCATCACTCAAGGTAAATTACAAAATGTTAGCTCTTGCACGATTTTTGTTTTGCACGTCTTTTAAGTACAGTGTTTAACAAAATCGTTTTTCTTGTTCTTACACGACTGTTTTAGAAATTCACGGACAACCTGTTGACTTTCGTATCAATGTTTTATTTGAACGACCAACCGGCAGGTCCACAGCTACGTATAGCATGCGCAAGACGACCGGAATTAAAAGAGGTTCCTATTCGGGCCAGTTGTGAAGTGCTGCGTGAGAGAGAGAGAATCGTATGAAAAGTTTCCCATTGATGTTGAGGGCAGTTTCATGTTGGTGTTAGACGGGTCTGACTGACTGATGCACAGCTTAACCTTTTTTTATTATTAGTCGTGCATTTTATTGGGAATGGCTTACTTTACGTGGAGTGCATAATCATCCAGTAGTGTTATGTTGTTTTTCATCTATCGTTCAGTTCTTGGGTCACCACTTCGTTGAAGAGTTGTGGTAGATCATTCATGGGGATCTTGGTTTCTTCTGGGAGAGGGGCCAAGTGCCCACCTTTGTATCTGAAACCACTCACTGCGCACATTAAATGACTGGGACGAAAAGGAGTCCCTATCTAGGCTAATAGTTAAGTGCTTTTTATTTCTCTCTCTGTTTTTTGTTGTTGTTTTTTTTGCCTTTGCAGTTTTAATATAATTTAGGATTGTCAATACTTACGAACGTGATCGGTACTAAGATTTAAAGTTAACTAGCGCAAAAGAACTTAGTACTTCTGAAACCACTTAGATATCAGGGAAAATCAATTTTCAGATCTGAAAACTATGCACCTTTAACGTAAATTCAAACACAATTAAAGTAAAATTTCAGTAAAAAATGTGTATGTTAATTTTAAAAGAATGCCTATTCTTATAGCTTTTTTTTCTATAAATGTTCTGTTTATCGCTTTCAAGTGCAGTATTTTATTAAAAGATTTATTTTCTCTTTTTTTTACAGATGGATGAAAATAAAAAGAAAGTTTTCGTGCAAAAAGCCCTTTTCTCTGCTGAATAGTTATTTTAGAAGACTAATAAAATTTGCAACTAGACCTGTGAATGGTTTGCAACAAACTTTGGATGGCAATTTTTCAAGACATTTGAGAATTCATTCCAGCGTTTGAATTTATAATATCAAATATATATCTATTCTCACAATAGTAGTATTAAAATTCATCAGTGAATTCACACAAAAATGAAATCGTATGTTTGTGAAGTTTGCGAGAAAGCTTTCTCTGATCGTAGACATTTTAAAACGCATCTGCGAATACATACCCAGGAAAAGCCATATGCCTGTGAAATTTGCCAGAAGGCTTTTTCTGTTAATAGTCATTTGAAAAGGCATTTACGAATTCATACAAAGGAAAAGCCTCATGTTTGTGAAATTTGCCATAAATCTTTTTCTGAAAATGCTAGTTTGCAAAGGCATATGCGAATTCATACCAAGGAGAAGCCTTGTGTATGTGAAATTTGCAATAAGGCCTTTTCTCTAAGTAGTACTTTAAAAGCGCATTTGCGAATTCACACTGAAGAGAAGCCTCATGTTTGTGATATTTGCCAGAAGGCTTTTCCTTACAGACCTAGTTTGAAAAGGCATCTGCGAACCCATATAAAAGAAAAGCATTATGTTTGCGAAATTTGCCAGAAGGTTTTTTCTGTCAAAAGTAATTTGAAAAGACATTTGCGAATCCATATCAAAGAAAAGCATTTGTTTGTTAAATTTGAAAGGAAGCCTAAATTAGAGGTAATTTAAGTGAATGTGTATTTATGAACTCAGTGTGTGTGAAATAGGCCTCATGTTTGTGAAATTTGCAAAAAAAAACTGTTCTTTTTGTTATTACATAAGTTTCGGAAATAATGCCAAAGAAAAAAACCGTATGATTGTGACGTTTATAGGAAATATTACCGTTGGCATGGTTTAATTAACCATCATTCACAGTTGTAGAAGCTTTACATGTGTCAGATTTCAAGGAAAGTATTTTCACTAGCGTTCTTTAAGGAATCGTGAGTGAAAACGAATGGCTGTGAAATGAATGGGAATCCAGCAATGTTTTAGTTATAAGTTATTAAAAAACTTATCGACGAATTGATGGAAACAAACTTTGTGTTTGGAAACTGGACGATTTTATATTTAGTGACAGTGAAAAGAGTAATCCTTAGAGTGATGAACAATTTTCTTATGCTTTATATTCCTAATATCTGGAAAAAATTTTGATACAACTTTTTTTTTAGTTTTTGTTACCTTTGATATAATGTATAAATAAATTCTAAATGTAGTTAAATGCGTATTTCTTTCTAGGCTTTATGTTTTTATGTGATATTGCTCATCTCAATTTTGTTTCTTTTCTGTTAAAATAGCCGATTAATAGAAAAGAGGTAGTTTTTATTATAATCCAATTATATATTTCGAAATCCTAAAATGTATTCCTGAAGAGGAATGTTGACTTATTAGCAGAGACATCTTAAGGCAAGGGCCTTCAGTGGGGGTCTCGTTTCTTTCTGAACTTAGTCTTAATAAGATCACATGATCCAGATAATTTTAATGGTCAAATATTATTCCCTTACATATTCTCCGGAAAACAGGGAATTTCAAACTGCTGGTCAACTGGCAAAGGTAGTAAGACTGCGTTATTATGTGATGACCTTTGTTCATGTCTAGCCCTTGCCCTAATACCGTAAACCAGGAGTATCCAACCCAAATGACTTTGCGGGCCGCATTAATAATAAATATAATCTCTATATAATTATAATATATATAATCTCGCTGGCCGCACATAAAAATGTGTGCCTTTATATCAGATTTGGAAACAAAACAAAAAAACATTTATTGGAATGAAAATTTAAAACAGAATGAATTATTATTATTGTTTTCATTATTTTTCATGTATACAGACATAGATAATATAATAATGTTTATATAACAATAATGCAATGATCAAATAATGTTTAAAATATTACAGTTGCCATTTTCTTAAAAAATACGGTGTTCCTTTTGAATTGATCTTTCGTTACTCATTGTTGGAATTTGATTGTGCTGTCATTTGCAAACGATTAAGTATACATTGCCCTTTATCTTAACCGACCTGAATATATTTTTTAAACTTTAAAAATAAATCTCTGACTGCCTCTTGCTTTTTGTGCACTCCAAACACAAAAGGAGGAGGAGAAATGGAAGTCGCACACACAGAGAATCATGTACCATGCATAGTAAAGGATATGCATAATGCAATTCGGAAATTATTTAAAAAGTAATTTATTATTGTAAAATCAATTGAAACTGTTAGATAAAATATAAATCTATTTTAATCTAAAGGACATTTCTATTATCAAAAAGGATTTATTTTAAAACAAGAACAGGTAACAGGCAAATACATTGTAGATTTATGTGTATATATATCTAAATTTCCCCTCAAATAAATTTCAAAATGAAAAAACTTTAAAAACCTGATATTTAAAAAAAAATTTTAAAGAGTCGTCGGGCCACGTGTTGGACACCCCTGCCTTAAACTATCATTCAATTCATTTAGTCGAAATGCGGCCATCAGACGAGCCGGTTTGTGCGTAGGTTTTTGAGATTATGAGTCGTGCACATTTATTTGTATCAAATTACCATTTGAACGAATATTTAACAGTGCATGCTCTTTCTCTCTATACCAGGGGTGACGAACCTTTATGGATCAACTTGCCATTTTTTCTTAAGAAATATTTAATGAGATATTGACGCGCAATCAAATAATTTGAACTTGTGATTATTGGGATACTAATAAAAACTAAATACTGACAACTCAAAACCCTTTATTTACTACGAAAAAATACAGTTTGTGCACTGTAATTCAAATTAAAGTAACATTAGTATGACTTCTGTTGTTGTGCAGATTAGATGACAGACAACATATTAGGATTATACGATGTAACTTTTAGCGAATGCATGCTGAATTGGAGTCATCTGCTTAACGGTTTCTAAGCGAGTTATAATGTGGTTCATCTCTGAAAATAATGACTCGCAGGCACAGGTTGATGAAAATATGGTTAAAATAGCATGAGCCAGCTTCTTCAAACAGTTATACGTATTTTGAATTCCATGTTTCAAAAATTTCGTTACTAACATTTTTACTTCTATTGCTTGTTAATCTTT
>BMAV01020849.1:450050-468136 GCA_019973955.1 Trichonephila inaurata madagascariensis
CTAGGCCAAACACACAGTCTATTTTTGAATATTCTGCACCAGACATTTATCGACCAGCGAACTTCGACATCACATCTAGGATTATTCTGCGACCAGAAATAGATTTTCTGCTTATTGTGTGCATAATATTAAGCGCAAAGTATACCTCATCCATCCATATGATGTCAAAAAACGTTCGTTGGACCTCCAAGGGGTTCATAATGAAGTTGCACCAATGGTAACCTCACGTGTGTGGCATTTTCCCTTTTCTTCCGCGTTATGTGGCGTTCCAATTTTGGGAGTTACGAACCAAGTAAATATGATGCTGAAAACATAATTGTCTTTGATAAAACAGAATATTTTCAATAGATATAAAAATAGAAGGCTTAATGTAGTGTTACGGTAAGTTAAAGCTTCTACTTTGTTCACTTTTTGCTGAAAATTTATTTGAGCAATAAGGATCTTTTGTTTTTCAAGTGAAAGTTCTCTTTTCAATAATACTAAGCGAATGAGTGGCTAAATTAGGTCTCCATATTTCCTGTCAAAAATACGTGTCTATAGAATTGTCCAGAAGGTTGTAGAAAGTTTTTGTGGCGAGAAAACTTGTGGGGGTCGGAAAACCATGGCTCTTTGCGTAGAATTTTGTGGCTATTCAGAATTTTGCCTGACATATCATCTACTCACAATCATTTGTTTGATCCTTTTTTTTATAACTATCTATTGAAAACATTTATACTTGTTTTTGCATATACATTTAAATATTTAGTTAGCTTAAAACAGTTACTTCTGTATTCCGTTGCTTTTCATTAACGAACTTTATTGATTATCGGTGAAAGTATTAGAATTAGCTCTAAATCAGTAAATGAACAATTCTTTGGTAAAAACATCGCCATGGGAAGACACTTCTCCAAGAGCTTCAAATTTGCTGAGTCATTTGTTATTTTTTCCCTACGTAAATTCGCAACACGAAAAGTTTGTGCATTACTGATGACAGGGGATGTGTTCTATATAAATTTACACATAGTTGAGAGGTTCCTAAAGCATATATTTTGAATTTAGGAACATCAATCTTGCATATGTGATTTTACCTCTAACATAATCTTCAACTTGAAAAGTTTCGCTAACCCCTGTAGTTTCACTTGCTAATTTCAAATTTTGGGAAGTATATTAAAAGAGGGCTTAAGGAAAAGTCTCCTCTCGGAATTTTTGATGGATTTTTTTTTTTTGAAGGTAGAGAAGAGTCTTTAAGAGAGAGAGTTATATTTATCATCTTCCAATTGGAATTTTGTACGCTTAAAGCAGAATTAACTCATAAAAAGCATATTTTTTAAAACGAGTGTTATTAATGGTAATGATTCTGTGGTTTTTTTTGATGAAGTTTTTTGAAATCACCCATGCATGTAACACCATATTGTAAATGATGTATTGGATGTGACTTTATAATTCTTCCCATAGACCATGCTAAATAAATAATTTGCGCTTAAGTTCAAACTCAGTACCATTTTTTAATAAAACTTTAGTTTTTATTGGTATTTTATTTGATCTACATATTTAATTTCCTCCTATGTAACATCATTCGATTCTTAAATAAGCCTTATTCTAATGAGATTCCAATATCTGAGGGAATATCTCGTACTGGATTTTGCCATAACATTTAATCTCTTTAGTTTTTAATCTTATTCGAACCGAGCTTTGAAATGTATTCACTTCTGAATCAGTTGCAAACATCTATTTGCAAACTGCTATCAACTTCTATTTTCTGGGAGCCATCACAGTTAAATTTGGAAATCAGTTCTAAACAACTTTACTCTACTTCTTTACAACCTTCAAAAACTTCACACAGATACTGGTTTGAACGGAAACAAGTATAATTCAGAATATCATGCAATTTAATCAAAAAAAAAAAAAAAATTCACTTCAAATTTATTAATTCTTCAAATGTAACTCAATACAAGTGTATATATATATATGAAAATTGCTTTCCATTTAGGAATGAGAAATAAAAACATTTTTGATCTTTAATTACAGATTTATCTCGATAGCAATATTATACAGGGTGTCCCGAAACTCAACGTAAAGCCCACAAAAGGTGAAAGAGAGGGCTATATTTCAGTTCTCTCTCTCTGGGAAAGGTTTTTAAAAAATTCCATATCCCTTGGTAAAGTGATGATTAGCCTTTTTTAACACGTGGAGAGAGAGAGAGAATTGACACACTGTATTGCATCATTAGATACTGTTACCACAAATTTCACTATTTTGCAAAGATTTCGCCCTCATGAGGCTCATCTTCTATAGATAAGTACGGGTGATACAATCCTGGGGTCCCCCAGTGATCCTTTTGTATTATCGACCATCTATCTTGTCATTTCCTTTTCTCTTTCTTTCCTTTCCCCGTTTAGATCTCAGATCAGGGGCGTAGCTACCACCGTATCAATGACACGGGATAATAAATTAAAATAACATAACACTTTCAAATAAATTTTATAAATGCGATCATTTTATTTTTCAGTAAAAGGCCCCCAAAAATTTTGAAACAGGGCCCACTCAGGATTATCTACGCCACTGTCACAGATGAATCTTTTTTTAAGTATACGAGAATACAACTCTATATTTCTTTTGTTTTTATTGGATTATGTCATTCAATATTATTAACACAATTTGGTTATCCTTCGAATGCGTTAATTTAGTTTCACTTATTAGTTTTCTCCCTACTTTTTCCGATGTTTTTATTGTGTATTTGTTTTTGAACCCATTGGTTTTCCAGCATTTTTGCCGTATGCGGAGTCTTGTAATTGGGGAAATGGTGTTCTGAGTCTACCTTTTGTGTTCCCTTTGATCCACGCTTCTCTAGGCTCCACTCCTGTCAACCGGCTGATGATAAGTCTCTTAAAGTGTTCCCGGAGAGACATTGCTGTATAACTAGTGCTACAGATAAGGGGTGCTGGTCAGATCCTCGCCCTGATTCTGCAGTACTAGGCACCGAGTCTGGATGCTAGTTGACCGCCACACCGACTTCCTTGTTGCACTCCGTGGAGGCACACCAAGATGAATTGTGTTTCTTTTTTATGGATCCAAATTGGCTGTGCGTGGGTAAAGGTCCTGTTTTATCTAATTTAGACACAAACAACATTGCTTCACATTCGCAGTTTTTAATTTTGTCCCTACCTAGCACTTAAAGGAATAGGTGGAGATCCAAAATCCGTTTGAAAATTACGTTCCGTTGACTTATCGATTAAAACTGTATCTGAAGATCTTTTTTGATGTCAAAAACATTTTTAGATTCCCCTTTAGCAGTAAGTCCTCGATGGACTTTGTAATCAGGGTGTTATGCAGGTCCGAAGAATAACAATAAAGAAAGATTCGGCAATTTTTCCTACTAAACACACAATTTTAACCTTCAGTAGTCCCAAATTACCATCAAATATATTAAAGCTGGATATTTAAACTACAAAATACGATCTTATTTTTCGAATCCTGTGAGTTGCTTCAAGTTTCAGAGATTCGACATTCGCAAACTTCCTGCCGCGCACAACTCACTTGCTCTAGATGTGCATCTGCTGGACATTCTTCAACTGATTGAAGTCTAGAGCCAAAGTGTATTGACTGTCTCCATATAATTCTAAATTGTGCTCTAAATGGAAAATAGAAAAACAAATTCAGGAAATAAAAACATATAAAAATATTTCTTATCTAGGAGCCTGTAAATTAATAGTCCCACAGATATCCCAAACATATGCCCATGCTGCCAAATCATCAACTGATACCCAAACAGATAAAAGTATTACAAAAATAAAATGCCCTCCTTTGAAATTACTTTACCCAGTGTTTCTCAAACTGTGGGGCGCGCCCCCCTGGGGCGCGGTAACCCTGCGAGGGGGGCGCGAGCATATTGAAAATAAAAGATTTAAAAAAATAATTTTTTGGATTGAAGTAAAACAAAATGCTTTCTGACATAATAAAAAATACACATTTACGCTGATATAATTTATTTTTATCAAAAATAAAAGATTCCACGTCAAACGCTCATTAGCCATTTCTGATCCTATAACCAAATAAAAAAAGACATTTTGTTTGCTTTACTGTAATCCCACGATGAGAGATTTTTTTTATTACGTTTCTCTTACCCCTAAAATACTACTTTTGATTATCATATATTTGACCTTCAAATACACTTATTGGTATGTTTCACTCCATCTTTTTTCTTTTAGGAAAGTTGTAAATAATATTTTTCTGTTGCTTTTTTTCTCATGTGAATGAGTTTTATGATATATGGATAAGCATATTGAGCACTTTGAAGGATTATTTGGCCAAGATGTATTTTTATGAGTATTCTGAAACATATAATGCATAATGAAAAACGTTTTATGAAATTATTTTTTAGAACATGCTACACTTTCCCCATTAACAATTTTGTGGTTTTGATTGCAGTGTTGTATGACTTATTATGATTTATAAATGTAAATGAGCAGAATATATATATATATATATATATATAAATGGGCATCTGTGATCTATATTGAAGGAAGTTGAAACTGATCAAGCAGTTGAAGAACCTGCTGACACATAATGCATATTAATCAAGATAGCGAAAGTAAATATTAGAAAAGCGTTAGACATGATACGTTTGAGTTGATTTGAAATTTTCAAATACTGCTTAAAGATCGGTATGAAGAAAAATATGAAGCTATAATGTAGCACTTCACCTTGTCAAAAAGACACAAGGAAGAAAAAGCTCAAAATGCTATTTGTAGATCATCAAACGACAGCAAAATAACAGTTACAAAATATGACAGTTTTGCTGAAAAATAACGTTCCTGTATTGTTAGCGAAAAGTGTCTGTGATTTATTATTCCTTTATTAAAGACACGCACATTTGGAACATTTTCTTTAGTTTTATTAGATTTTTTCTCAAATTTTAGAAGAAAAGAAAAGTTCTTGAAAGTAGGTAAGTATATTTTCTCTTAATTAAATTATTCACTGGAATTGTGATTTTTATCGTGTATAGTAAAAATAATTATAAAATAAATTATAGTTTTAAAACAAACTAAAAAACACGCTTTTATAGTGAATCGAACTAAAAAGTAAAAAAAAAAATAAAATAAAAATATATATTATTTAAAAGTAACATATACAAAATTTAATACTTATCTTGTTAATTTGTACGGTTTATAATTATATGATCGTATTGTAGCTTTAGCACCAAAGTGCATTATTATTGCATTCAATACATTATTATTTTTAGGGGGGGGCGCGATAAAAATTATGATTGAAAATTGGGTCACCAGTAGTGAAAGTTTGAGAACCACTGCTTTAACCATATTCATCCCTCCCAAAACCAAATATATTTCCATCTATTCCTTCAGTTTCCACATCGACAAATTCCATTCAAGCACGCCTCTCAAGGTCCAAATCTTTAATAGTACCTACAGTGTCAGACTCTCAACCAGTGCCGATTTAAGCTCATTTCGGTCCCTGGGTGCAGAAGATCTACTGCCCTTCCCCTTGGCACTGGCGGATCGAAATTTATAACCAGAAAAGCTGGTTAAGTCCAGCTTCTGAACCCTTCCAGGCTCTTTCGAACCCCTGGGTGCCCACGCCAAGTGCCCAATGGATAAACAGGCACTGTTCTCAGCCACTTATTTCTTTATTTAATCCGTTCAGGACCATGATCTCCTGTAGAGAACATGCAATTATATGCGAGATAGAGTTTTCTCACCGTTCTAAGACCTGTCATCACACCGGTGTGATCTGAATCTGGAATAAATATAAACTATAAATTTTGGTGTATATTATTACAGTAAGGATTTTATATGAACTTTTTTAAAGGAAGGCTTAACACAAAAAATCACTTGGTCCTGAACTGGTTAATGTGCTTCAGTTCCTGTATCCCTATCAAGCCAAGCATACCTTTTTCCATTCATGACTTCTAAATTTATAGCCTTACCAACGGAAACTGTGCACCAATAACTTCCACCAGAACATGCGATAGTCAACCTTTACCTGTGTCTGGTACAATTCAGGATTTAATATCTAACTCTAAAAATTGGACAAGGAAAAAAATGTTGGAAAATCAACAAATAAACCTAAAATAGAAATAAAAATTGTACCCTACAAGCTGCGGAAAAGTACAAACATATAGAATGCATCGGATGAGGATATGATTGAGTATGATGAGAATGACTATGTTTTACCAGATGTTCCACTGAAAAATATTGAATATTAGCATAATATAGCATCCACAGGAGTTCGAAAGAGCAGGAAGTAATTATTATTTTTTTAAAATCTTTTTTTATTGCTAAGAATTTTAAATATATGTTAAAAATCTTATTTTGATTTTTATTTCGCATTTTTATTGGTCTGTTTTAACCTTTTTGACTTGGTGGGAGGAGAAGGCCTCCCCTCCGCCAAAATTTACATGCTCTTATCTTACGAAATGAATTTTCTTTATTTTATTCGATATTCTACTGAATTATATTTTATTTGATCTGTTACTGAAACACTGTTTCTCTCAAAATTTTTGATATTTTATAATGTTTTTAATTTTTTACAAGTTGTTTGGCGCAGTTTAGCTAAATATGGCTCTTGTGCCATAAACTGCAACACTCACTCGCTCACTCACAAAGATTTTTTCACTAACGTGACCTTACATAGCCGTACTTCTAAAACACAATCACAAATGAAGCCGAAACAACTTTTCTGTTTTAGTTAAAATATAACGTAGTTTATGTCGGGGTTTGAGAAAATGATGTCAGCTAAATTTGACTCGAAATAAAAATACTCCATGCTATCCTAGATAAGTTATTTCAAAAGATGACCGACTTAATTCAGATTTTACAATGGTACAACACTTACTACTTTTCTATCTATAACAATTATAGACAAATTTTTTTTTTTTTTTTGTAAAATATTTTAAAGGTATGACATCTCCTCTATCATACATTTTACAATTTTACAGAGATTTCTTCACCTTGCTGGTTTAGTCAAAATTAATGTACTTTGAGTTGGGGTTTGAGAAAATGATGCCTCATAAATTTGGCTTTACATAAAAGAAAAAATAAAGCATATTGGCTATAAGCAAGTTAGTTCAAAAGCTGATCCATTTAGCTAAGATTCCAAAACGGTACAACAATTGCTACTTTTCTATTAAAGACAATTTTTTTTATTTGCAAAACATCTTCATTTTCCTGTGTTGACATCTTTTAACACACATTCCACAATTTTACAGTGATTTTAAAATTTTACAGAGGACATTCAATGGCCCATCTTCCTTACAAATGTTCCCTTGATTCACTTTGAAGTGACTCATGTGCTGCACACACACACGCAAACTATTAAAAATGACCAATCCAATGATTTTTAAACGGTTATTTTGTAATAATTTTTATAATCAGGTCAAGACTTTTGCTTCACCCTTTTATAATTATGCACTAAAGTGTGGAGTGTAAGCAACTTTTGTCATGTGCCGTAATTCAGGAAAAAAAATCAACTGTGAGTGACATGACATTCGCACTACAGGGGCATAACTCAACACTTAAGAAATCTCAGGGGTGTTAACTTCGTCTTGGGGGCTGAAAATATAAACAATTTTCAAATAAAAATTCTTTGAAGTTAAAATTAAATAATTCGAATCTCTTACACATTATTTATAAAGGAATGAGGCTTCAAAAAAAGGTAAAATGTTTATATATAAAATATAATCATAATTTAAAAAATTATAAACATATGAAAATAGGAAACATTTCTGTAAGAAATATTAAGTTTTACGTTGTGCATCGTATTTTTTAAAATAGTATAGCTCTAATAACTAGCAATAAGTTAATTTATAATGTATCATTATTAGACTGAAGCTATTTTCATATAAATATAATAATATAAATTATATTTTTTTAAAAATAAAAAAAATTCATTTTGAAAAAAATTCAATATTTTTCAAATATTTTGAAATACAAAAGATCCATAATACTAAAATTAGGTAGGGTTTAAAGAGTATGGTACATTTTATAATTCTATAAAGTTTTATACATCAAAGGCTACTATTTTAGAAAACAGCACGCGCAATGCAAAATTTATTTAATATTATTACAGAAATGTTTCTTAATTTCCTATGCTTATAATTTTTAAAATTATGATTATATTTTATACATTTTGTACTTTTTTGAAACCCCATTCCTTCATAAATAATGTGTAAAAGATTCGAATTATTTAATTTTAATTTCGAAAATTATTATTTGAAAATTGTTCTTATTTCCCCTTCCTCCCGAGACGAAGTTAACACCCCTGAGAAATTTAGATTAATGAAAGCATCGTAGTTAAAAAAGGAATTGCACGCATACATATGGAATTAAGTGGAAATAGGATTTATTAGCAAAGTGGCGTTAGTAAAAAATGCTGTCTGGGTAAGAAAACAACAAAGTCTCTTAGATGTTATTATGACTCACTGTAATTTCAATTGTGTTGTGACACCGCTTGTTCGTAATACCAAATTATCTAGCAATTCTTACGGTAAGAGTTGCCATTCTTCGAGAAGCATCTGTTTCAGCTCGCTGATGTTCTCTGGAGGATACGGTCATGCTTCCAGGGGTCTCTCCAAAGCATCTCAATAATGTTCTGCACTGGCACAGATTCTTTCTCCAGATATCTTCATTTTGTAGAAGCTCTTCAGCAGAAGAGATCCAGTGTAAACGCGCATTGCCATTCACAAAAATAAAATTTGGACAAATGGCAACTCAGAACGGAGGCACATGTGAGAGGAAAATTTTACTTCTGCAACGATCTCCGATAAATAAGGAATTGTCGCAAATATGGATCTCCGTTTGTCCATTCATCATAATGCCTTTCCAAACATTCCAGGACAGCCGCAAAGGTTTTTTTCTCTTTTTTGTTAGAGAAAGGAAACCGTGTCCCTTGTAGCGAAAACTATAGATATTAAATAACAGTTGATTTCATCAGGGACGAAAAAAGCCAACCAGGACCGTTTCAGATTGTAGAGGGCTTAAAAGATCCCAAAAACAGATAGCGAGCAGGAAAGGAACCTGTTTTGAGATGAGAATGGGGAGAGATAGACGATACGATGAATGTAGGATTGGTCAAGAGTAAAATAAATCTTAAATAGAGTGATTCACTGACAGACCGATGAACTTGTAAGGTATGCAGGGGATAGAGTAATGACTAGGAATCATACAGGAATGCTGGGTCGCAAATGAAGCCGTTGTGAGCTACGGTCCAAGAAGCAGAGAAAAAGAAGAGAAACAGCACATTAAAGGGACAGAAAACATTTTATTAAAAGGATGTACTACAACAAGTGTTGCAAATTACGATCAGAAGTCGTCTGGTAGGTCTGACAGCGGTGCTGAAAGAATTCCTAACGTTCTGGAAAATATTTCCTGACAGTTTTGCGGAAGATGGCGCTGAACGGAAATTTTCGTGAAAATAGATCCTGCTGAAAGTCGTCATTTAGGATCAATTTCCTGAAGTAGTAGGATGAACTCATATTCATACAAAGAACTGGTCGACATGCTCATCGTGTGTGAAGCTGCAGATTGTAATGAGCACGCCGCTTGGCAGAAATGTTACTCGAACCGGCCTGTTCCACCTCACATGACCGTAGCAAGTGTGAATGAAAGGTGACGGGAGTCTAGCTCTGGACACATGAAGAGTTTGGTGCACGAGATTCTCGTTCCTTGAGATGAAGATCTCATTGCTTGAAGATCTATAGCAGCCTGGAGGATACGTGACATGCCAGGAATCTTCGAGAACGTACAGAATTTCATGCAATGCCACTGTCATGCCTGCCAGATGACTTCGTAATTTCGTTATCTAGTCATAATTTCGAACATTTGTTGTAGCACAACCTATGAATAAAATGTTTTCTGTCCCATTATGTGTTGCTGTTTTCTTTCTTTTTCTCTGTTTCTTTGCATCATAGCTCGCAACTACGGCTTTTGCGACTCTGCATTATCAAATGATTCCGAGTCCTCTCTGTACTCCCTACACGCCCTGAATGTTTATCGGTCTGGTAGCGAATCATTCTGTATATTTATCTCCAGCCTGACTGTATTTTTATTCCCAGTACGTCACACCCTCTCTCTCTCCACATCCAACAGGACTCCATTGATGTTCAGTCTGTAGGTTCTTGGCAGAATGCAGTGGAGTATTTCGATAATAATAATAATAAAAACGATCAAGTACATACGTACACAAAAGATTATGGGCTTCAGGAAAATGGTGAAACAAGAAGCATCGCAAATTTGTAAGATAGCATTTAGATAAGTAATTAAGACAATTTATGTGACGTCCTTTACAAAAAGAAGAAAACTCATTATTCTCGCTGAATAATCTAGATATTGAATCTTTCTTTCATAACGAGTGTTTTTACATATACTTCCAAATGTATTTTTATTTAAGTTCAGTTACAACTGAATTAGACATGTTTGTGCAATGAGAGCTGATATACGGAAGGAACAAGCGCGAGAAATTGTGCGGAATGACCAGATGTGCGGAGTGCGCATGTGCAGAAATGACCAGAGCATTTGGCGACGTGTTTTGATTTTTCGAAATTGGTTGACGGTATACGTTTATCTACCCTTTCATGCAAAGTAGATTTTCTGAAAATGCACCGATTCGGAACGTACGGTGTTGCAGCTGACGTAGTCAAAAGTATGATTCTGGAAAGAAAAAAAAAAAAAAGACTCCCTCATTTTAATGTTTTTGTTCCATGCGGCGACTTGGCGCATTTCGAAAATGCTTCTATTCCCAAGGAGTTCTGAAAATCTTATCTGTTAGGTAATAATAGTTAAATGAAATTTTCCATTTGTTTAGCAATGGTTTTTGTGTTCTTCTCTACGAGGTCCGTTGCCAATAGTTTATGAATGGGAAATTAAATAATGATTTTATTAATCCTTAGTTTTGTATCTCCGCGTCGAGTAGCTTTGCGTCCGATGTAAACAAAAGAGAAATTTAGTTGAATTTTTCATCAAACAAGTAAATGGAGTAAGCAATATGCCCCATAAGCTTGCTAAACAACATGTATTACGTAGAACGTGTATTATGTATTACGTAAACGTAACAACATGTATTACGTAAACTGTGTATTATGTATACACAGCATGGTCATATAATTCCAGGCAAATAAAATCATTCAGTGATGACTTTTTAAAAAGTGAATTGTGCACTTTTTTATTCACCACTCGCGTTAGTATTCCAGTATATATCTACAAATATTAATTCTTTCACGTTTCTTAGATTAAAAAATGTATATATCTTGTAGCACGATATTTTATTATTTTAGGGTTGGATCCTTGCACGCCCCTTTTCGCAAAAATTAATAAATAAAATAAATCGTGCCAGCTGCTCTGTTTTCTGTAATGAACTTGTATCTAATATGATTATTATAATTTACCAAGGTGGCGATAAAGAAAGGTGGAGGCTAAAATAGAATCCTTACAAAAGTTAAAAGTTCTTTCAATTACTGTAAAAATGTTTCCAATTTGAATTATGAGTGATGAAATCATATTAAATTTTATTAAAGATGTTTCCCCATCCTTTTAAAAAAAGGTGCATCAGTTAAGGATCAGTTTATTTAATTTTTTAAAAGCTAAATGTACATTGTTATATTTAAAATTGTAGTATTAAGAAAAATGATTACATTTTATATATTTGTAGATTTAAGGTCATTGGTGAATTTCTACATCTGGAAGATTTTAAGAAATTACTAATTAAAAATTTGTATGGCTCAAGTGTAGTATAGGGAGACCACATCGGATTTAGCGATTTTTATCTAAATGTCACAGTGAGATATCAAATTCATTCCATAATAAATAATTCCGAAAAAAAGTTCCTTGGCGACCCCTTTTAGTCGCTAAAAAAAAGGCTGCATCTAGTGCCCCCCATACTACACTTTAACCATATAGAAAAATATTTCATTAAAAAATTTACAAATTGACTTGAAAATAGCAATTATATTTTTTCTTTCAATCGCACCATTTATACAAATTGGTACTTGTATATTAACGTGACTGCAGCCAAATTTCCCCTCATGAATTGTGTCTTTTTCCACCAAAATTTCACTGATTTTTTTCCCAAGTAAAACATGTAAATAAGAATGTTTTTTTTTTTTTTAATGTTCTCATTTGTTAAGATAATGACATGTTTCACAAAGTGCAGATTTGACTGTGATGACAAAATGCAAGTAGATATATATATATATATATTTATTTACAAATTGAATAAAGAATTAAACTTTTTCTTAATCATAATCATATATCAACAGTCCTCTTCATATAAAGCTTTATAACTCAATATGTATAGAAATCGGTGCTTGTTTATTATCACGACAATCACTAACTCTACTAATAACTCGCCAAGTTGGCAACTGTAATTTCCTATGTGTTGTATGTGATGAATTGGTCAACTATGTCCAAGTACCAAGAAATCTTTCTTAATTCACTTATCAGATATTTCTTCTTTTTTTTGTGTGTGTGTGTGTTTTAAAGGGAAAATACTCCTCATTCACATTTGATTTTGTAATCTCAACACTTTATATTTATTTTTGTCAATGATATCAAATAATTTTTCTCTTGGATATGAGTCTTTTAATTTTACAACAGCTAAGGATAGCATCCGAGTTGATTGAATTCTTTTGTTTGTTTTAGAATCATATTTAATATGCTTTTCGATTCTTGTAAAATGTTAAATTTTGGTACTTATGTTTTATCACAACTGTATTGGTAATATTATATGAAACAAAGCACATGGTTGCCAATTCAGTGCATATGAAACAGGCAAAATCGCGGTTTGTCAACTTGGCAAGTTATCTTCAGCATCGACATATATATATATATTGTTGTGATAGTACATTGATTTTTGTTTATGCTTCTTAATTTTTCAATTAATTATAATGTTTAATTCTCTCAAATATTAATTTTAGAAGTTTTAATATAAAATTTTTGCTCTTTTATTTATTTTTACCTACATCAAATTTAAAATAAAGTTCTTGCTTGAGGCAAATAAAATTTTTAAGCATGTTAAGAGGAAGCCTATTAGCTGAATACCTAACAAAAAAAGGCAGTTTAAAAGTTTGTTAAATGCAGTAAATTATATTACTTTAATTCTTTATTGATAATTCACTAATATGCTGGTACCCAGCTAATGAAAAGTACTTGAAGGGGTTACAAAGGTTATTCATTTCTTTCAGAATTTTTTTTTTTTATAGATATGAATAATTCATATGCAATACAAAATCAGAATAATTTGAAATATTTCTTTTATTTTAACTAGGCACATACTTTTTATTAATTTTATTGGCATTGATATTATCTTTTTTAAGTTTGAATCGATTCCTACTGTTTTTCCTGCTTTTAATTTTCATTCTTTAAAATTTTTATTTCACAATCATTACTCATTTTAAGCTCTTTTATTTTCTGTCTGTTTTTCTGTTACTAAATGAGTAATCTTAGTTTTTACTCTGTTTGGGCCACCCCATCCAGTATAGTGGTTAGTGATGATGACTGCTAAGTCATAGGTCCTGGATTTGAATCCTGGAGAAGGCATGGATGTTTGCAAATGTGTTGTGTTTTTGTGGCAAACAGGGGCTCTAAATAGCATTCAATCCGCAAGTTCTCTCTTGGGGCTGGTGGAAGGTGAAGAGAGGTGGGAGACCCCTTACCAACCTTCGGGGGGTCTCCCTCATAATTAGGGTGGAAATGAGCCTAATTGTACTGTCACCTGCATGGTGCTCAAAGCTAGGGCTAATGACAGGTGTACAACTAGCCCTTTGTTGCGATGAATTTCATGGGCCTTGATCTGACATTGTCAGACAGCTGGCATTAGTAACAACAACTCTATTTGCAGATATCCATATTATATATATATATATATTCCTAATTTATATCTTAACTTATCCATCATGCTTCTTTTTTGTTATTGCTTTAATTATGCCATTATCGATATAAACAATGTATCCCCCTAAACATTAATTAATTTTTTAAATTTATTCATCATTTATGAAATCTTATTCTTACAGAATTCATTTTTAAAAGGCTCTGCAATATAGATACTTTTACTAAAGTATATTTAAATACATTCATCTTTCTTTTTACAATTCATATCTACACAATTATGGCTTAAAAATGCCATATTTAAAATTTTATATTTTCACTTAATATAGTATTTTAAGATTCTTTTACTTTGATTACTTTTAATAATTGTTTTACCTATTTTTTCTTTGTTTAAACTTATTCCATAGTAAGTTTGGACATATTTTTGGTTTTGATTTTCTTGATGTGGCTAACATGTATAATTTTGGGTACTTTTCTGTTTCGGCTGCTCACATCTTCCTAAGTTGGCATTATTGGAAAAAACACACAATATACACTTAAAAAATATTAATAAATAATAGTTCCCATTGGTTTTTCATCCATTTTTGATATTATAAAAAAGACCTTATTGATAAGAAAAGACAATGCTTAGTTTTGAAAATATGGCAGTAAAAGGTTATCAGCGGGCGTATTCCGTTTGGCCTCAATTGTATCATTGTTGGCACTTTATTTGCCTGTGCCGGCGAAACGGAAAGGTACCTAATTTTATCTTTTACACATTTTTTTGTATTCTTCAGTTTTGAACTTTGTACACTTTTTATCATTTTTTTCTAACCTAATTTTCAAAAACATCTTAACACAATCTCAAACTTGTGTATCTCTGTTTTTCTTTCAAAAGTTATATGCCTGTAATATTCATAATATTATATCCTTTTTTAGTACATATGTATTAATGTTACTGCAGGCAAACTTATCTGTTGCGAATTTTGTCATTTTCCACCAAGACCTGATTAATTGGATATTTTTTCAAATAAAACATGTAAGAATCTTTTTGTTGTTTTGATTTTGGGGCGTGATTCTCATGGTGAAAATTTTGCTGTGATGATGCTTATACATTAGTACCATGTCTTGAATAGCTTAATGAACTTCAGTAATTGCCCTGGTTCCTGTTCAGCTATTTCCATCTTCTGAATGATAATATTCTCATTTCATAACACTCTTTTCATCACATTTAGATCTGTTACATTTGCATTTAATAATGTCTTGAGTCAATTTGCACAAAATATAAATTTTTCTTCTCTGCAAGGTAATGTAATATGTTATTATTTTATGTGTCTACTTTACATTGTGTGTAGTAGCTGAACCAAGTTTCATTGTATTTTCAAGATTATCAATCTTTTCAAAGTGACCAATCAGATAATTATAAAGTAATTTACTGTAGGATAGAATAAACATGCATCAGTAGTTAATTATCAGTTTAAGAAATCATGACATGTTCCGCTCCATCATTGTGTTTACATCCTATTGGATAACATTGCCAATTTTCGTCTTGGCAATAATTCGAAAAAGCACTTGTTAACCCATGGCCCCCATAACTGGTTATTACACATCAATGTATTTACTTTTTCATGATCTTTTATTTCATAATTTAATTCATTTGAATTTAATGTAATTAAAAAAGTTAATTTCATGCTTTATTTTTCATATTTTACTATAATAATTTTTTTAGTTGTCAAAATCACGAAAAAAAGAAAGTGAAATTGAGGTGTTATCTGCTTAAATTCATGGAGAGTTATAATGCATGTTCAAAAATGAAGCATTAGAACTTGGATGTTCCACATAGAAATATGCTATCATTTCAGAAATGTTTCCAAATGCTCATTATTGCTTGGTTTTTTTTATTAAGTATGATGTGGAATTAATTTCTGTGTAACGATTAATTAAAAATATTTTGGATTTCCATTACTGTACCAGAAATATGTCTGGAAACCAGCAAATATCTGATAGGGACTTGAAAAGCTTGCTATATCTTCATTTAAAGTAAATTTCTAATAACCAATTTTGGATTTCATTTAACATAAAAGCTATCAAAAATAAAACAAATTACTTCAAAGTGTAGTGTTCCACTGTGGAGTGTTAATTTTTTTCTTCTTTTACAGATAGATGCAAATGTAAAAAAAGAGCCTGGGGTTATTGCAAAAAGACTTTTTCTCTTCACAGATACCCCAATGAACATTTACAAACTCACACTCAAGAAAAGACTTAGTTTGTGAAATGTGTAAAATGGAGTTTGCTAATTGTGCTGATTTAAGCACGCATTTGCCAATTCATATCAACGAAAGCACATATGCTTGTGACATTTGCACTGTGGCCTTTTCTAATGCTGATCTCTTAAAAAATCATTTGCTAACTCATACAAAGGAGAAGCTTCATATCTGTGAAATATGCCAAAGGACCTTCTCGTTTAAAGGTAATTTAAGAAAGCATTTGCGAGTTCATTCTAGGGAGAAGCCCTATTCTTGTGAAATTTGCAAGAATGCTTTTGCTGACAGTAGTACTTTTAAGATGCATTTACGAACTCATACCAAAGAAAAGCCTTATGTTTGTGAAATGTGCAAAAAAGCTTTTGCTAGCCACAGTAGTTTTAAAAGGCATTTACGAATCCATACCAAGGAAAAGCCATATTCTTGTGAATATTGCAAAAATTCTTTTTCCGATAACAGTGATTATAAAATGCATTTGCGAATTCATACTAGGGAAAAACCTTATGTTTGTGAAATTTGCAAAAAGGCTTTCTCAATTAGTAGTAATTTAAAAAGACATTTGCGAACTCATACTGCTGAGAGGCGTCATGTATGTGAAATTTGCAACAATGCCTTTTCTGATACTAGCAATTTGAAAAGACATTTACGAATTCATACCAAGGAGAAGCCTTTTGTTTGTGATATTTGCAAAAATTCTTATTCTGATAGTAGTAGTTTCAAAAGGCATTTACGAGTTCATACCAAAGAAAAACCACATGTTTGTGACATTTGTAACAAGGCATATGCTCGTCGGTGCGAATTAAGTAAACATGAAAGTACTCACAACAAGTAAAAGTCTTATATTTGTGACCTTTTCAAAACATATTATTCCAAAGTAATCAGAAAATTATTTATTTTTCATGCATAAAAATAGTAGAAAAATTATTGTGTATTTAGCAGCAACATTATTTTAATTTTTATTCATTTGTATAATCATTGATGCTTTTATGGACATATTGTTTGATTACTCATTGCTACTGAACAATTTTTATACTTTGTCCCCATAATTTGAGAATAATTTGTCTTTGCTGTCTTATGGGTAATTTTTAAATTAATTTCAAATTGATATAAAAGAATATTTCTTTCCTTGCATCATCTTTCTTATATTATTTCTACAGAGATCAAGACTCTATTTTAGTTTTTTTTATGTAAAAAAAAATCTTATAAAACTTAAAAGGTAATCCTTGAAAATGAAAGTGATATTTGATAAAATCAAAAACGTATTATTTTTTCGTCTTGGAAATATTGGATACTTGTATGTAGTTTATTAAGGTGTGCAATAATATTTAAAATTTTTACTTTCATTATCTTTGAGGCAACTTTTCATCGAAGGATTATAATCTTAATCCAATCTCGGAGTATCTATTTTTAAATTATTCAATAAATGTAAAAGTAGTATATTATATATAATATATATACTGCTTTACACATATTTACTTGGCTATCATGAATGCTCTAAAATTCTTGAAATTAAAATTAAACTTTATCAAAGTGTTTTCCATCTGTAAAAAGAATGTAATGGGAGTATATGCAAAACAGACTGTGTAAATGTGCATGCATTGCTCTAGTCACAAAGTGAACACATGCTGTACACATTTTATTTTCTTGCCACAACCATGTGTAAATAGTTGTAGTATGTTTTGGGACTTTTTAACTACTATGCCCCATGTTTGTATGAAGAGGAAGAAATGTGCAACTTTTAATGTTTAGTATATCATCCGAAAAAATGTTGTGATCCAACAAATTATTAATTTCAGTGAACCTATATTTATGTACAAAACAACATAGTATATTCTTTTCATTTGTTTGCTTATATATTAATAAAAATTGTGTTATAGCTTCAAATTTTGCATTTTATACTTTTACTGTAGTTGAGAATCAATATTTATTCTCAGCAGACACAACAAAATTGTTTATATGTGGTCTTCATGGTCTTATATGTGGAGAAGTACACTCACTTCCAAAAGTTAAGCACAGAGAGGAAAATGCT
>BMAV01020849.1:493196-529359 GCA_019973955.1 Trichonephila inaurata madagascariensis
TATAAGTACCATAAAAACATATATATTAAGTAAATATAATCTTCAAAAGGCATTTACATATAAATATTTTTAAATAATTAGACCAATTGACATTTAATTCGTTTTTCTGATATATAAATATATAAAAATGTATAATTATTTAAATAGTGCCCTATACAGAAAATGGATAAGATAAACACAAATCCCCCTATGAATATGCAGGAAAAAGTGAACTATAACAATTGGATAATCTTTCCCAGAATGAATCAGAAGTTTTCACTTCTATCGTGTGGTCACACAAGAACACACACAAAATTTTTAAAATTAAACCTTTACATCAGTGCTTCTCAAACTTTCTATATTCGTGACGTAATTTTCAATCAGAATTTTCATCGCGCCCCCCTTTCCTATACAATACCAATGTGTTGAATGTAGTACTAATGTATAATACTTTGACGCTGAAGCTACAATACGACCCTAATTCTAAACCGTACAAAGTATCAAGATAAGTATTAAATTTTGTGCATGATAATCCCATTGAAAAATCACTAGTAATTATTAAACTTGTTCTTAACTTAGTGTTTGTACCTTGTACAGCCCCGCTATTGTGTCGCTGGTCGTGCCCTCTACAACTCATCACTTTTACGAGTTTTCTCATCCCGAGCGGACGTACTCTCCCAGTCGTTCCGTCGTAGAAAGTGTTTCATTTCTTAAAGTGCCTCTTTGCCTAATTTTACTTACCTTTAAATTCATTGTTATTTTGTTATTGTTTACCTATGTTAATCATAATAAATATTTATTTGTTATGGATTAAGGTTTTATTACTCTCTCGTGAGTATTATCGACGTTAATTTCATTGTCGGCATCCCGCCGCATTTAGGCCTACTGCCCCCTATTTTCACTTAGTATCAAATATATTGTACCGTACTGAGATACATTTATAAGTATACTATATCAGAGTAAATGTGTATTTTTTATTATGTCAGAATACATTTTGTTTGGCTTCCTTTTAGTAAATCGATAATTTTTTAAATAATCTTTTATTTTCGACTTTCCGATGCCCTCGCGCCCCCTTGTAGGGTTATCACGTCCCCTAGAGGGCGTGCCCCACAGTTTGAGAAATACTGCTTTGCATTGTAGAAGAAAAAAAATTTTAAAGTCCAAAAAGAAAAAAAAATACATAAAAGAAAATATAAGTGAATGCTTATTTACGTCCCAAGAACTATTAACAAAAAACCTCGTAAATTTGAACCTTGTTCAAGTGACGAAGGTGGTACAAACTTCCACACAATGCCAACAGGAGAGCATTGAGCAGCTACAGATTCGACATTCATCAGCGGCCCTGGAACTTGAACTCATAACACGCCGGTCACGAGCTGCTGGCCATGACCACTAGGCTACAGCGTCTATAAGAAAAGCTTACGAAAAGAGCCCTTTTTACTTTCCTTTGGAAAATTGAATTTTATGATTTTACTCTGCTCTATTAATCGATATTTTAAAAAATATGTTACCGCAATTTTGTAATTGGAACGAGTGCGTGTTTATTAACGTTGCACTATAAAGTAACACGAGGGTTATTGGGTGACCGGGAGCCGAGTGGTATAGGTATCGTATCGTGGCTTGCCTTATCACGAGTTCGAGCCCAGTACCACTAAAGACCCGCCGTGTAGGGCAGCGATGCACGCTAAATCTGTCGAGAGCTCAAACGTCCTCCCGTGGGTGTGGTGTGGTAGTTAGGAGAGGGGATGCCAGCTCAGGTGTCGTCCACGTCACTTGGCCATGGTTCAAAATGACGTGGTCCGTCGCCAAAAGCCCTAGTGTAGCTGAACAGTACGACGTTAATATTCAATCAATCATCTAGGGTTATTGGTGACGCATCTCCTAATTTTAAACCATGGTCTTTGTAACTGGAATTTAATACGATTTTGAGAGTGTATACATGGGACTTGGCAGAGAATGGGCGACAAATAAGCGCGTGCTTTTACTGCGATCTCCACCAAATGACCGCTTTCCTGAGAGGGAACTAATGACTTCTCCAGCTGTCACATAGTTTCGCGTGAGAAAATGTCCAAGACGGGACAACTTGATGTTCATGTTCGAAGGCAAGTCAACCTTTGACCTTCCTTTATACAGCCGACAGAGAAGTGACAGGTGCAGTACCCTCTCTAATCTCTGGCTTTAAAGTCAACCTCGTGAGGGGTGACATGGAGCAATGGCCGAATAGTAATTCCGGCTACATCCAAACAAAAGTGATTCTGCGCCGTGTGAGACTTGGAAAGGCGTGACGTATTCCATTTTTAAAGAGACACCAAAAGGGGAAATCTAGAGGCTTCTCTCTCTCAGCACTCTACGACGCTCCAACACAGACTCTCCAAGAGACTTCCAGACATTCTCTCAGCCTGGTTTCCAAATGGGCTTGTATGCTCTCACACTTCCATTGACCTCTAGATAACGAGCATCATATTATCGATCTAACGCAGCCTTCACGTCAGTAATTCTGACAAATCAGCAACCTCAACAGTGTGTGCTGAGACTTAACTCGTTTTATTTAACATATTAATTTTCTTCCAAGATTACTTAAAACTAGCAGTGTCTGCTCTTCCTTCAAATAAATCGTTTCCGTATTTTAGTTATGTTTCAGTTAGCCTTTTGAAACTTTTTGTATATGCGGCTTTCGTCCCTTTTTTTTTTTTTAGAAAAAGAAGTCGTGAGGAAATTAATCCTTTTCCAATGAGCTTGGAATAGAAAAGCAAATAATGCCTCATTCCAAATAGAATATTGATATTATATTTATATTGGAATTTAGGTCAGATTTTATTAACAAAATGCACTTTATGATAATTTTTCTAATGTAACAAACAATCTTCAAACATTACACCGCACTCGCCAAAGCCGATTTCTGATAAAAAGAAGCTCCCTAAGAGAATGCAATGGTTAAAATTAAGATGCGGTGTGCGTAATCTATATATTTATATGAATGAAAAGTGACTCTCTCATCATGATACTCTCGGAACTATTAGACCTACAGACTTGAAATTTGGCAGGTATGTTCTTTTCATGAAGTAGAGATTCTTTAAGAATATGTTTTGCAAAAATTGACCCCCAAGAGGGTTGCAAGTGGTTAAGGGTGCATTAGAGATAAAAATTCTTGGTTTCGATCTGTTAAATCCACATACTTGAAATTTGGTAAATGGTTCTTTTGTTGAATAGAGAACTGCTAAGAACGAATGTTACGGAAACCGATTCGTACAGGAGGTTGAGGGAAGTTACTGGAGCGTATAGACAAACAAATCCCCATTTTCAAATTACTAGAATATATATATTTACTAAAATATATATATTAACAGTATGCATCTATACAAAATCATGAAATACCCTCGAAGCAGGCGGGTAACGGCTAATATCTTACATGAACACACATTCACTAAAGTAATTTAGCAAATACTTCATTAAATGGTATGTCTCATCGTTCATTACCATCCGACATTTAACAGTGCGACATAAAACTAGATTTTCGTGTTTTAAAGACCATTAAATTATGTGCAGATAACCCTCGGATGTACGTTTACATGTCTTTTCGCAGGAAAACATGAATGTAATGATGATAACTCGCCGCGAGCGTTTTACAGTTATTACTGCTCGCTGTATCTGGTGTGATTTAACGACTCGGAGGAATGACGCTGAAGTTGTTTGGGCAAGTGGAAGGTGTTATCTCTGGAAATGGAAAGGGATTCCGAGCTTTCTTAAGTGCTCATTAGCGAGCATCGCTAACACAGTTCTTAAGTTGTTGCTTCATAACAACGCGTAAATATTCACGAAATGACACTCGATAGTTTTAATTTTAATTTTCAATCAAATAATACATTTTAAATGAGTTTTTCATTGATTCGAGTAGTTTCCACAGAATATAGCTGTATGTATTGATACAAATATTACTAAAACTTTCAGTTTCTTTTTTTTTTTTTTGGAAAAAACCCCATGTGTTGTACGCATTTAAGAACGACATATATGATTTACTATGGATAAAAAATACCATTTAAAACTGATCTACAGTGAAATACGTTTAACTCGAAAACGCTTCAGACGAGATAATACAACGAATCCGACAAACTGCTATATTTTTTTATGCATTTTTCTTTTCTTTTTCCCTTCTGAGAATGAACAAAAAATGGCAAACAGCAGTCGAATTGGACTGTCCTATTGTATTATCGGAAGAATTCATTGCAGCAGAGAATGGTAATGTATGTACAGCCCCAATTATGGCAGAAAAAATGAGATATGGAGCTTGTTCAAAGCTAAAAAAATATCATGAATGCAGATTTCGACGATGAAAATGAAATGAATAATTCACATCCTGTTCCCCCGTCATCCAAAATGAGGAACGTCATGAAAAGTGCATAGTTATTTAGACCCACATTCCAATGGTGAAATGAATAAAAAAACAGACGACACCGAACAATTTGTTGACAATTTGATGCTAAAAAGACAATGCAAGGAATAAATATCAGATTATTTTCCAAAAACTCAAGAAGTGTTTTGTTTTTCAAAAGAACTTTAATATTTTGCATTAAATTTCATTAAGTTTTTGACAATGTTTTTGTTTCATTGATTTTTTCAAAACATATGCATATATATATATACCTATATGTGAATAAAATGTACTCTAATAAACTTAATTTTTTTATATGATCTTTTTTCCCCTGCAATATCCTGTAACACGAATTTTTTTTAGAGAGAAAAAATTTTTCAATCCCTTCAGTTTCGTGTTAACCGATTTTCACATGTGGTGTAGATCTGTAGCTGGCGATGGCAACCTATTGCAGACGTGCCACCTTTGGACCGCCAACGCCCCCACACAGTTCACGGTCTCACTCTACCATTTTACAAATTTGTCAAATTTTGAAAGGATGGAAGTAGGTAATGCTTAAAATTTTTAAATCATGAATAACTGTTATTTTTAGGAGGGTGAGGGTTGGGATATGAGCTTAAAAATAACGCAACAGAAAATTTAGGAATGACTCGTGAAGGACATTTTTAAAGAACAAAAAATTAAATAAAGTCCCTCTTTTGTAAGAGTCGTTGGATATGTTCCAGTGTATCCTTTAGTTGAAATATCTGTATTTATATAAATTGGAAATGAGTTGTAACAATTTTATTAGGATAAAAACCATGTTCTTTAAAATGCTTCACCTTTTTTTTATATATATATTTCTTACTTAAAATGCTTTCCTAAATAATACAATCTTTGATTATTTACTCAAAAGTTCGATCACATGTCCTGATAATTTGTTTTTATACTTATTGCAATATGAAAGTCCTTTTTTCCCTACTTAAATGCCTGTGATCTTACATTTTCATACATTTGAGAAAATCGAAGTCATTATTGAATCAAATTTGATATTAAAAACAAATTTTATTTCCATAGTGTGTCGGAAAAGTGGGGCTGCACTTTCAAAAATAAACTAAAAAGAACGAAGATTTCCCCCCACTTTCGATATTTTACATTCCTTAAAGAAAAGATTAAAGTTTATGTTTAAGGAAATGTGCAAAGTAAATGGCACCTTGTCCATGCTATGTAACATTCTCGTTTTAAAATGGCTTCATCACAAGGACAAACGCAAGTTGTAGAAAGGTTCATCGGATTTAAATAAGCAACACGTAGGCAGTGTGAATGGGGCACAACTACAGTGCAGTTTGGAAGGGGGAAGAAAGTTTTTAGATGAAGGTGATGAATAGAAAGAGGAAACTCTCTCTCTTAGAATGGAGGAATGGCCACTTAGAATTTTAGATGTAACGCCTTGGGAATGTTGTTGTTTAATATCCCCTTGAAGCATGAAGACCTTGACCAATTCCGTAAAAGAATGTCACAAGCCAGACTCTGCTCATCAAACAACTGCCCCAGCAGTCCAAAAGAGGAGCAGGAGAAGCAGGGACAGGTATAGAAAACCTTTATCCCCTGCACAAAAGTTATACCACACAGGTGACCGCTTCTATAGCACTCCAAAGCCTTCTGAAGAGCCCTGCATCTCCTGCCCTGTAGAGATAAGCCAAGATTCTTAGCTGCGTACCAATGGTGGATTTCGCCAAGTCAGATTCATTTTAACTCTGCAGGGGGAATGAATTTCAGAATGGTTCAAGACAGAGAAACAGGGGTCAGGGAGATCATATCCCCTACCAGCCAGTTCATTAGCAGTCTCATTCCCAGGCACACCCACATGTGACGGTATCTGCTGTAAATTAAATGTTAAATATAGATGGCGCTGCAAGTCAGCTAAGAGTATATATAACGTGTTTGACTTGTAGAGTCAGAGTGTTATGTAATGTTTTGTTGTGGCTAATGCCACCTGTCTGACATAGTCAGATCAAGGCCCACGAAATTCATCGTGGCAAGGGGCGAAAAGTACGCCTGTCGTTGGCCTTGGCTTTAATCACCATACAGGTGACAGTACGAATTAGCTCGGCTAAATTCTCCGAAGGGACGATAGATGGCGACACCACCTATCTCCACCTTCTCAATTTAGACATGGAACTGAAGGGAAGGGAAATATTCTCCAGTCCCCTACACTCGTGATTCAGTCCACAAGACTTTCGGACCCACTGATTTAACGAGCACGTACTCCGTGTGCACCCGGAAGGTATTTGGTGGCATCGGGCATCGAACTCAGGCCTTCCGGTCTGGAGTCCGATGCTCTAACTACTGGGCTACCCACGGCCCTATGTAATGTTCTCTGCTGTGTAAATGTCTTCTACGTGTGTCATCCAATAAAGGAAAATACTAAAGGAATGGAATAATTTTTCGATTAAGATAAAAATATCATTGAATATAATCGTCCTAATTGAGACATGGAAATAAGGAATTAGAAAATATAACAGTATCCACTGGAGACACACTTGTTTTCTCTGAACAAGCCTAGTCAATTTGGGAAAAAATATTTAGATCATTACGTGACGCCTTTGGACTTCTTATGGGAATATGTGAAAAACATTGATTACCAATTTCCAATCTGCAACACTGATGAATTGTAAAGTCGAATTGCAGCAGCCATTCAAAATGTTGATCTAGAAATACTTCATAGAACGTGGCCAAAAATCTCGTAAGAAATCTATCTTTGGACACAACTATTAGTGTCAAAATTAAAATCATGGAGTAAAACTTTGTATATTTCATGATTAATATTAACTTTAGAACTCTTTTTAACACCTGAGAAAAACTGAAGTCTTTAACCATTTATGAAGAAAATTAGAATCAGAGTCAAAATAATCCAAAAACGATCACTGACATGTATGTGAGAATGGATATTATTTCTAAAACTTTCGCCCTAGAAAAGTAAAATTCATAAATCCCGTTCTTCTCTCTTGTTTTTCGTTTATTATGTTTTACTTTTCTTGTCCCATCTTCTTCATCTGTGCATAATAGAGGAAGAATATTTCCATAATAGTGTATCCTATCCACTGTCTCCCCAGATGAGTCAGGAATAGTTCCTTATTTTCCCGCCAAGTAAACGTCGTCCGATGCAAATGCAGTCTCTGAATGTGATCTTAATGACTTAGAAGGAGTCCCGTTCGCCCCAGATGCTTTCATTTGGAGGCATTCTTCAGTCTGTATTGAGTTGTCATAATCATTGTCACCAAAAAATTAATTTTTTCCCTTGTTATGAAAGCTGTTTATCTGTTATAGCTGTTTTCTTAGATTTATATTTAAATAATAATAAATTTATGCTGGGGAAGATATTTCCTTCAGATAAAAGTCCAATGAACACTACTTGAATGACGGTAGAAAAAAAATCCATAAAAGGGGAGGGGAACTTATATTAATTTTTGTGATTTAAACTCTATCATATACAGTGTACAACTCAACATCAAGTGGTCTCGTGGGGATAGGGGAGAGGATTCATATCAGTTCTAGGGATAATAATAGTAATAATAATAAAATCCCTATTACTTGGTTAAGTGATGAGTAATCCTTTCTTGAAACTGTGGGAAATTTGCATCCTCTATCACAACATTAGGTTTTATTCTATTCACATTTCACGAATTTACAGAGCAAATCCCTCTGTTCGTTTTGTTAAAATTAAAGTAGCTTGTTTGATTCTAGTTTGAGAAAATGGTGTAAAAAAACGTTACAGGTTTTTGATAAGCCGGGTGGGTGGCGTGGTTGATTTATAGCTGGCCTTCTGCATCAAAGGTTACGGGTTCGACCCCGGCCCAAGTCGGCGGATTTTCATAGTGCAGAAAATCAACAGTGGAAATGTCGTATGATTAAACGACATATAAAAGATCCCTAGAGTGTCTGTTTGGCTTGAATGATCTCGGCAAAACTAAATCCTAGTACAGGTTCGCATCATCAGAGCTCAGGTGCCTCCCTCTTGGGAGGAAACTGGGCGTCAAAATTACCTGCGGTGATTGGTATCCGCCTATAGAGTGCCGCACTAAAAAGAGATATCGGATTTCGGGGAATGTACTAAGCCTGCAATGGAAAAACTCTAATCCGCAGCCCATTAAAAATAAAAAGAAAGGTTTTTCTTGATTTTTGACTGTGATTAAACGCACGGCTATGCTAGATCATGTTAGTGAAAAATCACTATAAAATTGAGAAATGTGTGGTCACAGTACCTAACGATGTGATAAAGGGGCCAACAGAGGTGTTTTTAAAATAAAGGTGTTCTTCCACAAATAAAAAAAATAACTATGATTGTTATGGTTAAAAAAGAACAAGTGTTGTACCATTTTGCTATCTTAACTAAACGGGTTACCTTTTAAAATAGTTTCTCTAGAGTAGCATGTATGTTTTTCTGTTTATGGAGAGTCATAGTTAGGTGGCATCATTTTCTCAAACCCTAACTCAAAGAAACTATGTGATATATTTAACTAAACCACCAAAGATCTTGCTAGATTGAGTTAAAATTATCGTAGTTTCTTTCCAGCAAAGTTTTTGTTAGATTTGTTACTGTGGTTAATTTATTACTGTTATGTAAGAACACATTAGTGAAAAAATCTCTATATATTTGTGAAATTTGTAGTCACAATAGGGCGTTAATTCTCCAAATTTTCAAAAATATGTTAGTCATCCATAAGTGATATGAATTATTATTTTCTTTATTTTCAACATAACTGATATGATCTTTTTCCCAGAACCCTTTCACCTCCTTTTGATTTGAGTTTCGGGACATCCTGTATAAATGAAATTGTTAAGTTATTATGCCGTGTTACTGTTAAATACTTAAAAGATATTTCCAGAAATATATTAAACTTAAAGATATTCAACTTCAAAATGCATTTCCCTCCTGTATATACAAATCATTACATTTAAGAATAAAATATCACAAAGTAAACAATGAAAGAAATGTTTCATTTACTACTTCAAGAAATTACAAAGAATATTTTCTAGATTTATATTACTTGAAAGAATAGAAATAATTAAATATTTTAAAAAATTAGATGTAAGAAAAATCTAAGCATTTCTTCTTTTATTAATAATAAAAAATATAGCCAATGAATTTAAACAATAGTAAAATTTTCTTTTGATGTCTTTAAGCTTCTGAAAGAGTAAATATTCCTTTATAACATGATTTTAAAATGCCTTTTTATTGTGCATAAATAAATATACTTGAAAATTTTATATTCCAAGAATAAGTATATAATGGTACTAAATTTATAATGGGAGATCTCTCGCAAGGTCTCCTACTTGGAACTAATGTGGAATTTTCTTTGATGTTATTACAAGTTTTAACAACCTTCACAATGTATTATTTAGTTATTCGATACATTGAAAGTTGATTTAGGATGCCTTAACATATAAAACTTTAGTTAACTTAAATTATAGTTTAAGAAAACTAAAAAACATACTTTTATAGTTAATCGAACTAAAAAGTAAAAGAAAATTCTTAATATAAGAATAAAATGATTAACAACAAAATTAACATTATTGTGGTAAAAGCGTGTGGGGTGTGCTTTGTGCTACGTTTTTACACTAACTCTGCATTTCGGAATAGAACTAGTAAGAAATTATAACAACTGATATCGAGCACCTCACGCTTTTACCCCAATGACATTAATTTCGTAGTTAATAATTTTATTTTTATATTAAGAATCATCATTTGCTTTTTAGCTCGATTTATAAAAGCGTGTTTTTTAGTTTTTTAGAGCTATAAAACCGTGTTTTTTTGTATTTTTAAAGCTATAAAAGCGTGTTTTTTAGTTTATTTAAACTATAATTCCTTTTTTACTTTTCAGTTCAATCTACAAAGAAAGCGTGTTTTTCTTAGTTTTTTAAACTATCATCTATTTGTTTGTTGTATTTGTATTAACCTTGAGCATTTTCGATTTGGGGTTATAACTTATTTAGTCGCCAAATCTTGGAATGGGATTTGGAATTAGTCGCCAAATCTTGAGAATGGGAAATCATTCATCCTAATCATGGCAATGAAACAAAATTATTAAATTATTTTACTGTCATCAGTCCTTGACAAGTTTGCAAAATTTCGAATTAATCTGACCTTTTAAAGTGGGTAAAAATCGAGTTCAAAGATTCCGTTACGCAAGCTAATAAAAGTGTGTTAAATTACAACGTAAACAGCCAGAATATTTTAATCAACATATGCATCCGATTGGAAATTTTTCATGAAAGGAATCTTCAGAGTTACAAACACAGGCTTCGGGTTATCTTTAGAAATTTAATTATTTAACTTTTTGTAAGTAAAATTTTCTTTTTACTGTGTGTAAAATGTATACTATTCCTAGTTCATTAAAAAACTAAGTATTTATTTACACAATATAATTTAAAGTGATGTAAGACATCTAAAATAAAGAACCGAAATTTAGAATTGCATAATAACTTATAAAAAATTTAGAAAATCTTAAAAATGCATTGGGTGCCATTAATATCTTTTAATGTATAATTTTTTAGATTTAATTTCGATATACAACATTTGACAATAAATTTCTGTGAATAGTCCTGTAAAAGCAACTTAAAGGAAATATCATCGAAAGTTACCTTACTGTCCTTCGAAATAGTCACCTCCCATAACTATGCACCCCTGAGATCTGCTATACAAGTCCTGGAGACTTTGCAAGAAGTCTTCATTTGGAATGTAGTTCAAAAGCCTTGTTCCTCGTTGGATGTGAGGAATATCGATAACACGTTTTTCTCATCTCTAAATTCTAAGTAATGATTCCGTCGCACGGATTCACGTTAATCTACCGTTCATCAGCTATCAAATGCACAGAAAATTGACGATCTTTAGTGATTAATCACCTCACTTTCTCAATGTTTTCGTCACAGACGGAGGACGTCAGTCTTCCGCTACGGGGGTTGTCAGAAACACTTTCCCGGCCTTCTCGAAAACGGGCGAACCCCTCATCCACACACTACATGGACAGTGCTTGATCTTCATAAACACGTTACAGCATCGGAAAAGTTTCTTTTGGTGTCTTGCCAAGCTTAAAACAAAACTTTTAATTGATCTTTTGTTTGATCATTTTCCTGTGTTCTCAGTTAAGAACCAACGTACTAAACAAGCACTTTGTAAAACAAGCTTTACACGGAACACAAGTGAGTTTCAACTGAACAATGGTGGGGGCAGATGGTCAATATTTACCACTATGCATGTGCAGCGTTTTGTTTCGCCAGTGTTGCCAAGTCGGTTGTTCTGATTTCATTAACCGAATTTTATTGTCAGAGGTTGTATTTACTCATGTGTATTTCTAGTGAATATTCAGTGTCTAAAATATATGAGAACGATGGAAAAAGCTCAGTACCTTTGAATCAGACGAAAGCGTAAAATTGGAGATCGAAAAGTCAAAAGGAATAACACCAGCGAATAAAACCATTCAAAAGAAGAATGGACGTAAAAGATCGCCAATAATCTTGAAGCACGAATAGTTTGAAGAAAGTTTCATGACTTGGTATGTTCTATAAAAGTAAAAGGCATCCAGAAGTAAAGAAGGGCAATTTAATGATCAGGCAAAAAACTAACTGCATTAATTCAATGCTTCTCAAACTTTCAATATTAGCGACCCAATTTTCAATCATAAATTTCATCGCCCCCTTCCCCTTCAAACAATTACAATGTATTAAATGCAGTAATAATTTACTTCGACCTAAAGTTATAATATAACTTTAATTATAAACCATACAAATTATCAAGACAAGTATTAATTATTTTTAAGTAATAGTATAAGTATATATGTATTATATTACTTTTCCTTTCTATAATTTTTAAATCAAAATATATTACAAAATAATATTTAATTAAATAAAGTATTTCCTCAAGATAAAATATAGATCTCAGCTAAATATAGAAAAAGAGCGGCAATTTTTAACACTAAATATTCCTTTGAAAAACTGCTCAAGAAGGCAACCCCATTGGAGGCACTAGTAATTATTAGTCATCCATCCGTTATAGTAGTTAGTGACGCTGACTGCTGTGCCGTAGGGACTAGGTTCGAATCCCGGAGAAGGCATGAATGTTTGTAAATGTATAGTGCATATGCGGCATGGTGGTAGCTGGCATGGTAAATAGCTGTCGATCCGCAAGTCATCTCGGGAGGTGGTGGAAGGGTAAGAGAGGTGGGAGGCCCCTAATCACTCTTAGGGTGTTTTCCCTCAAAATTGGGGTGGAACCGAGCCAAAATGTACTGTCACCTGTATGGTGCTTAAAACTATGGCTAACGACATCTAACAACGTACATCTAGCCCTTTGCTGCGATGAATTTCGTGAGCCTCGATCTGACATCGTCAGACAGGTGGCATTAGGAACAACAACAACCACAACAGTAACTTTAAAAATTGTTCTTAATTCAGCACTGATGAATTAATCATCAGATACATTGCTCAATACTGATACATTTATTAGTATAAGTGTGCATTTTATTTTTTATTATGTCAGAATGTATTTGTTTTGATTCCTTTCAGTAAATTAATAATTTTTAAAAATAATGTTTTTTATTTTCGACTCTTCGAGGTGTTCACGCACTCCACGTAAGGTTTTCAACTAGGGAGGTGCACCCCTAGTTTTAGAATCACTGCATTAGTTAAGTAAAGAAGGGGGCTAAAGAAAAATAAAGCAAAAGGAAATGTATAACTAGTTCAAAGAAAAGAAATACCAATAAAGGACAAAACGTGTGTAAAAATTTTAAATTTAGTAGAATAATTCTGTATTAAAATCAATATAAAACAATAAAAAAAACTACAAAATAATTCGAAAAAAATTGATTAAAAACTATTATACAAAGTTTCGTAAATGACAGTTTTAGCTACAAAGAGTATACACATGCACGCACTATTTTTTAAAATCAAATTTCTAAAATTAAGTTTTGAAAAGCTATTTCATCCAGTCCGATATCTCATGCGAAAGTTTTAACAGGAAAATCATTTGACAACATAGAAATCCGAACAACATAGAAACAGTCATCGAATAGTCTCTAACATCCATCGTAAAATACTTATTTTGACGATGTAACACTTTTTTCCCTTGATACACGCTCTTCTTTTTTGAATTTTTTTGATTAAGTATTAACTACTAATGCATCAATTCACCAATAAAAATTGCTTTATATTTATTCATCTTTTACTTTACCCCCATATTATAATAGAAATTTATCAGTGCCTTATATATTTTTGGAAACTAAATTCATCATTGGGGGAGCAGGCGTTTGGAAAATAGTCAAGTGCAATTTGTTGATATCTAAAACAATAGCTCCTTGTGACGACAAAGTCTTTCTCTACAGGTGATAAATGTCTACATTGTAGCTGATAGAAAAATACAATCTTTTCTCGAGAAGTAAGTATTATTGAACTAATCTTCACTCCAGGGCGATCGTTTCATGTGATCATCATCATTATCGTCGTCGTTGTAGCATTGACTGCCAAGGAGCCTTTGTTAAACCTAAGTACAAGTAATGTTCTGGGTTACGTGTCGGTATTGACTGTGTCACCTCATACTGAAATTTCACATCCAAAACATAACGTTTTACATCCCCTCTCCAGAATAAAGAGAAAAAAATGGGTTAAAAGCTTATTATCTTCGATGAAGGTAAAAAAAAAAGTTTTGGAGCTCCCTTGAGGTCAAATTACAATAATGTAAGCGTCCTGTCACAGTTTCATACATCTTGACTTCTTGAAATATGAGAGAACATATAAGACACGTATGAAGTCGCATTGCGTCTGCTTTCTCAAAATTCTTCGTCGGTTTTTCACTGTACATCCTCATTAAAGATGGTCAGCCATCCACACCATGCAAGTATATAAAGCATAATTTTTTAAAAGCGTGTATGCATTTTCTTATTATTCCATGACTATAATACTGTTTTCTTCAAACTCCTCATTAATTTGTTTGTACATTTTGATCTTTTTGACGTCTCTTGCATTTTAGAAACAAATGAAAGCACAACACTATCAAAATTTTTCGATAACTGCGTTTAAAGATAAACATCAAATAAAGAGATTTAAAGCACATGCTCCTAACGGCGATCATAGTGCTATTGTGGACATATTTTAAAATAGTAGGTACTTAGAAACATACCTTGTATGTACAAACAATTTATGAGAAGGCAGTATTCTTTTTGAAAGAGTGAATAAATGAATGAGTGTTTATTAATGTCATGCTTTAAAGCTACACGAGGGCTATTGGCGACGGATCTCTACATTTTGATCCTCGATCAAGCGACGAAGGCGATTCCTAAGCGGAGACCCATCTCTTCAAACTACCACTCCTCGCCATAAGAGGACTTTGACCCTCAACCGATTTAAGGGGAACTTGGTGCCCTTTGAACTACTTTCTTTCTTTATATATTTAAAAATTATATTTTAACATTTTGTATATAATGTTTCTATTCAAGAAAATGATACGAGATGAAATTTTTGACATATTATTCACACAGTTTGAAAAATTTAAATTTTTTGAAGACAATTTGGAAAATTTTGAAATTTTACTCCTTCTGTAATTATCAATTTTTTGACCTGAAATTTTTTTTGTAATATTCTTATAGATGTTATAAACAACTTTAGGGATCGATTTTACAATAACTTAATCCGTTTTTGAGGGAAAAAAATAAAATTTTGATATGCATGCAAAAAATCAACGAAAAAGCCAATATCTCTTACATTTTAATTTTTTAAAAAAAAAAGTATTCAGTTTACAGCAAAATGGATCCCTAATTTTGTTACATGCTGTATATGCAACACACAGGGAAAAAATAGAAGTGATTGGTAAGTAGTTGTGGAAGGAGTAGCATTTTGAATGCACTAATGTTTCGAAAAACACAAACTGAGTAAAACCACTTTAAAGTTTATAATTCTGAAAAAAAATTATAATGAGCTTAAATAAACTTAAAATACCACTTTAAGATATTAGTTATACATTTTTCTTTAAAATAATTGCATTTTCGTACTTTTTCAACCCATACAATTTTATAAATGATCAATTTTAAGAAGGTATTAATTGCACAAGAAAATTCAAGAAAAATGTTAAAAATTTTTTTTCTGTCACGACAGAAAGTTTAGTTTTTTTCTTCACATATATTGAAGTATTACATTTGTATGAAAAACATATCAAGAATAATAACTGAAATTATGAAATTATTTCTACTTAATTCAAAAATTTTACATGCACACATTTCACAAAGAAAAATTACATTATTGTACTGCCTCAGAAATATTCTGCTTTATATATTACACATTCTTTTTTTATAGTTATTATTTCTCTTTATAAAATAGATTTTTTTATCATAACGCTTTTTTTAGCTTTTTTTTCTAAAAAGGGAGCGTGGTCGAATTGCTTAATTTGTTATCAAATGATGTTTTATTAAACTTCTAACTTTCCGACTTGCACAAATGATGTATCAATCGAAAGATAATAATGCAAAGAATAAGATTAAATAAAAATAAAAAAAAAACGATAGGTTGGTCATTTATGGGGTACCAAATCCTCTTAACACCTTTACATGTAGGGTCTTCAGTGGCATCGGGAATCGAACCCTTGAAACACCAGACGTGAGTTCTTGACCATAACCTCTAGGCAACCACGGCCTTCATTTTAAAAGAGAAAAATAACATTAAAATTTAAATCTTAATTACACATTTTATTCTCAGTTAAAACACAAAGTGAAACATGAACATTCAAACTATTCGCTTCTCTGACTCGACTTGTCCTTTACAAGGGAGAAGAGATTTTTAGGAAGGTAGGGGTTGGAAGAAAAAGACAATTAGAAACGGGAAATTAAATATTTAATATTTTACGTTCTTTAATATCCCCGAACAGCTCTCTAAAGGGAGAGCTCAAAAATTCAATAACGACGCACATACTTTCTCAAATAGTTGTCCTGGAAATTTCTTGACCGTATCCAGAGAATTTGACCCTGGAATGTCGCTTAGAAGTGAAATATGACAGAACATTCTTGCGCACTATTGTTAGGATGAATGGTCATAGATTCCCTAAGACGAACAGGAAAGGGAACTCTTGGGTCTTATTCGAAAACATTAAAATTGTTATGTTTTAAAAATAGAAATTTAAATTCATCAAAGAGTATGATTTATTTCTATTATCCCTCGTATCAAAATGACTGAAACGTGGAAATACATACAGATTATGTTTATGTACGTTTAGAAATACGTCTCTGTGTACTGCTATATATTAAGTATTTTTTCTTCAAAAAGTATGGAAAAATTATGCCCTTTATACAAAAAATATACTTCATCAATGCATTTTAAAGTTGAGTTAGATACATTTTCTGGTAAATTAAAAAATTAACTGAAAAAAACAACAACATACTTCAAAAAGATATGAAAAGATCTTATCAAAGAACTGATTTTTATGTGAATTTCCCACCACACATTTAGGGTAAAGGCAATTATAGTAAAATAGATGGAAATATCATAAGAAATGCTAATCGTTTTTTTACACTATTTCGCTATATGTTAAATAAATGTGGACATTATTAGCATAATATTTTTTTTACTAAAAGCATCAAAGTTTATATTATATTGATTGCTTAATGAAAAGTATAAAACAAAGATAATTCATCTAACCATGAATATGGCAAGAAAATTAATTGTAAAGATTCCAGGCTACTATTAAAATAAACGAAAATCCGTTTCACATGAAATATATTGTTAACAAATATAATATCACCAAGAACGTCTCCGTTTCTTTAGTGCAGAAGCAAAGAAATGTCGTAATCAAGTATAAGTCCTTAAGCTTTTTGGAAATGGGAGGTTTCTACACAAGGACGTCAGAATGGATTTTAACTTATTTTGGTATGAAATATTTGTACTACAAAGCGATTTTAATTTTATAACTTTTTTATTGGCTGCCATCCAATTTCATCTTACTGCTCTGTGTGTGTGTGTGTGGGGGGGGTGTCTGGTTATAATTATTTATCTTGAGTTCCATATTCTCCCAAAGGGGGGGGGCAAGGGGGCTATCGTATCTTCTATGCAAAGTCGGCCTAACCGCTGTGAGCTACTGAATTCTTTTATTATCAAAAAGATAGGATCGATAAGTAATTTTATTCCAGAAAAGAAACTTTCAAATCTAGCAACTTAATATAAACAAATGTGTGTGATCTCTTTTAAAACTAACCTAAATAATATAAAAAGAAGAGATGAAATGGTATTTCGTATGCACCACAAACTAATTATAGTTCTGGAATTTTAACACGGTATGATTTTAAGAATAATAAATTAAATGTCGATAAAAAAAATTGATTTGGTGTAAAAAGTTCTTACTGAGTTTATAAAATAAAGCTTATAGAGTTCAACAGTTCAAAGAAAAGGTTTATACAAAAACGAACCTATATAAAAAGTGTTTTCAAATACAAAATTTTGTTATCTTTTAAATATAAATATAGACATTTTAAATTTTAAAAGTACATTTTAAAATTATAACACTTTTTTATTAAGTAAACCTAAGATCAAAAGATTTCTTGAAATAATTTGCAGTTTCAAGCATTCTATTGCAGGAACCCAATTACCTGATTAAGAATTTGATCGGTAAAAATTTACCAATGAGATGTGGGTTCAACTTTTTACGTTATTTACTGATTTATTCCCAAAATGTTGTTAATTTAAATCAAAGGAAGAGGCAAATAAACACAGACTTTATGATGTGAATACTCGATTTTTAACCATTTTATTTAAAAGGTTTAGATATAAAAATTAATCTTTTTCATTTACCCATATTGTTCTTTAAAAAAAACTTTATAAAGTAGGCTTAATAAGTTTTTGTTTCAATCCCGCATTGTGCACTAATTCTTTTAGAAGGATGTATACATATATATAATAAACTCACGATTAATTTACACATAAGCATACGTGCAAACATTTTCTAACACACACTATTGAATAGATAAGACAGATATTTAAATTAATATTGATATTTTTGTTGGTCAAAAATTGTGAATTATGTGTTATTTTTAAAGAATTTTGCACAAACAATATTTTTAAAGTCATTGGATATATTGATGTATGAAATATTCCTTTGGATTCATCTTAAAAATTTACTTCCAGGAACCTTTAATCTATTTTTCGGATAAAGACATTTACTTGAAAATACTGGCTGACTAAGATTACAATCTGAGTTACAGTAATACTTCACACTGAAATACTTATCTTTGGCTTAAAGAGAAAATATGATCGAATTTAGATTTATAAATTTTTTTCCAAAAACACAACCTTAAATAATATGAGTATTTCAAAAATTTGAATGTAAAAAAAAATCTTTCCACTCAGCATACAAATGATTTAATTTTCATAGCCAATGGGTAGCTGATTGAATGTTGAGGTTCATGGATCGATAGCTGATTCTGGAGAGATGTTTCAAAGCCAATGAATGCTAACTTTAGCCATACCACAGCGTTTCTCAAATTGTGGGGCGTGCCTCCCAAAGAGGGCGTAATAACTCTACGAGGGGGGCGCGAGCTTAGTGAAAAGTTGAAAACAAAAGATTATTTTAAAAAATTATTAATTTACTGAAAGTAAACAAAAAAATAAAACTTTCTGACATAATAGAAAGTAAAATACACATTTACACTGATATAACACATTTATAAATGTATCAGTATTGTACAATATATTTTACATTTAATTTAACAATACTAAATTAAGAACAAGTTTAAGAATCACCAGTGACACCATGGGCTTCTTATATATAAAATTATGTTCAAAATTAACAATTATCTTAATAATTTGTACTGTTTACAATTAATTCTTTAACTGCCGATTAAAAGTTACGTGATTCGCTCCCCAATGCCACGTAGGCGTACGTATGTAGTGAATTGGGGGGGGGGGGGGAAAAGCAATAAAAATAAGCAAATACTTTGAAATAAATAAATCATTCGCAAACATTGTCAAAATCTTTTTATTGTATTCCAAAGCCTTCGGAATAATTTTATGAATAGCAGTGCACAGAAAAGTTCGTACTTTGGAACGACGTATATATATGTCCGAGATAACTAATGCTTTAACTGAGCGAGACATATATATACGTTAATTTCACTTAACAGGTTAAAATCGTTTTGTAACTTTAGTGTCAAAGTGTAGTATTATTGAATTCAAAACTTTGTTATTGTATGGAAGGGGGGCGCGATGGAAATTTTGATTGAATATTGGGTCGCAAATGTTGAAAGTTTGAGAAGCATTGCCATACCATGTATTTCTACTCCGCAACTAGCATTGCAGTTGATATAGAGGACAACAATTAAAGGCGGTTTGTCTTTTACTGCTACTAAGACGTTCTCTGAAGGCACAATCACAATGCCGTTATGACGTTGTCGAATACATTACAGTCAATTTTACAAACTTCGAAAACGGTCATCCATTCAGATTACTTGAAGTTAATTGGTCATACAGACGAATAGGTAGAAAGCTGCTACCTGGATACGGTTTTGCAAAGGTATTGATAGTAACGGATACTACAAGGAACTCATCGATGAAAGGAAGACTCTGAGGTATGGCCTCAGTAGAGTGGCGTAACATACAATCCCACAACTCCTGCATTGCAAGGAGCCCAAGGATTTTATAAAGGGCTCCAAAGCCTGACTAACTTCAAGCTTGTATTTGGGCTTGGAGCCCACAACCTGACTTTGCGGCGCTCCCTAACATTACCCGTTACGCTACTGCTTCAGTCCATACCTCAATGACCGAAGTACAGGTATGTGAGGCAAGATTGATTGCTGTGCAACAGGTTTAAACTACCCAAATAGTAAGGTGACCAATTTTTTTACAACGAAAAGGGGATGAAACATTTAAGAAAAAAATTACAACGTAAATATGTGAAACATTTTATTAATTAAATCAAAATATACACTAATTACGCTTACATCCCTTTTAATTATTTACTTAAATGAGTATTTTTCCTTTGAATGAATTTTTTTTTTGTCTATATATCATTTTTTAATACATCAGAAATTTTGGAGCAAGAAATATCCTTCACATTGAACTTTATGGTAAGTCCTACAGCTTAAGTATCAGTATTCAATCTTGAAAAATCATTACCAAATCTTATCCAAAAATCATTACCTTTTGAAAAAAACTATTTCAACTGCTGCACTAGTTCCAGAGCAGACTAAATTTTCATATGGAATGTGTTCATTTTTAAAATGGTTAAATATTTCCACCCATCTTTTATCAGTTTCACATGCTGATTTTCTAAATATTCTAATTTATCAGAATTTAAATAAATACATTCAGTCTTTTAATTTATTCAAACAGACAATTGCCATCGATTTTAATATCTGGCATTTTTTTCGATAAAAACAACACAAATTTTTATATATGCCCAATTTACTTGCGATGAATTCAAAAAACACCATTGAAAACTGTTATTTCCAGTGGTATTTGCTTTGGACCATTCTTCAACATATTGGGAACATACTGCACTTCTTTGGTAAACCGTTTTGTTGTTGTTACTAATGCCACCTGATCGGCAAAGGCCAGATCAAGGCCCAGGAAATTCATCATGGTAAAGGGCTAAATGATGCCTGTCGTTAGTCGTAGCTTTGAGAACCATACAGGTGACAGAACGATTTAGCCCGGTTTCACCCCAATTTTGAGGGAGAACAACCTGGGAGTGGTCAAGGGCCTCCCACCTCTCTTCCCCTTCCACCAACCTCACGAGAGGACTTACAGCTCTACGGCTATTTAAAGTACCCCCATGCCGCAAAGGCACTATACATTTACAAACAACCATGTCTTCGGGATTCGAACCCAGGCTCAACAGTCAGCGTCATTAACCACTATACTGGATTGGGAGCGTAAACCTTTTTGTTATGCCTGGATTTGACAATTATCCTTTTATTGTTAAAGGAATAAATGTTCTTATTCTTTTAAAAACCTCTGCAGCTTAAATATGTTTACCGTCAATCTTTTGAACCGTTTTGTGGAAAAGAGATGCCTGATTATGAGCTAAATACTTTAATATCTTCCATAACTCATACTGTCCCGGCAAATGACGCGTAAGAGTTCGGCCTGGCATCTTTGAAATAAATTAAAAATTAGTTTTAAAACATTGAAAGGAGGACACTTTTCGAGGAAAGACAGAGCCTGCAAAAGAAGGACAGTCCTTCCTAAAGGAGGACGATTGGTCACGTTATAAATGGCATTATTACTTGTCTTCCGATGTATGGCTACGGGACGAGGTTCAAAATTACGAGGACCTTCGCCAATAGCCCTCGTACTGCTTTATAGAGTGACGTTAATATAACTTTCACTCACTCAATAATTATATATAGTGCAATGCTTCTCAAACTTTCAATATTTGCGACCAATATTCAATCATAATTTTCCTCGTGCCTCCCCCATACAATAACAATGTATTAAATTTAGTAATACTTTATTTTGAAGCAAAACCTACAATTCGACTTTAACCTCTTAAATTCTGCCGGCGTATATAAACGTCTCGCTCAGCCAGTGCATTAACTGCCCGGACGTATATATACGTCTTTCCGAAGTACGATCTTTTATGTGAACTTCTATCCATAAAATTATTCCGAAGGCTTTGGAATGCAACAAAATGACCTTGACAGTGTTTGCGAAGGATTTACTTATTTCAGAGGATTTACTTATTTATTTCTTTACTACCCTCCCCTCCCCCAATACACCACATACGCTCGCCTACGAGTTAAAATGGGGTATTGGGGAGCGAATCGCGTAATATTTAATCGGCACTGAAATAATTAATGATAAACCGGACAAATCATCAAGTGTTAATTTTTGCATATAATTTTACAAATGAAGAGCCCATGGGTTTACTGGTAATTGTTAAATATTCTTAATTTAGTTCTATTAAATTAATTATAAAATACACTGAGCAGTGCTGATATATTTATGTGTTACAAAATCAGTGTAAATGTGTTTTTTATTTTTTATTATGTCAGAATGTATTTTGTTAGTTTACTTTCAGTAAATTAATAATTTTTTTAAAATAATCTTTAGTTTTCGACTTTTTTCAATATGCTCGCGCCCACCTTGTAGGGTTATGACGCCCCCTAGGGGGCGTGCCCCACAGTTTGAGAAACGCAGATATAGTGACTAACTATAGGCGTATAACTGTTCATGTGGTGTTCAATAACGCGATATCTCTCCTACTTCTGTTTCGATTTCTTTTTGAGCAAAAAAACCCAATTCAAGAAATACAAAAATAAACAATGTTAAGTTAATTGTTTTAATGTTAAACAAATCTTATAAACAGCTTTTTTTTTAAAAAAAAAAATTACTAACCTCCACTTTTTCAAGTAACTTGTTCAAGGTGAAATAGTTTTTATTCTTTTTTCTCGTAACTTGAAGCCTCAGCTGTCGATGCAGAAACATCAGCCCATTATACGAGAATTGATCTGTCTCGAGAGAGGGCGAGGGAAAAAAAAAGTTGTGTTTTCGCCGTGGATCTATGTCGTCTGTTCAATCTATTTCTTCATTCTGTCGGAGACACTGCTCGTGGAGAGGGTAAGGACGAGAAATATTTTTCTCTTCCTGAGTACGGAGAGAAAGTGTTTATACACCTGATGCCGATATTGTTTTCTTTTGTTTTTACTATTCTGTCACGATCAAAGATTCAAGATAAAATACTAAACTGTAACTACACGGAGTAGTTTCGACATCTAGAAGGAGAATATGTTAACGGATAGGCAACACCTGTGCCAGGAATAAAAGAAAACAAGTGCTGAAAAAGGTCAGAGAATGCTTACTCTGTTTCTTAAGGGAATAATATAATTTAATCATGTGTACTAATAAGCTTGCTAATTATAGATTCTAACAATAGTTACAGTTATATTAACGTCCCACTACGAAGCTACTTGAAAGCTTTTGGTGACGAACCTCGTGGCACCCGATCTCCTAATTACCACACCACACCAAAGGGAGGACATTTGAGCCCCGACGGATTTAGCATGGAACAGCTCCTCTGCGAGAGACGGGTCTTCGGCGGCACTTGGCTTCAACTCATGACACGCCAGATACCAGTCGGTGACTTTGACCATAGATTCTATCAAGATAATTATCAAGAAAAATACAACTCTACAACAAAGATCCACAGCCTTGGGGTAACGGAGTGGGTTCGAATCCCGGAGAAGGCATGATGTTTGTAAATATACAGTGCCTGTGCGGCTTGGGGCACTCAAAATATTCGTCGAGCGGTAAGTCCATCACCTGTATGGTGCTGAAAACTGCAACTAACGACAGATGTAAAACTAACTCCTTGCCACGATGAATTTCTTGGGCCTCGACCTGATACCGTCCATCAGGTGGCAACGGAAACAACATATTTTTTTAAAAATATTATCTGCCAATAAACGAGATACTTTGTTCAAAATTTTATGTTAAACAAAACAAATATTATTAGAATTAGACATTGGTTAATTATACAAAGAATACATATAATAAAAACATAATTAATTTTAACAAAATTTCTTTTTCTATAGATGTTTTATTAAATATATACGAATTTACCAACTTATTTCCTTATTTCATTCGCAACCTTCTGCCTAAAAATAAATAAAGCATTCATACATTTGTGTGTATAAATTTATAGTAAATTGTAAAAAGCAAATAATGGGAAACGACTTGATTCATTTACCTTCAAATTGAACATTCGATGTCTTTCAAAAGAGTGCAGGCTTAAATTACTTCTATTTTTCTACGAAGAGATAGAAAATGATTTTATCTGCAGATTTCTGTGTCTCTTAAAATTTATGGCTATAATTAAAAGAATAGGAAGCGAACATTAAAAAAAAACTCATTGTCAAAGCCAGAACGAAAAAAAGGGGTCTTAATTTAAGACCGTTGGCTCGTAACAAAATAATAAACGGGGATTTTTCTCCTTTTATTTAATCCGTGCATTCATTCTTTCGGATAGAGAATCCTTTTTGTTTATTTTATTTCAGTCAAAAGAGTTTACTCGGCTGGAATGAGTCGAGTGAAAACACAGACTCGTCGCATTGTTTTTATTCCCGCTGCTATTCGTTTCCACTGTGCACTAATTTGGTACTTGAGATCCCCGGGATTTCTCTCTCGCATTATTTTATTAAATGAATAGAGTTATTTGTGAATGCAAAGCTGAATAAAAAGATCGATTAGGAATCCTCTCATATTATAATACTTAAATTAATAATTGAAACGCCTTTATAGTATCTATTTCCACTCTCATAAATAAGAACTGAGTTAATAATAAGTTTTGAAAACATTTACATATCGACTAAAGATTGAAAAACAATTAATTAAAATTAATTTTTTATATTTTTGTCAGATTTTTCTTTAAAAAAAAAATTGCTTAAATATTTTTATTTTTAAATTATAACCGAAATTACTTATTTTATCAGTTATTCTAAGTCCAAATAGTTTGCACTGCATAGTTACCCTGACTGTCTTGCATTACACAAATGTGTTTTTTCTCTTTTTCTTTTTAACGGAGGGATATTACAAACAGATTTAAAGCTTAGTAAAGCTTAATGTGTAATGCATCTTATAACCCAAAGTAGTTTTTTTTTTTAGTAATTTATTCAAGCAGGTTTTCAAGCTGTTGTGTGTGCAAGAGATGACTTTTTTCATTAAAAAGCTTTTGACTGAGTTCTGAGATTATAACAGATCTTCGTAATACACTTAAGGATTTTCTTCTGTCGGTCGGAAATTATAACCAATATTAATAGCATAATTAGGTATTTGTTTAATTTTTTTAGCGAGGTGTGTACTAAAAGCGTAATTGCTTATAAACTTCATATTTTCAAATATTTATTTTAAAAAAAAAGCATATTAATGCTAGTAACTTATAACACACACAACACACACACACAGGACTTGATTTCAAACTACGTAATTTAAATTAGAAATTTGCGAAAAATTTTACACATTTTTGAGAATTAATAGGATGATAGAATCGTTTTGAACATCTTTGTCAGTGGGTGAAGTTTTTATATAATACCTAATACACACATTACTTGTCGCCCAGCCAGTATGGTGGCTATGACCCTCGGCTTGTAACCGAGTGGGTTCAGGTTGGAATCCCGAGTAAGACATGGTTGTATCTTCTTCGGGAAAGAAGTTGGTCTCTTTCACCTGAAATGGATTCCCGTCTCGAAAGGAAAGCGGCGCACCCCTTCTTGTTATATGCTAGGATCATCATCTGTAATAAATGTGTATATTCTTCTGTTTGTATTGTATGCTTTCTGTTCTTCTCTTGTATTTCATGTTCCCAGGATAATAAGCAAACAATACATCACTCAATAAGTCTCGGGCCTAACATATAGATGGCGCTACCTTCTATCTAACCTAGTAGTACAAGCTTTCAAACGGGACTTGTCCACAAGTTTCGTGATAATGTTCTGTTTAGTTGAAAAGTTACAGAGGTTTTAGTGAAGCAAGTTTTATTTGTTTAGAAAAAATGGATAAAAAAGAATTTCGTGTGTTAATTAAACATTTCTTTTTTATGATGAAAACACTGTTCAAGCAAAACAATGGCTTGCTAAGTGTTATCCGGACTCCGCCTCATCGCCAACAAAGGTTTAGTGGTAGTATGCAGACTTAAAATGCGGTCGCAAAGACACAAACGACGCTGAACGTTCAGGTTGCCCAAATTCTGCAGTTGTTCCAGAAAATATAAAAAAAAGTCATAAAATCGTTTTAGCCGATCGCGTAAATTGAAGTTGCAGAGGATTTAAATGTATCAGAAGGCAGTGTATTCACTATTTAACATGATCATTTGTCAATGAGTAAACTGTGTTCAAAATGGATGCTGCGTTTGCTCACTGTCGATCAAAAACAACAACGCATCCTTGATTAGAGCAGCATCCTTGATTTAAATACTCAACCTGCAACCCGCCGGGCTTTTCTGAGTGGTCCGCTCATAGCCCATTGCATTAAAAAACACAATTATTTAAGAACAATTTATTAAAAATGTAGCCGGAAATTCCATCAATCAAGCAATAAGATCTTCCAATTTTGTTGTCGATGTCGTACGGGTACGAATTGCGAGATTTTTCTCTATTTGTTACTGTAACGGTTAGTAATAAAAAATGAATGCGAAATAGCGAACGTAACTGGAATAGTGACTATTTTATAGGTAAAACTGAGTTTTAGTTATAAGCAAACGATACTGATTTCAATCAAACCTCCTCTTTGCTGCCATTCTGCACTTGATAAATTAATATTTTAAATAAAAATAAGAGAGACTTTGTCAAAAAATCAATCAATCAATCAATCAAATTATCAAACGTCATTGCAGTTTTGTTTATTTGACAGTAGAATGTAAGCCATCATGGATGAAAGGGATACGAAACTGCCCTATAACAGGGTAAAAAATGCAGGAAACGAAAAATTGTTTTATGCGTATTTGATGGAGATTAATATAGTATTAAAAGCCAAAAATGAGTTTTAATATTTTGATCAACTTTCCACATTTTAAGTCTCCATTATTGCCTTGGTCTTATAATGTTTTCCCCCTTAATCCTCAAATTGCGGCCCGCGGGAAATATCTGCCATATGTATGCGGTCCTGCGAGAAAAAAGGTTGAGTACCTCTGATTTAGAGTGTTGTTTGGAGATGTTTAAGCGAAATAAACAGGATTTTGTACCTAGATATGTGACAATGGATGCAACACGGATCATTTACTACACGCCTCAATCAAAAAGATCGTCAGCTAAGTGGACAGCAGCCGTCGAAAGCGACCAAAGATACAAATGTCAGCAGCAAAGTTATGGCATCCGTATTTTGGGATACAGATGGAATTTTGTATATTGACTACCTTAAAAAAGGCAAAGCAATTAGTAGTGAATATTTCATGGCGTTATTGGATAAACTGAATGAAAAAAATAAAGAAAAAACGTCCTCAAATGCAAAAGAAAAAAGTGCTGTTTCACAAAGACATTGCTCCGTGCCACAAGTCCATGTCAAATTGAACAAATTGCACTTCGAATTACTTTCTCACCAACCGTACAGTCCAGATCTCTCCCCAGTGACTACTGGTTATTTGCAGACCTTAAAAGAATGCTGCAGGGAAAGACGTTTGGCTCAAATGAAAAAGTGATTGCCGAAATTCAAGCCTACTTTTAGAGCAAAGACAAATCCTTCTGCGAAAAAGGTATTAAAAAATTAGAAGAGCTCTGGGATGAATGTATCACTCTTGAAGAGGATTATCTTGATAAATAAAATTCAATTTTGCCTAAGAGTTGTAGTTTTATTAGTTAGGCCCGAGTTGCTGAGTGATGTGTTAAATGGAAATCTGATTCAATTCCCAAGAAAAAATGTGATGCGTACGTAATTTTATTGATTCATATTTTTAGATATCTCATTTTAAACTGAAAGTTATGTGCTTCATATGTTTTTTTTTGCTTAGGGGACACACAATACAATTAAATAGACAAAATTCGGTCAAAATTTTTCTTTTCAGCCTAAATTATTGTTATATAATTCTATAATCACACAAAATTAAAAAGTTCTAAGTTAAAAAAAAAAAAATTCGAAGTTATAATAACTTTTAGATTTGTTTTTATTCACCTCACACAATGACAGATAAAAACCTCAGATTGGTTTATATCAGAAAAGAAAAATAACTCGTTTGTCTTCATTTAAAAGGCCAATGCTTTTTTTTCCTATTGTGCCTAATGCTTTGAAATAGTTTCTGCAAATTGCTGTTTGCACAAATAACAAAAGTCGGTATGCATTTTTGAATCAAAATTACATTGTTTTTACATAACTAGAATTTAGAATTTTTACATATATTTCAAGGAGTTTTCAATAAATATTCATAAAAATAAATATTTTACGAATATCATTTATGTTATTACAAAACCCATACCTACTTTTGTCATACGTAGTTCGACATACTAGTACATCAAATTTCATATATGTACGTCAATTTTTCTAGGATGACTAGCATTTTAAAATCCTTTCATAAATTTTAATTAAAAAAAACTTAAAAAAATGCTTTTTTGTAGCTTTCTGAGAACAAAAACTGTTTTACGTAATATATATACATAGGTTACAAGCAAAAAACCTGTAAAAACCATTAAATCAAAGATATTTTTATAAATCGTACTATATACCCTCTAACAAAAAAAAAACATTTTTACCTATGAAAATTACATAATTGTTTCGGTACAATAGATAAAAGAACCTTTTCCAGGCATTTTTCGATGATCGCAGATGATATTGAAGTTAAAAGTCCTTAAATGTATTTTCTAATAAAAGTTTTCAAAACAATTTCAACTGGTACTTAAATACTGTAGGTACATATTTTAATTATTCCTAAACAGCAGAAAACAATCCCATCATTTGAAGTATATTGTGAGTTATTTTCCTTGATAAGAAAATACGAATTTCATTATTAATATTTTCTCCTGCAGTATCTGCTAGTATATGCCCTTGATGGCAACGTTCGCAGTCTCTCCACAGAGTCTATAATACATAACTATGATAACACTAGAAGCAGAATCGAACTCTGCCATTCAATATTACGATATAAAAGGTGAGAGGATCTCTAACGGAAAGAACACTTCCTTTTCAGAGCAGTGTTGTCCCCCCTCTCCACCCTTCTTACCTTTCTTTAGCGCCTGTGATATATACTTCTTCGCATTCTTCCGTTCATAGATGGGAAAAGTTCTCTCCACCTTTGATGGATGTAGTTGAGATGAGGCGTCTGCGTCTGTCAGATAACTGGGTGTTGAATGGCACACTTCTCGGAGAATTGTTTTCGTATGGAGATTCTGTTACTATTCGAATATGAAGGATTGATAAACCGAACTTAATGGAAAGAAATACGTAGAATTTATGATTCATTCCATATTGTTTCATTTATGTTATTCTTCTGTGTCATTTATTACATTTGCTTATTACGGTAAAATATTCTTTTACTTGCTAAAATTGCTTCACAACATAACAAAGCTTTCTGAAGAAAAACTTGCCAATAGAAATAGTGTCAGTAATCCTTTCCTTTACCGCTCCGGCAAGTGAGTGAGAGTTATATTGTTGTAGTTGTTGTTACTTATGCTACCTGATCGACAGTAACATCAGATCAAGGCCCTCGAAATTCATCGTGGCAAGGGGCTAGTTGTACGCCTATCGTTAGATGTAGCTTTGAGCAGCATACAGTATACAGTACCATTTGGCTCGATATCACCCCAATTTTAAGCGAAATTTTAATTACTGCAATGCTTTTTTCATACCGTCAGCACCAGATTGTCCAATAGTTCTTGAGGTAAGAGTGCCCATTCCTTAATCAGCGTCTGTTTCAGTAGTTGGGTGTTCCGTGGAGGACGCAATTGTGCCGCAATGCGTCTCTCCAAAGCATCCCACACATATTCTATGGGATTTAAATCAGAGGAGAACGGACGCTGGTCAGTTTATTCGAGGTATGTCTTCAATCACCAGTCGTAGCTGAACATCAGCAGTCCGAAGTGGCCATGCATTATCATCCATAAAAAAGAAGTCTGGTCCAATAGCACCTCGGAACACACGTATATGGGGAAGACCCAGAGTAACACACAGAACTCCCTACAATAACGATCTCCGGTTACCGAATCTCTGTCGAAAGTGAGAAGATCAGTCCTTTACTTCAGCATAATGCCTCCCCAGATGACTACTCCAGGACCACTATGGCAGTCTCTTTCCGTATTGTTACGGGGATGAAACCGTACTCCTACCTCTCTCCAAATCACCTTGTGACGGATCTATACGCGTTTTTCCAATTAATCATCTTGGGAAATCTTTGGGGCTATCCATTCGCGTTATTCACAATCAACCCTTTGGAAGAAGAGAATCGTGATATTTAAATTAACTTACTGTATATAGTTGAGGTTTTCTAGAGCTTGAGGGAGAGAAAGAGAGAATTTATACTCGAATCAGGTGAGATTGCTACTAAAGGTATAATATTAGAAGTATTGTGATTTGATTCTTATTAGAGGAAACTTTAAAGTGGCGATTGTTCACTAAGATTGATTTGATATTAGATAAATCAGATGATAGGTGAGATCCTTTATTAAGGTAAGGATCAAGTTTGATAGTCTCCTATTTGCTTGCGTTTTACCACCGTTGTTCCACTTTCACGGTTAACATTGAGACATTCTCTTACTCTTATTAGTTGAAATTGTGTCTGTTCTTTAAGTGTGGTAAATAGGTAGATTAATTGGATCATGTCGAGTGTTTCTTCCCTCCCCCTCCCACACACATCTAGGTGCCCCAGAGAGAGGCGCAAGCCTCTTACAACATGGTATTGAGAATTACTTGTGCCACTGAAACGCCTCTGATCCGTAAAGAGGATATGACTTCATTGATGAAATGCCTAGTTTTTGTGCTCCTTACGCTTCTCTAAATGTTGCTGCCGATGGCCAACTTTCAAAGGAATGCAGTGTTCAGGATGGAGGACGAATAGGCAACCTTTGTAAAGGCGTCTGTAAATTGTAACACTTGTCGATTATAGTAAATCACGAAACTTGTCGCCCTGTTGCTGTACACAGTTGCAGAGCAATATAACTTGCTGACTGTTGTGACATCTCTCGCGTTCTTCTTCTAACATAACCTCTATGTTCTTTGACGGCCACGATTAATGGCAAAACTTTTCCAACCCAAATCCAAGAAGTGAAACGAAGCATAGATGCAAATAAAATAACCTTTAAAAGGATAGAAAGTTGAGTGAGCAAAGATGGCAATTTAGAGAAAGTTCTGTTTGGAAAAGGTAGAAGTGTAATTTAACGGCCTACCAAAGCATCACGGATATCAAGCCATTACTACAAGGTGCATACTATTGCACGCGAGCCCAACAGCCTACCTGAAAGTGATTGAACCGTTGAGTATTCAACCAAGGTAGGAAGATTATATTCTGAGCACTAGTATATTATTGAGACGAGATTAGGCAGATATAATATATGTATATTGATAAGTGATCTAATTGCGCGATCCGAGTTAGTTAAGACTATGTGTAGTGGTTTATTCTCACTTAATATAAGTTTGTTCCATATCTAAGTAATTTTAGTTAAATTCTTAATAAAAGTCATATTAAGAATTATAGAATGTCTCATCATTCCGAGAATCCCACACCTCTAACTTACGCAGAAACCCCACGACATGGCTATCGAACGATGGCTATGTCGCACTGTTATCGGGTTCTTTTCCCCTGCAGGGCGATATATCGGGAATCCACTGCAGTTATTTTCTTAGAGTGGCCACCACCAACCTTTCTAACAGCTGTACTTATGGTTTGGAAGGCTTTCCACTCGCGAGAAACGACACTTTTGTGATTCCGAATTCTTTAGCTGTACTGGTCGAACCTCAGCCCTCCTCCAACTTTTTGATCATTCTTTTACGAGTGAAGTCGTTCACCCATTTCTTTTAGCCATATTTCACGAAAGAACTCACTTGCAGCGAATGTCTTTCATTGCACCCCCATTGTACCTTTTATTATAGTCTTGAGCTGTATTGTAGTCTTGAACTTCTTTTGCAGACATTTACATACGCATCATCTTTCTGCTAAATTGCGTGTTTGCAATAATCCGCGCGTTTTCTGCAATTTCATGGCTATCTGCATAAAATTTAGATTGTAGCTTAAGTTTTGTGCATTAGAGTAGAGTTTATTTTAAACTAGAGTTGTGAAAACAACTTAAAAATTTATTTTAAAACAATTTGCTTGATCAAAATATAAACACATTTACTACCGTTTTCTAGGAAATCATGTGATCCTTAAATGGTTAAATTAAGGGAAATATTGAAATATACAAAATGTATAAAATGTTTATTGTGTAGAACCATCATGTGCCAATTTCACAGCACACGTCTCCTATCGGCGTCAAAAAGTTGATACTGTTCAGCATTCCTCACTTTTAATTTTCTGGAAATTAAAAAAATAAAGAAGTAATTAAGTGGAACTTCTTCCTCTAATATACCTGATCTATTTAGAAAATTGGTGAAAATTTTACCATTTTTTCCATTACGAAAATTATTGAAAAGCAAACAATGACACTAATTTTCAAAAGAAGTTTCTTATTTTACAATATTTTATTTAAAGAGAATACCTTAATGTATGGACCCTCTGCTTTTAATTACCGCCTTTTATACAAACAAGAGAGCTGTAACAAAGTAAAGTTTTAACATTGATATATACGTTTGAATCCACATGCAATTAATGAAGAAAATATACATTTGTAAGAAAATTAAATTATTAATAGCATTGGAGCCGAGTAAAAATAAGTTAGATCACTCGCTACATCCGAGACACAAGCTATACAGCTCTCTGTCTTCAAATTTTCATTTTTGAAGTTTTATTGCTTTTCTTTACTCTGAATTAAGTTGTATGCTAACTTTTAAGGTATCTGACTACTTGCGACAACTTATTTTTTAAAAAAATAGAGATTTGAGAGTTTTTTTGTTAGTTTTTAGATTTATTTAGTAAAGTGGCACGCTTATCCAGTGGACAGAACCTGGTACCTTCTGATTCGTGAGAACGTAACATACCGCTCTGGACCAAAATAATCACTTCAGTTTGGAGGCTGTTAATCTAGATATCTAGATATATATTATAAATGCGAAAGTTTGTGAGGATGTTTGTCCGTCTTTGAAGCAAAAACAACTGAATGGATTTTAATGAAACTTTACAGTAATATAGCTTATACATTAGAATAACACATAGGCTATAATTTATATTGTGTGAAGTGTCCAAAATATAACGATATTTGTCAAGTAAGTAGGAAAAAATTCTGCCATCTGCAAGCATTTCTGGCGTGCGCTGCAAAAAAGCCCACGACAGTATATATCTATATTTTATTTGTGAAGAAACACTTTTTGTTTTGGCTACGCAAGGCGCGCTCGCTTCTAATTAATTCATGTGATCAGCATAATACCTAATTTTTTTTTATTTCAGAATAAAACTAGGTTTTGAAGGGAGGGGTTGTTATAAAACTCTCTTTATTTGAATGTTTTTTTTTCTTTTTATGATTTTATTATGCACATTTGGTAGTAAGAAATTAATCTTTTTTCAAAATAAATGATTTTATCGGTTCTGGTACTTAAAGTAAATAAACTTTCTCTTTCACACTACATCATTTGGACAAATTTTCAAAATTTGTTTTGGTTGGTTGTTAATTATAACGCTATAATTTTAATTGAATAGGCAGATATTGCATTTTTAAGTATAAAAATAATTATAACTATTGTACTGTATTTTTTGGAGTGAGTGAATATTAATGTCGTACTGTTCAGCTACACGAGGGTTTTTGGCAAAGGACCACGTAATTTTGAACCATGGTCAAGTGACGTGGATGACAACTGAGCTGGAACCCCTTCTCTTAACTACCACACCACACCAACTTAGAAGGAATATACTACCAATACTTAGCAGGAATATTCTTTGAAATCCACTCTTCCAAGATATATGGCAGCACGGGTTCTATGATGAGTATTTTAGCGGGGAAGGCGAAAAGTTTTGTAGCAGATATTGCGTTTTCAGCTGACGGCGTTTTCAGCGCATTGCAAAGATTATTATTTTTGTCCCGAATAAATATTTTATGTCAAAATTTAAGTGTCTTATGTTTTTGTATGTTAATGAAGACCTTAGAAAACGATTTGACTATTTATTTTAAGTGAACGGTGTATATAATTAATTTTACAGTGGAATATCTTTAATTAATTTATTAGCTCTAACGGATTAAATTTCCCAAAGTGGAGTATTTTGTTTATGTATATCCCTTAATTTTCAATGTAGTAATCTAAAAAAAAATTATTGTATGGAAAAACTGCAGTAAATCATTATGCGGTATATAAAGTATTAATGTACATCGCCCCCCTACACGGCGGGTCTTACAAAGCACTAATAAAGTTCGAGCTATGAAAGTAGCTAGCCATTTGCCAACTTGACTCTATCGTTAACATTTCGCTATGTTTCTCATTGAATCGCCATTATAAGTTAAGAAACGGCGTTGCTTGCGAATATTACAATTTTAACATAAAATAAATACAACATAAAGTAATATTAATGTATATTACACTTTCAGATATAAATTATTTACACTATTTTAAGCGTTCATTACACAAAACTTTTAACAATGTGTTACTTTTGCTGAGAAGAGATCAGCTTAGGGAGGTATTTTCAAAAGTCGACCCTCAAGAGTGTTACGGGGAGTTATAAACAAAACAAAAAAAAAAATCCTTTTTATCTGCTATTAGATCTACATACTTAAAATTTAACAAAGGTGTATTTTTCCTCTCTTTTTTTTTTGTTCAGCTGACATATGCAAAAATCTTTTTTTGTTTAATTTGCAATTCACGTAAAATGAACTCATTAAAAACTTCTTTATCCTTCAATCTGTGTTGTTTAATTTTTCAGTTCACCCGTGCGAAGAACGGGTATACCAGCTAGTGGCTTATATAGATGATAACACTACACACTCCCCCACCAGTGAGTCGTTGGATAGCAGAGCGAACGATATAGTTGTTATGGAGAGCGTGTGAGTAATTGGTGTTAATTGGAGAAGTTGCGTCAAGTGAGTCTATAACGAGTTGGCTGCGTCAAGTGAATTTGACGAGTTTTTGGTTACTCTTTACGCGAGGGTAGATGGCGCCACGACCGATCAGTAGAGATTGAGCTTTTCTTAGATCAGCCAGCGTCATCAATGAGGTGGTGCTCTTATCCGATAGGACAGAACCCGCAACCTTCGGTTCTGTAAATACGAAACATACCACTAGACCAAAATGATCACTTCAATCCGGAAGATGTTACTGGCTCTTATATAGATGATACCACTTCAGATGTTTTAAGAAAAATGCTTAAGTTAACAAGACAAAAAGAAACTATAAACACTAAAAGGGGAAAAAGTTATTATTACTAAATTGGAAAAATTTATAAAAAATTACATAAACTCGGCCCACTCTGTACAAAAAGTTTATGAACAAATTCTCAATTTCGATGTGTTACTCTGGTATTCATTTCTGAAATGACCTTCAGGTAAGAGATACTTTAATTTTTATAAAAACTAGATCACTTTATCTTAGTTATTATATTAAATTTCTTAAGAAAACAGTGATAATATTCACATAAAGGACTGTAATTTTTGTAATAAAACAGTGTTTGATAAATCTGAAGGTTGAAACATTTCTGCTATTATAGACCGTATATACATAAAAAATTTCAGTTAATTATTCTTAAAACTTTTTGAGCAATCACTGACCCCGTTTGAGATTTTCGAAAAAAAAAAAACGTATTTCGATTAAAACGCATTTTAAAGTTTGACATCTTGTTTGGCATCTGCTTTTACTAAAACACTTGTAGTTTTTATTCTAGAGAATGAAAAAAATAAAAAACCTGGTATCTTTACAAAGTTAATAAGATGGTCTATAAAATAAAATCATTAAAATTTTTTTTTCAATTTTTGAAAAAAAAATCACGTTTTTAGGGTGGTAGTCAGATACCTTAACTAAATAGCTTCGATGAGAATGTGTGTACTTCATTGATATAAACTCCACAATTCAAAAGCAAAAGTTACGAAGCGAAGAATATAAACTATTCCCCCCTCCCCCCGATAGAATTACTTTTAATAAATGCAAAGGAATACATGTTTGCTCTTGCGTTGTTGTTAAATTTCGTAAATGAAAATTCCACTAAAAATATAAACTCTTAATTTTCAAAATTAGCAAAGAGTAGAACAAGATATTTGCATTTATATTATATCAGAGTATACGATAAATAAACCAGCTAGATATTCTTACTGACTCCAAGTAAAT
>BMAV01020849.1:534359-585860 GCA_019973955.1 Trichonephila inaurata madagascariensis
AAAAAGAATGTCGAAGGATTCACTGTATTTTCAATATTAAGAAAATAATTTTAGACGAAAATTAATGAATTTTAAAGACATCTTATAATTTAAAGCATACAAGTAATATTTACCATACATTATTTTATAATTAGAACTCGGGGACGCGGGACAACTACACTGAGGGTGAAAGAGGATATCAAAAATGTTTCTATTGAACTGGGCAATGGGGGTTAAAGGTTGCATTTCTTGGATAAAATGTTCAAAATTCTATTGCTCTCGGCCAGTTAGGATCTAATGAAACCAGTTCAAGATTTATGATCTCCATAAAATGTGTTAAAGAGAGAATAACTTGACATTTTTTCAGAAATACTTTAAAAAAAAAGGGAGAACAAAAATTGAATCACAAAAGAAAAAGTTCGTTATATAGAAAATGCACTTCGCTCTAGAGGTGTTATTTTACAAAGAAAATTGTGAAATGTTCAAGGTTCCAGGAAAAATTTCACTACATAGAAAAATTAACAATATAGAGGTTCGTTATATAGCGGTTCGACTGCATATTGAAACCCAGTGGCTGAGTGGTTAGTGCATCGCACTTTCATACCACAGGTCCGAGGTTCAAGCCCCGGACTGGACAAGGTTAACTCTGCCCATCATCCCTCCAGTAGGTCTATAAATGAGTACCATGCTTGCTTGGGAACTTAACACTGGGGGTTTCACGTCAGACTGACCCCCTGACCGGAACATCTGCTCATGCATCTCAGGGCCTAAGGTCACGTATAGTGAGCTGGGCACAGTAGGCCTTGGTCCTCATGGGCTGTTGCGTCACTGAATTAAATTATATATATATATATTCATTTGAGATCCAAGTGTCACCTACCTATGTATTATATTTAGTAATTGGGATACATGTTTTCATATTTACACACTAACTGTTGAAGTCTAGGTCATTTGAAATTTTTTGCAGTCACATTACATATTCTGAGTTCAAATTGTTTTTGTATCCACTCACGCTGAGGAATATTTTCGACTTAAATACATTGTTTTGAATGGTACAAAAATGTTTACAGCTGTGTGTGAGAAATCCTATGTATTTTGCATGAATTTTCTGCCTAAAATGTAGGATTTGTTCTTGCTTAAATTTAGATTCTAACGTCGGATGTTTGATATGTTTTTTTTTTTTTTTTTTTTTGATAAGTTGTTCCATCTCCTTCATTATAGAAGTTTTTTCCAAAATGAAAAAAAAGGTGCATTTTTCGTTAGAAAACTATTTAGTTTTACAAAACATAGTACCAACGAGAGTAAAATTCTTTCTTTTAACCTGAATATAGTGGAATATTCATAATGTAATAAAGGAAAAACGTTTTAATGCTATTTTATTGTATTATGATAGAAGTTGAATGGGTAATACAAAATAAATTTACTATATATATGTAAAAAAAGATTTTCAGTTTCAATGTTTGGGAAGAGCTTTAGATACTTATGGTTAAACAAAGTTTCATAGAGAACGAGAATTTTACCTACACATTTATAATTTTCTTCTCGATTTTCTTATCTAATGACTCATGGAACCTGTAGCTCATGTGTTCTACCTTTGTCAATTCCATGCACCTAAACCACACCTATCTTCGTGACATAACACTTGTACGGTACACTTCTACCCATTGCCGAAGAATTTCAACTGGAGAATTTTCCTTTCAATTCAAAAACCGTGTCACACACTTCTTGTTTCAATCACGGACCATGTTTCCGTTCATTCAGCCATCTTCTAACTAAAATTTAGCCATGTTACAGGACAACCAGTACCATGTGAATGCTGTGATTGTCTTTGTCATCTTCAGATAGAATTTTATTCATACGGGTAATTTGATCTTGTTACCTTAATATTTGAAATTCCTACGTAAGACTACAAAAAGTTAAAAATTGATGACTCAGTTACTTAAATTAAATGCTTAAAATTTATAATAAACCCGGCAATTCACACGTGCATGGTATGTCATACACACCAACGTAACTTTTTTCATGACTATCTAAACCTTTTTCGGAAAATGAATAGTTTCTCGTGTAACTGGCTTTAAGATCATACCCTTTGAACGGCCTTAGCTTGTAGGCGAATTCTAAATGTATATTTTTGGATACCGCCTCTTCGGGTATGTCATACCCTGCGCATGAACCGCCGTTGCAGTTCTAAATGTAAGGTCACGCTTAAAATCTTTCTTATGCAATGGCGCATTATTGTAGTTATAATGAAGAAATGTGATATTAAAGTAATTTAATAGAAACATTATTTAATATATATATATATATATATATATATATATATATATATATATATATAGTACAACAGTATTTTCGGATGAAAAAAGTCTCTTTGCGGGGATGATGAGGAAGAATTGAATGATGTAGAGTATAATAGTAAGTATGATTCCTCTACTGAAAATTATACAGATAATTTAACTGAAGGAGTAATTATCATTTTTGATAAAATGACCACATCATATTCAATGGCTAGAAAATGCAATCGTTCGCCTATGACAATTTTTTTTATGTTGTTGAGCGTTGCGACAATAAATGTTCAAATTTCCTTGTTAATTAGTCCGAAATCACCTACTAAACATTGAACCAGACGCTGATTTCTGAAGTGTTTTGAATTTCAATTAACAGAAGAATGTAAAAACCAGCAAACAATAATTCTACGAAATTAAAAAAAAAAATTAAGATCGATTGAACACATCGCACTCACTCGCAACGAAGACTAAAGGAGTGTATAAGCAATGTATTGAATGCTCTAATAGAAAGAACAGAGAAACTAAATTTACATGTGAAAGGGTAACAAATATATTTTATTTCCTACTTTTCTTCCTTTTACACCTTTGTATATAAATTTTACGATAAAAACGGAATGTAAACATCCTTGGGTATGAGATACCCTGCGCGTGAAGTTCAGGTCGTTTGTTTCGTGCGTGAAGTGCCGGGTTAACATAATTTGAATGTTTGTTTTTCTGAATTAGAGCTACTGTGTGTTTATGGATAATGAAAGCAAAATACACATCAAATATCGAATCGCTAGGAGGAGCTAATAGAACCAGTTTTAGTATCATTTTCTTGTATCATCTGTATTATCTCTCAACAAACGGGAACACTTGAACACCTCATCACTACCGCAGAGGGAGTTAGGAACTAATATTTTTAATTCTCGGCAAGTGTCCGATGCGATAAAAGAGGCGCGTGAGATTTCCACCAATCTTATAACTTAAGAGGTCCTCTCTTTTTCGCCTTGGCCCTTTCATACGTTTTTCTCCGGGGAACTCTTATCCCAACTGCGCCACCTGTCGTCTTCTTGTCACTACCAAACTTTGTCGGGGCGATGCAACACATAAAATTCTTTCGTCGTAACTGTAAGGTCTATTGTACTTTATCGATGTCGTTGTCAGGTGCACGTATTGCTTTTAAAGCTCTGCCAAGGGAAAGAACGCGATATCCTTCGTGCGGGCGGCAAATTTATTTCATCCACGAGGTTTTTTGTTAATAATTCATATCTCCCCACTGTCATTTAAAACATAATACTCTTTAAAAGCTTTGTAAAAAGAAACTTGAATGAAATAGATCAGGGGCGGGAGAATTTGTTTGGCTCGCGGGCAACATTGTGGGATCGGAGGATACCTCATGACCACACCTCTTTCTAAAATAACTACATTCATTATAAAAAAGTAATAAATGTAAGTTAAATCAGTGCTTTTCAAACTTTCAATGCTTGCGACCCAATTTTCATCGCACCCCCTCCTCGTACAATAACAATATATAGAATGTAAAATGACGTAAGGCTATAATACAAATCTAATTATAAACCACAGAAATTAACAAGATAGTATTAAATTCTGTAAATAATTTTGTATATAACACGCCCATGAAGGTCACTAGTAAGTCTTAAACCTGTTCTTAACTTAGTATTGATAAATTAAGTGTCAAATACATTGTGCATTACTGATACATTTATAAGTATATTATATCAATATAAATATGTCAGAATGTATTTTGTTTCGCTTCTTTTCTGTAAATTGATATACATTTTTTCTATTTTAGACTTCTCGATATACTCGCCCCCCTTAGGGGGGCGCTTCCTACAGTTTGAGAAACGCTGAGTGAAATAATACAGTGTGACACTTGTATCCAATTTATTTAAGGTGATTACTTCATATTGTCTAGAACCGCAAGCACATTTAATTTTAGAATCAGTTTAATCAGACAATGTTTCTATCACGCTCTTTTTCTGTATATTATTTTTAAAATTAGGAGTGAGGTTTCTTGAATTTATGTCAGCCAACTTGCCTCTATATTTACTCATTTACTTGATCTTGATACAAGAAAACTTTTCTCCCAGATATACTTCCCTGCACATTTCTTCATAGGGGGAAATGTTTCAGCTGATGAAGATTTGTAAAAGTCAATGTGTCATAGTATTAAGCATTTTATTCGCACTGTAATCTGACTTCAAGTTCATAAGTCAGTGCTTCTCAAACTTTCAGCATTTGGGACCATACTTTCAGTCATAATTTTCATCTCTCCCCCCTCATACAATAAAAATGCATTGAATGCAAAAATAACGTACTTTGACGTAAAGCAACAGTATGTGGTAATAATTATAAACCGTACACGTTATCAAGATATGCATAAAATTTTGTATGTAATTTTGTATATGACTCCATAAGAGTCGCTTGTAATTATTAAACTTATTTATAATTTAGTATTGATAAAGTTATTATCAGATACATTGTGCAGTACTGATACATTTATAACTATATCAGTATAAATACGTTATTTACTTTTTATTTTGTCAGAATATATTTTTATTTCACTTCCTTTCAGTATGTGAATTATTTTAAATCTTTTACTTTCGACTTTTCGATATGCTCGCGCCCCTCACGTAGAGTTATCACGCCCCCTTAAGGGGGAGCAGGGCCGTTTTTAACTTCTCCGGCTCCCTAGGCACTTCAAACCTTTACCGCCCCTCGCTTTCTAGAGCACCCCTCCCCCTTCTTTAGTTCTTAATTTTTCAGCTTTGGTTTGGAAAGGATCTTTTTTGAGCTCTCATTCTTTTCCCTATTCTTCGTTTTTGCTTTTTGGAGAGTTTTTTCAGTATCCACCACTTATGCACCCGCCATGTCCTGGATTGGCAACAAAAAGGAAGGGACAGTGGCATGGTTCGGCCACTCTTGTTTATTTCTTACCTTACGCCCTCACGAACAACCCATTCTTTTGTAAATTAGTAAAGTAAATTAATGAAATCGTTTGCAATTACAGTACAGAGTATACATTATTGTATGGACTGTTTTCAACTTGTTAATTATCCTCTTTTTCATCGCTTTACTATTTTTTACTTTTAGACATCCTTATTCTTTGATGAGTCACTAACATTGTACTAGTACAACAAAAGTTTTCTTCGAGCTTTGATTATTGCAAATATCAACTATCATGGTAATAATATCATTTTGAGCACCTAGCACCATCAAACTGTTAAGCTTTTCATTCTTCATAGAAGATCTCATTTTTAAGTCTTTACTCTCATAAGGACAGAAATGCTTCTCTCATGACTCTCTAGGGATGGTATGTTCGCTGTAATTTTAATTTTTTCTCTTTTTCGCCCTTCAATATTTTGCACCCCAAATTCTTTGCACCCTAGGCAAGTGCTTAGTGTGCCTAAGCGGAAAAGTGACCCTAGGGGGAGCACCCCATAGTTTGAGAAACGCTGCCCTAAGTTCAAAATACAGAGCTTCAAGTGCGGTATCAACATCAGAAGCAATGGGATAACGGAGCAAATTGAATTTGGGCTCCATTTTTTTTAAAATCTTGAAATCTTGTGATCTCATCTTCCAAACTCTGCAGATGATTTCTTAGGGAAAACACTTTCAGGTGCTTTGTTTTCCTAATAGTGAAAAATAAATTACGAATTTTTGGTGACTCAAGGTGTGAAAAGACCCCCTCGAGTGACCTTCCCTTTGATTATCCGCGTGAGCTAGAGGTGTACGATTTTCAAAAGGAACAGACATGTTTATATTCTTAATATGTCTTTATGAAGAACTATAACTTAAACTTTTAACAGATTAGATAATGATTATATATGTGAGAATCAACGATGAACAAACACACAATACAAGTAATATCAAAAAAACCTTACTCGGACCACTATCAATATCTAACCCGCCTAATCTCAATTTCAATAATAACGCAAGTCCTAATATTAAATAGTCAATCCTACCTTAATCCAATCGTAACTCCGATACTAGGAAGTGGCGTCTTTACGCGAGTGCAATGGTATGCACCTTGACCTGATGGCTTTATCTTTGGAATAATCTCCGTTGGCCGTCCTTTCACAATTGTATCAATCTCTCACATGGCATTCCCCAAATTGCCATTTTACTTACTGAAACTTCTGTTATTTAAAACCTATCTAATTTGCATTTAACTTCAAGTTTCACTTCTTGGGTTTTGGTTGGAAAAGAGTTGCCCTTAACCTTGGCCCCAAAAAATACCCAAAGGACATGTTAAAGAAAAGACGCGTGAGCCCGTCAGAAAGGGAAAGAAATATCGGTTTACAGAGCATTTTCTAACTGTCTTGGCATTTGGCATGAATGCTCTTTGCTGGCCGCTAGTTGACCATTCCTGAAATAAATATATCTGTTAGTAAGGAAAAATACACTGTTGTAAGTGTTACTTTAATAAACAATATGGATATAATTGCTTAGACCAGAGAACATTATATTTATTATTCATAAATTCAACATTCAAATTAACTTATCGTTGTTGCAAAAAGTATAATTTTGAGATTTTGAAATGTTTTTATTTGACAGTATTCCAGTTGATGCACATAGCATGCCTTTTTACCAACCGCAGTCACTGTATAATTCTTCGGCCCCGGTTTCATGATAACCCACAAATTGCCGGGGAATCGGGGTTGGGGAGAAAAGCCACCTTTTTACCGGTATTTTTTTTCTGCCCGTTTACATGAAAATCTGGTGATTCGTTGATACATTCACGTGACAAAACAATAGCGATCGCGAAACAAAGAGAAACGAATAAAAGCTAGCTATCATAAACGTCATCCCCATGGCAATCACATCACCAAACGATAGAAATATCAAGGTAACCATATTGAAATATTCTCGCCCATCTTGGTGAACTTAAACAACAACTTAGCGCACAGAACTTCTATATCAAATTAGCATCGAAAAAGAGTCCCGTTTTGAAGCTTTTATTTTGCTACGAATTTCTGGGACTGTCCGAGCATATTTAATTTTTTTTTTAATTAGACACAAATTTTTTGATACATTTTCGAATCCCGAACAGTTCCATCAAATTTTTTTTGTATTTCGTGATTTCTCCAGATGTTAATTAAATCTCTTATTTCATCAGTGGACCAACGTGCATGATTAAAAACAACAGCCATATTGGAATAAATGAATCTCTGTCGCAATGCATCATGGGAAAATTTGAAAAGGAACTCGCTTTTCTCCGCATTTATCCTGCTCTAGACCCGCTTTTCAAACCGGTACAATACCAGCTCGTCGTGTAAACAGGTCTAGAGAGGATCAATGCCGGTATTTTGCCGGCAGTTTTCATCCAGGTAACATCGCAGTCCTTTTATACGAAAATTTGGTTAGTAAACTAGTCATAATAGTTAAAATGTATAAAAAGTGCACACATAGCAGATATTTCTTTGACAACGACGTTATATAAAGTTTACTAAGTGGCCCAATTTGCGAGTAAAAGTGTTGGAAAGTTTTTCAGCAATTGATTATTCTCAGCAAAAGCACTTATTCTAAACGAAAATACTCTCAGACATTTAAATATAATTTTGTGAATCGTATTTCGTAAATACAATTTATAATTTGTTGATTTACCTTCTTCTTAGCATGCAGTTTTTACATTTTTCGCGTGTTTAAAATATTCCTTGCAAATAAAATATTTTTTGAAAACCATTTAAATCTAAAATATTATTGCCTACTGTGTAATAAAAGAAATCATATAAAAAAATGAATTTTTAACAGTTTAAACATTTGAAATTTGGATAAACAATATGAAGGGATTTTTTGATGCTAAATTCAAGAGAAAGTTGCCAAAAAAAAATTACAAAGAACAATGTTTACTTTTACATTTTCAAAAAATAAGAAAAGAAAGGAAAAATATTGTTGTGTAGATGCTGGTTTGTAAACTTTATGTTTAAGAACAAATATACATAGTGATGCAATTTGTTGTCGAAAACAATCCTTAAAATAACGAATACATCAGAACAATTCGCACAGTAAGTTCCGGAAAGTTTTCTCACGTTCTGCAGACACAACTATCAGTATTCAAAAATATAGGTATGGAATGTTAAAGATTATCCACACAAGCAACCTCTCGGTCGTAGGCAAGTGAACACTTTATCAGCTGAAGTAGTACTAACACGATTTTAGGAAGTCAACGTTATTTATAATCTGAGTGGCTACCACTGCTTTCTCGCAAAGTCCGCTCACGTTACCAGTCATGGCGTCATAGACTTCTCCAGCGATTTCGAGAAAAATCCATAAAGTTGCCAAAAAACGTGTCAAATTAATTGGATCGTCAGTATTTCGCCAAGTTCCCATTGAAACACCATCATAATGTATGAGGGACGGCGTTGCTTGTGAATATCAGTTTTTATCCTAAAGTAAAAGTAACAGAAAACATTACTAACTTATTAAACATGTAAATTTAAATTATTTATAAAGTTTTACGATAAAATTAAGCACTAATTACCCAAAGTTCGTAACAATATCTAAGCATTTGTAATTAGATTTAAAGGAATCCCTACAGAGAATTCCCAACATTTCTTTAAGTGCTGTAAAAATAAAATTACTTTTCAAGTAGAATAGAATAATCTTAAAAAAAAAAATTGCTAAATAGTTTTACTCGCACATAAAAGGGAGCTGGAAACCTTTCTCTATATATAAATGGCTGCATGTTAAATTGGCTGTTTTCGATGTACTTTTTCTTAAAATCTGTAATATGTACAGGCTTGAAATTTCTCATACAGTTAAAGTACATCTTTCTCATTATACTGATATGAGCTTTTGGGTAATTTTAAATTTTTTTAATAATTTATGAAATATTTTATCAAACATTGCGAAATTTGACCCATTTTTCACATAAAAAAACTTGTAAAAATAAATTTTTGAGTTTTTACAAAACTCTCATTTCAGTATATATTAAACATCATTATAAATATATCATAAAAAATTTAAATACCTGTGAACAGTAGTTTCTCAGAAAAGGTACATCGAAAATCAAAATTTACATTTTGTGATAAATTGATTTTAAAGTATACAGTGAGACTTCTAATCGGCCAGGAAATGAAAAAAAGTAAAAGGCTCAATTTACAATAAAAGATACATGTTTTGGTTTATATCAGACGTTTAACTTTTCAGCAAAAACGAAGTACTTTGTTTACATTTTTCACCATTCAAATGGGCGTGGCCCAGTTTCAACAATTATTTAAAAATAATTTTTAAGGGCTTCTAATTACCCTAGAGGTTAAAGTAAGGTATTTTTAGAAAGGTTAAAATCTATATAATTTAAAATGTAAAAATCTCAAATTGTCAAAAAAAATAATAAGATTTTAGCTTTCCAACACACTTTAATAAGATGATTTAGAGAAATAACCTCTCAAATGCCTTGCAGTGTCATAATATATTTTATCTAAAATGCAGTTTGTAAAAAATGGTATTGATAATCGAAATAATGAGACTAAAGGGCAAAATAAAAACTGGCATGACACTTTAGCTAAATGATACACAAATGATTTATTAATAATGTTATGGAGATCATTCATATTACAGAATTTAGAATATTTCTAAAAAAATCATTAAAAATAAAATAACATAGAGAATTTTACTTTGCAATAGTTTAATCCTATGTAGTCAACATATATTGTTACAAGTAGATAATAGCTTACTTAATTTTTGATTTTTATTTTTCTTTTAAAAGAGTATTTTTAAATAGTTTAAAGATAAATAAAAATAAAAGATGATTTTCTTATCCCTTTCTATATTTACATACAATGATTCATAACATTATTACTTCGAAACAACTTCTTATATACAACAAGCCAATAACGCAATGTAGTATTTCCTGGATATATTTAAATAATAAATAGTTTAATGAAGTAATTAAATAAAACATTGATAAAGAATAATTCAATTAAAAATGAGAGAAACACAATCCTGCAAAATAAAAAAAAATATCTAAAACCAAATAAAATATTTACTTATATTAATGACTGGGTTATTAATGTTCCTTAACAATAACTCTAAATGACATTATTGAAAAATACAAGTACCGTAAAACCCGGTGTATAATGCGTATCCATACTTTTGAGCTACACTTTTTTATTTTTACGTGAATCCACCATATAACCCACACCCTTTTTGAACTTGAAATGTACGTATACAATGCTCTTATGGAGCCGTGGGAGGCCTAGTGGTTAGAGCATCGGGCTCTAGACCGGAAGGCATGGGTTCGATACCCGATGCCACCAAATACCCTCCGAGTACACACAGAGTACGTGCTCGTTAAATCAGCGGGTCCGAAAGTCTTGTGGGCTGAATCACGAGTGCAGGGGACTGAAGAATATCCCCCCTTTAGTTCCATGTCTAAATTGGGGAGGTGGAGATAGATGGTGTCGCCATCTATCGTCCTTTCGGGGAATTTCGATAAACTAATTCGTACTGTCACCTGTATGGTTGTCAAGGCCAACGACAGACGTACTTCTAGCCCCTTGCCACGATGAATTTCGTGGGCCTCGATCTGACTACATCAGACAGGTTGAATTAGCCACAACAACACACAATGCTCTTATATCTTGTAGTCATTTATTCAAGGTATTTTCCCAGACTTTTGTGTAAAAATAGTACACTTCTGGACAGTGGCGCACACAGGAATTTTTCAAAGGGAGGGTCCAGGGTATGAAGTCCACTATTCTCGTATCATGCTCTAATATGCCACTCAACATATTCTTTGGATTTTGTCAATTTTCGGGAACAAAAAACAGTAAAAAATTAATTATTGAATAAACAAAATTAGCAAAATGAATTAGTAATAACAAATATTTAATTAAATTTTACGTCTATATACATAGGATTATAATTAATCGAAAAAAATTAAGGGCTTTGGGAGTGTCCGGACTCGATCTCACCCCCTCCCTCCCTCTTGTGTGCGCCTCTGTTCCTAGAACTGCAATTTAAATTCATAAAGTATGTCATTTTTTAAATAAACAGTATTTCAATATATGTGAAGAGGTTTAATTTTTTTTATACTCATCTCATTTTTTTATTTTTATATAAAACTATCATTTTTTATACCTGGGGTCTAACACGCACCCGTAAATTTCTATCTTATTTTTTGTGTTAAAATTGCGAGTTATACTATGAATTTTACGGTAATTCTCATAACGTATTTCTGTGCTGGAATATTTACAAGGTTAGTTTTTGTGTTCGAAATTGCTTTTACGTCGTGGATTTCTTTTTCTCCTGTCACCTGAAGAACACATATTTTTTTCCGTATCCCGAAGCATCAGCTGTCGGTTGAGGAACACTAACGGACATTAAACGGAAATTGATCCATCCCTAAGGAGTGTGATGAGAATAAAAAAAATATTTAGGTAAGAAAGTGTGTCGTCCGTTCAATCTAATCCTTCATTCTGTCGGATGCCCTTCCTCTGTTGCCCACAGGGAACGAGAGAACTCTTCCTCCTTGGCAGTGTTGAGAGAAAATGTTAACACTTCGGAGGTCGATTCTCATCTTTTTTTCACTTAATACCAGGTAACATTAAAGGCGATCATCTGCACTTGGAACCTTTGGCAATGTTTCAGGTGCAAAAATGGAAGAAACAGAATTTCTTATAAAAGTAAATACCTCTTAAAAGATGTCTAAGTACCATTCATTATAATTTAGTAGTGTAACAAATTACAACAGTATATTTCCGTATATAAGGCGATCCCTGTATAAACCAGAATATATTTTTTCTTCATAAGTTTATCCAAAATTCGAAAGCATTTCTTAAGTTGAATGGAAAGGAAAAATTTCATTAATTTTAAAACATGTCTACCTGCGGATAAAAATATTGCTGAGGAATAAAATTGGCGGGATAATTTCTTTTCAAAATGACATAAAGCAGTACTTCTCAAACTTTCGATATTTGCGACCCAATTTTAAATCATAACTTTCGTCGCATACAATAACAATGTATTGAATGCAATAATAATAGATTTTGACGCTAAAATTACACGACCTTATTTATAAACCATACACATTATTAAGATGAGTTTTAAATTTTGTATAAGTTGCTTTTAAGTAATAGATATTTTAAGTAAGCTACTTTTAAAAAATAGGATAAGTATTATGTTACTTTTCCTTTTTGATTTTTAAATTGGAACTGATTGTAAAATAATTTTTTATTAAATTAAATATTTATTTCTTTAATTATCCATTTCTTAAGTCTTATCTTACCTGTGATGTGAAAACGGATCTTCTTCCGGGGCTGCTTTAAAGACAATATATATATATATATATAGATCTCAGCTAAATAAAGGGGAAAAATAGAGTGTCAGTATCTAATATTAAACTTTGCTTTGAAAGCCTTTGCTCTGCAAGACATGCTTATTGGATTTGATAGTAATTATTAAACTTGTTTTTCATTTAGTATTGATAAATTAAGTAGTAAATATATTTTGCAGTACTTATATATTTATAATTGTGATAAGTTATATTTTTTATCGTGTCAGAATGTATATTTTTTTGTTTTGCTTCCTTTCAGTAAATTAATATTTTTTTAAATTTTTGACTTTTCTATTTGCCTGAACCCACCTTGTAGAGTTATCATGCCTTTCTGGGGGGGGGGGCATAGTTTGAGAAGCGCTGAGGTAAAGTAAAATGCCAGATGATAAAGACTATAATTTAGGTCTGAGAATCTCCTAGTTGAAGCTAATAATTTTTATCATTCATTTCTTATCTTGTACCCAATCTGGGTTAGTCTTACTATTTGCGCCATTTCTTTCTCTTAGGAAATGAGTGGGATGAGAAATTCGCTTAAGGCTAATTTCAAGCTGCAGGGGATCGGGCTTATTGAAATTTTTAATAACAGTTTGGTTGTTCTTTGTAAAATAAAAAATTATTTCAAGAGTGAATGAAAAAAAACCCTAAAAAAAAAAGGAGGAAGAAAAAAAAAATAAAAAAATGGTAGCATGGGATTGTCGACCTTTGTTTCATGTTCTGGAGGAAAATCTCGCTTCATATTTATGCTTTGCACATTCAGATATCACAGTGAGTGAATGCGAATTTTACGAACTTCTCAGAAACTTGAACTCTGGCATTGACTTTGAATGTTTTTTGTAACTTTTTAAAAAAAATAAAATTCTCTTCGCGCCCCCCCCCCAAATAAATATATTAAAATCTTTGGCAAATGGCTAAACGGAAATGCTATAAACAAACCTTTTTTCTCCGAGATTATTGGTTTCGTATATAAGCCAATCCCTTAATTTATTTTTTTAAAAAGTTCCAAATATTCTCAGCTTATACACAGAAATATATGGTAAGAACATTTCGTCATTAAGAGCCATATTATTAACACAAATTTGCCTCCAGAAATAATTGAGATTTACTATCTCGATTTGTCGAACATCAAAGCATCTTTCAAAATAGGATTCTTGTAACGCATTAAGGTCAATAAATTGTGAATTTCATCTGTTTTGTCACTCCTACCATTTCTGGAATACTGGAAAAATATTTCTGAAATGTATGAGATATATTCCAAAGATATCCAAGCATGACGAAGACTATTGAATGTTGACGACCTTGTCCAAACACGACATTCGATGAAAGACGAAAAAAGTCGAACGAACGTTACACACCCTAACCTGACGTTCATTCAAGTTCATTTTTCAGCAAGACACGCCTAAAAAAGTTATAACTTCAAAAACTGTTGCTGCATTAAAGCATTGTGTACATTTTTTCAAACAAAAATGTAAGAGTGTACTAACTTAAATTGTTATGAAATATCTTTATTTTACTTTTCACTTTTTATTAGGGTAAGGATTGCTGTGATGACACTTTGAATTGCATTGCATATTATTTTCGAAACAAGCACACTTTTTTCTATTAAGCATTTTTTTACACGAGCACTTTTAAATCCTTGATCTGTTTTGCAACATTGAGTTGTTGCAAATCAAAGCGTTGTGTCAATATTCTTAACTTCTTGAATGGAAATTAGTTCTAGCTCACATATACTCAGTTGAGATGTAGAGTACAATTGTTTTATTCATTCACCTCTTGTTTCTAATCGGAGAAATCCTTCTCCAGTATTTTCCATAACAATAGCTAAAGCGGATCTAGAATCTCCCCTTTCTATTTCAACTTCAGGTACTGGAATACGAATCGCAGTGACTACAGATGCCTCAGAATAAGATTTTCATAGCTTGAATTTCCAACCATTCTTTGGCTCATTGTCTTTCTTTCTCAATATTTATTTTATTTCGACTCAAGCTGCAGACTTTTCTTCAATTTTATATTCTTTAGACATTTTTTTCAGAACGTGAAGTATGAGACTGCTGCTCGCATTTACAGCATAATATGACTTTTTTGAACACATGGCACACAATTTTACAGTGTTATTCAGAAAGTTTGAAAGACTTTACTACAGTTTCATTCAAAGATGCTTCTTTGGCAAAAACACCTAGATATGTGGGAGGTAGGGAAGAAACACTCGCCATGGTTCAATCAATCTATTTATTTACCACACAATGAAAAGATACAATTTCAACTAATAAGAATAAAAGAATGTCTCGGTGGAACAACGACGATAATACACGGAATATTAGGAGACTATCAAACTCGATCCTTACTTTATTTGGATCTAATCTATCATTTGATTTAATCTAATATTAATTTAATCTCAGTGAACAATCGTCACTTTAAAGCTTTCTCCTAATAAGTCTTTAATCACAATAATTCAAATATGATATCTGTCAGTAAAAATCTCACCTGATTTCGGATTAATCTCTTCTCCTACTCTCCCTCTTCTAACTGGAAAACTTCGACTATATATAGTAACTTAATTTGCATATCACGATTTTCTTCTTCCGAAGGGTTGGTTGTGAAAAACGCGAATTGATAGCCGAAAGATTTCCCCAAAGGATTAGTGGAAGGATCTCGAATAGATCAGTCACATATTTATGTTCAGAACATCAATTTAAAGCTGTTAATGTATTTTAAACCGTTGTTCATCCCCTACTGCTTCAAACATTTGTCTTGGAATAGGAGATGTAGAAAGTCCAACTTTACCAGCACAGCCAAACATAGCTTCGTAAGACGTCCTTTTTATACCAGAATGAAGTGTCCTGTTTTTCATAAAATGAATAACTTTAAGGCCATGACTCGATGAAGTAGAGTCTTGCATTCGAGTTGTTAACATGTTTTCGACGTCCTTATTGTACCTCTCAACGCAACCCAGACTCTGACTATGTTTGGGTTAGCAATGTACTATCTTAAGTTTCAGCCAAGTTTTTTTCAAGCCATTTATAAGTTTATTCCAGAATTCCCTTCCATTCTCAGATTGCAGTTTGTTGGGACACCAAATAATAAAAATATATCGGGCAATTGCATTCCGAACTCTTCTGCCCTTCTTGTTTTGAGAGGTCTTGAAATCACAAACTTCGTCAAATGATCTTGGTAAACTAAAATAAATCTATATTTTCCATCAGGTTGAGACTGAAAATCTATGAGATATACTTGATGTCTTGAATTCAGATGTACAAACACCATGGGATTAACCATAATACTTTTCTTTCCTATATTTCGAATTTGTTGACAAGGTTCACAAACACTCAAAAACAGCTCTACGTCATTTTGAGTAATTCAGTTATTTTTACGTGGGGTCTCTACCACCATGTCCAATAGAAGCATGTGTTTTATATAAAACATCAAAGAGCCTGTTACTTGAGCAATAAAATATCACATCAGGTTTCGCATCGGTTACTTGCACAATTAAGATGCCTAACTAGTGCAAAAACGTCGATTTTGATGAAAATGACGAATTTTTTTTACTTCAAATTTTATACAGTTGAATTTTCTGCTTTCTAAAAATCCCTTAATTTTTTTTATACTTCAATTATTTATGAAGTTATAGCAGTTTTTATGTCAAAAGAGAGCACTAAAAACGAACCGGAAGTTAGATATCAAAACAGGAAATGTTTACATTTTTTTTTGTGTGTGTGTTTTAACGAATTTATTTAAAAAATATTAATTTAGGTAAAGTAATGAGGGGACATGGTGATATTTTTTAAAATATAGTTTATTAGTTTTTAGTAAAATTTGGCAAATAAATTCGTACATTTGTTGTCATTTTTCGATTTTCTTATTTTCTTGCTTCTTGATATTTTGTTTCATACCTGTTTTTCCATATAAAAACTATTATTTTTTAATGTAATAAAGTTTTCCTAGGGTGCTTTTTATGTTTCTAATTTATATTTTTTTAAAAAATTAAGGGTTAGTTTTTAAAAAGAAAAGTTTTTTTTTTTGACTCTATAAAATTGGTAACGAAATTTAAAAAAAAAAAAAATTGAAACAAATATATAATACTGATTTGTGCTTAGAAAAGATTTATTCTTTTGATACAAAGAGGTTTTAGGTTGTTTTAAATGTATAATTTTATAGAATTTTGATTTTAAACTTTTAAATGCGTTTTTCTCCGAAACAGATTTTTCCATATTTTATCTCACGGCTAACATGATATCTCAAAAGGTTCTTGAGATAATTGCATGAAATTTTGTATCATTGTTTATTGTTATAGTATGCATACAGTGAACTAGAGATTAAGAAAAAACAATATATATACCATTTTTATGAGTTTTTTCCTTTCTGATAAATACAAAATTTTTGAAAAACTTGCATTTCGTGCAATTTTTGACCCCTAAGTTTGTGATAATAAATTATTCAAAGATGATAAATCAATCTATAGGTAACTGCTTTCTGAATAAAAGACTAAGAGGTTTTTTTTTATTTTTTGCATTAGAATTTATTTTACAGTGTTTGCCACGATGTGCAAAAAATGCCTAATTTTAACTTAAAATTGTCCCTTTTCTTACAAAAATATATTGAAAAAATTTGTTATTTTTATAAGTTTTCAGTTATAATTAAACAAAAAATGAGTTTAAAGATGAATTTTCAGCAATATTTCAAAAAAAAATGCTACCGCAACTAGTCAGGCACTTTAACTTTTCTAGTCTTTGAACTTCAAGGATAATGTTGGAGTAACCAATAGGTACAAGGTACTTTTGTCTGGGCTACTTTAGCTCTTTTTACTTCTGCTATCTAAGTCAATAATTTTTCACGAGTAAGTGCAACACTGTTTTCTTTTATCCCACGCTTATTTAATAAAGATTCGAATCTCTCGTGCTTTAAATCTTCCTTATTTACAGGTTTGTTTCCCTTTCCTGTGGAAGTCATTGCTTGAAAACAGGTTGCAAAAATATTTGTTAATAATCCAAAATGTAAAACTCTAAGATAAATACAGCGTCTAAATTCTACGTCGAAAAGCAACGGAATTAAGCGTACATACACATTCATCATTACAAAGCAGCTATAAGTAGCTCGAAAACTGATTAAAAAGCTAGAACCGGTTCAAAGAACTTTCTAGTGTCGTATTTCATACTTTAAGGAGCAAGTAATCATTACTCTATGGAATTACTAGTTAAATCGTAAAATTCAATAATATTATATACTTTAACTTGTCTAGTTAATTCATGAAATACCTAGTTATTCTATGAAATAACGGATTTCATACTTTAACGGTAACATATACAGAAACAAATATTAAAATGGACTATTTACAGTAATGGGAAAACGTACTCGCGCTATAAACAACTTTACAGCGTTTCAAATATGGATTTTCTAGAACAGTCTATTAGCAGGAACTTAGAAGTAAAGTCTCACTATCTTTTCTGAGACAACGCACAAGTAGATTCTGAACGCGACGGACTCATTTCTGAATTTCATCTGCCGTTATATAGCATCACGAAAATATCCATAAGGGTCGATGCCAGTGACTTCTCGAAGGTTCATTGTATTATAATTTGTCGCCAGGGGTGATAAAGTCACTAGTCTAGTTACCATGTTTACATCTTCTAGGGTTGTCATACTCATATTCAAGCTAATGCTGGGAAGAGCACCTTCTCTGTAAAACTCTTTTTCCCTCAAGTAGTATATCATTGCAAGGGAAAAAAACATACTTGGTGTTTTTCAATATTAATATTGGAGTACTTTTATATTTTTGAAAAAAATATTCCACACAAATTTTGGTTTGATTCTGTAACATTACGCGAAGCCGAAGGAAATGTAAATAATAAAAAAATAACAAATATACTTAGAATTTTTTTTTAAAAAAAAGTACTGAATAGTCCGTAAGATTAACGGACATACTTTGCTGAACAGAACCAAAATCAATTTAACATTCAATTACTTTTCTTCAGGCAAACCTTTAGGAGCGTTGAATAAAGCCCTAAATGAAATATTAAATAATTAAATAAATAATAATGTTTAGCTAATGGGATTATGGAGAAAGCGTTTCACAAAAAGAAAACGGAATATTCAATTTAATCAAAAAAATGTGTATTACGTAATTAAATCAGCGCAAAAGTACGCAATTGTTTTCATCACTTCGTCTTAAGAAATACTCAGAACTTCGGGATAAGTTTGATTCTTATCTGAAAATTTAATCAGAGTCAGGATCAAGAATGGGAAAAAGATTTATTATTACCTAATTAAACACATATAATAAAATTGAAAAGAAGAAAAGAAATAATGAAAACTTATTTCAGCTGAAGTTTTAGAGAAGAATTTACTTTTATATCACGTTTTTTCCTCAGTTATTCAATTAGGAAAATATCGTAAATTATGACTCGAAAATTATTTTTTATCCGCTGAATCCACCTAAATTATTAAAAGTATTCTACTTTGGAATAAAAATAATGTAATGAAAGGCTTGATCATTTTTCGGCCATGCATATTATCAAACGATTAAAGCAAAGCAACTAATCTTTTTAAGACATTTTGATAAAAACTTTTGTGGAAACAATAGAATTCACGTACAGTTATTTGACTATAATGATATAAATAAAAAAGTCCATGCCAAATATTTTTCAATAAACTAAAACTTTTGATATTTTTCAATGTATAAGACCTCTGTTAATTATTTTGTGTTTCGGAAAAAATTAATTTTGTGTCATTGCTTGTGCTCTTTTTAGAACTCCACAGTCAGAACTGGCTATCATTAATATTCATTTCTCTCAACTAGAACGAAACAAAGAGCAAAAAGTTCAAGGATATTGTTACTTTTCATTAGAATAATGAAATAATATTTTGCATGCTTACTAATCCATGCATTTTTTATTTACTCTGATGAATTTTTTTTAGTCAAAAAGCCTCATTGTGGAAGATAGATAAGTAATTGAATTGAACAATCTGGAGGGAAAACACAAAATTAGTTTTAACTTTACTTTTTTTTTTCATTTTATTTTCAAACTGAATTTATTTAGAAAGCTATAATAAATCCCTCTCCTTACGTCATAATACACATTAATAAAATGCAGTTTAACGAATAAGCTAAAAAAAGATTTTGAGAGTTATTAAAAATTCTTGATGAAAAGTTTCGATACATGTAATTTAAGCCCGTATTTCAGTAAATGTGAGTAAAGAAGTTTATAAAACTTACACACATACAATTTTAAATAAAAATTAATTTTAAAGACGATGCCTTTTACTACATATTTTATTTACTCAAAAAATTTACTGATTTAAATGAAAGATTAAAAGAGAAGTTCTACTTTTTATTACTTTTGTTATAAATTGCTTAAACAGCCAATTTTAATTTAACATGAGTTACCATACAAAGTAACTGGTAAGAAGACATTTTAATTGTTGTTGTTGTTGTCGTGTCCTTCTCGAAGGGAAGGAATGAATGTTGCCAGAGCCTGAGACAGGTTAGACTTCTACACGACATAGATGGCGACTTCACCTATCCCACCTCTACAAATTAGGCATGGAACTGGAGGAAAATATATTCTCTAGCCCCCTACACCCGTGGTTTCTGCTGCGACCACCCATAAAATATTCGGAGTTACTGATTTAACGAGCCCGAACTCCGTGTGTACACGGAGGGTATTTGGTGGCACGGTCATGGAACCCATGCCATCCGGTCTGGAGTCCGTGCTCTAACCACTAGGCTACCCACGGCCTAAGCCATTTTAGTAAAAATAAGAAGAAAAAGAAAACATTGTGACGGCTCTATCCGCGTCCTTCCTAATAACAAATCCTCTGGGGAAACATTTGGTCTTTTAAAACTATTTTATTCGCAACTAACCCTCTGAAGAAGAAAACATGATTACTTAAATTATGTATGCTATATAGTCTAGGCTTTCAAGCTTTAGAGAGAGAAAGTGAGGGAGAGAGGAAAGATTGGTAGTGATCAGGTAATAAAATTTATAGTGTAATTCAGATACTTGATAATTGTAATAATTAAAGTGACGTTTGGTCACTAGAGTTTAAATAAAGCTTAGATAACTAGAAAAGTAAATTTGATCCTGAAGTAAGTACATTGGTATTTAAGGTCTTTTCTCATACTTTGCGTACCTCGTTATTTATCCACATATTGTTTCGATTGGGCGTATCTCTTATTTAGGATTACTTGGTTATTGATTGTGTGACAAATAAATAGAGCATTTTTGGAGTCTTCCTTCCCTTCATCCCATATCTCTAGGCGTGAACGAGAGAATCTCACTACATTTTTATTAAATTTACTTATTTTTTCAAACATACAGTTCCGTGAACAATTGAAATGAACTGTTATTCGTTATTGTTAGGCATATTTTAAACCCTGTTTTATAAAGAACGCAGTAAGCATAAGCATGAAATTGATATTATACGAAACTCGTTCTTACAGTCTTAATTGTGGCTCCAAAAACACCCAGTTGCTAGTTTAAAAATATTTGTAAGATTCTAAAGATAAATAACCAAAAAGAATTTGGGTAATTTTATTTTATTAGAGTTTTGTTATCTAGAACAGGCAGTTGAAATGTGGTTTTGCCAAATAAAAAAAAAAAATAACGAAACCAATTTTGCTGCTCATGATTGATATTGTACAGAAGAGCATCAAAACGTAACTAACCTAATTGCTAAAATCTAATTTACTTGGTTAAAATATCACCAATTATTTCATGACAAACTACAGAGGATCTCTGAAAGAGAAAAAAACAGAGGAAAGATTAAACAAAAATGGTTCGAGTATTTCTAAAAAAAGTCCTCCACTTAATAAGTATTACGTTTTTCCAATGAGCTCGTGCGATAGAAAACTTTCAGTATCACTTGATGAAGTAGATGTGTCATGAACAAAATTGTAAATATTACTTAATAACAGTAAAAATAATCATATACAAATTTTAAACGTTTAATTTGATAACAGTTTAAGAAACTATACTGGATTTTTAAATTATTTTTACAGAAAAGCAGTAAAATGGTATAGATTCACAATGTAATGAATTTCCTTTATGATTGGCTTGTATGAGATTTATGCCGCAGTAATTGAAACTGATAGTGTGAATATGGAAAATCAAGAGTTCCCTCAACTCATGGTAACAATAACATGTTTAATTTTAGACCTTCACCTTTTTATGGGAAAGTGAAAATAAATGTTCTCTAAAGATATCTCCAGTAACCTAACCTATTTAAAAGTACTGTTTTTTATATTTGTACATTTATTTAAAAAAAACGGAAGGTTCATTTTGATATAGTGTATTGATTTAAATTTTTTGATTTATTATTATGTAAAAACATTCTAGATCAAGGGTGTCAAATTCCAAGGCTAACTTGGGCCAAACAAACAACGCAAAGAAAAAAAATCATTTTTCATAGAAACGTAAGTTTATTTCGAATAATATATTATAACAAACAGAAATAAAAGAACAAGAAAAATTTAATCCTTACGTTCTGACACTTGGCATCTCTTCTCTGTGCTACTATCTTTTCTATTTCGGAAGAAATTTTGATATTTTGTTATATATTATTGTGTGCCGATATAGACTGCCCGAGTTGCGAGTTTCACACCCGCGGTTTAGATAGTTTGAATATATATTAAAGTAGAAAAATGTCAAAATAGTGTTGTAAGTTCGTTTAGTTATAGATCACAGAGAACCACTGATCACAAGAAAACAACTTCAAAATTTAAAAAAGTAAGATAAATAAGCAATTTATTTTAACAATAGAGTTAAAATTTAATTTTATATGTGAGAATAATTATACATTATACGAAACATTTTAGATGTAGAAAAATAATTGATATATTCAAACCTAAAAAAGGAGTACAATAAAGTGTACCATATTCTATACGATAATAAAACCAGAAATATATATCAATGAAACAACTTCTTTCCTCAATAATAGCTTTCGCGAATATAAATTCTTCATTTTAATTTTACACAAAGTATATCTTAAGAATTTGACAAACTACCATTTTTAAAATTCAGTTGGATAAAAATATATCGCAGAAAAAAAATTATTATTATTATTATTAAAATTATTTGCAACCATAAATACAATTCATAAGCCAAGGAGAAATTTTTAAACTACAAAGACAATCATGATGTATGACCCAATTATTGAAAAAAAGAAAAACGCAACGTCGCTAATGGCAATCATTGAAGGAAGAGGAAGAACAGTAACACAATCCACAGCAGAGCATTGCAGATGGTCCACTATACAGTGGGAACATAACACTTCGGAATCATTCTAAAAAAAATGGTGAGTTATCCTTTGATTTTGTAACCCAGATTAATTTAGTATCATTGTTTATTTTTTCTCAAATTGGGATATATGCTCATTATATGCACAAACTCGTGATCCAGGCATTAGTTGAATAGAATAAAAGGACCTCAGCATAAAGTTAACAATTCTGAAATCAAAAAATAAATTGACATTCCAATGTGTGTAGAACAAGGGAAAATAGCAGCACAATTTGTCTTACGTTAACGTGATAATTAGAACAGCATTTCAGTAAGAAATCAATGTTCTTGAAGATATTTAATTTCTTCGTCGAATGCGTACGCGATACATCTTATTTTTCTTTCATTTTGCAATTTTAAATCAAGTTAAAATAGAAAAAGTAAAATGTTGACCAATAAATAAGAAAAATGGTTGATAAATCATTGGCGTTTTAGCTTTTTAAATAATTTAATCATAAGATATCCAACACCGTGAAGGCTTATTTATGCATAGGCTTTAAAAATTGAATTTAAAACCTTTTACGGCGGATCAACTTAGGCATGGACATTTTCAAAATTTTGTTTAAATTTAGATAATTTCGCACACAAATCAGAATGATTTCAAATAATACTCATAGATTTTCTAAGCTGAACAATATTTTTTCTGCTTATTGTACAATGTTAAGAGCTTGAAACATGAAAACTTTTTACAGGTTATTTTCAACTTTGTCACGTTTGTTTGATTATGTGGAACTGTGTGATAGATTTTTCGGGAAAAATTTATCTTTATAATCCATTTGTGTTTGAAGTGTTGTATTACAGTACAAGTAAATACAGTGAAATACGTAAAATGCGGAAACGCTTAAGACGAAATAAAATGACAGTCCCGACAAACTATGCATTTTTTTCTCTTAACACGAAACGAAAGTCGCTTAACATGAAAAGATTTTCCTTCTAAGAATGAACAAACACTGAAAAAGCAGACAACGTTTGAGAAAGTTTCTGTAGTATTGAACTGTCCTAATATATCATTGGAAGAATTGGTTGCAGTAGATGATAATAATGCATGTACAGCACCAGGTATGACACACAAAGACATTTGTCGCATTTAAGAACGAAAAATATGATTTACTATGAATAAAAATACCATTTAAAACTGATCTACAGTGAAATACGTTTAACGCGAGCGAAAACGCTTAAGACAAAATAATAAAACGAACCCGACAAACTGCTATATATTTTTGCATTTTTTTTATTTAAAGTTAAACGAAAATTGCCTAACACGAAAAGTTTTCCTTTCTGAGAATGAACAAAATACAGAAAACACCAGTCGGATTGGATTGTCGGAAAAATTCGTTGCAGTAGATGATGTAAATGTGTGTAGAACACCAATTATGGCAGACAAAAATATTTTGGAGTGTGCGTAAAGCTAAAAAAATATCATTAATGCAGATTTCGATGAAGAAAAGGAAATGAATAATGCAGCTCCTTTTCCCATGTCTTTCAAAATGAGGAATTTCACGTAAAGTATGCGCAGTTATTTAGACGCACATTCCAATGGAGAAATGAATAAACTTGAAAATTTTGTACTTGATTTCATTATGTTCTTGAGAATTTTTTTGTTTCATTGATTTTTATTAAACATGTATATATACATATCTATGTAAATAAAATGCAATATCTCTCTAATAAACTTAATTTTATTGAATATATGTTTCCTTTTTGCAATATCTTTTAACACGAAAAAATATTTCAGTCTTTTCAGTTTTATGTTTTCTGTATTATACAGAATTTCAATGATTACTGTGCAGCTAAGAATATAATGAAGTGATGAATTTTGCATAAAACAACCTTTTTCCCCGTTTTTCAATCCTTTAAACATTAAATATTTTGTGTAACGCCTTTTTATAAATAAAATTGTTCATAATACACATATGCTTTCCGTTTCAAACAACTATCATTGTGAAGGGGAAAAAATAAGATCTTTCAAAGGAACAAAGTTGCTCTATTTTTCTTCTTAAAGTAAACAGCTCCGAAAGCTTGCGATTCCCTGGGGCGCCAAAAATATACAGTTTTACTTCTTTTTAAATCCAGAACAATTCGATATATTTACTGACCCTAGTAAAGAATTTCAAAAGAATACAAAGAGCAACCGGCAAATTCAATTTCTCCCGTATAGTCTCTGACGCAGTAGCAAACAGAAAAAAATGGAGGGGGAACGATATCCGATGTTATAAACTCCTTCCACTTCGTTCCCTAGAAGGAAACATAAATTGGATTTTTTCACGGAACACAAAGAAGACTTAAGGTGGGAACTGGAAACTAAATACAAATAATGAAAAAAAAAAGGTAAAATATGATTATAGTAAAATATAATTATTATCATCCAAATGCCAGATCCTTCTCCATTTGGTCACTGGGCAATATGTGTGTGTGAGAGAGAAAGAGAGAGAGATAAAAATTCTCTTTTTAAATAATCTTAAAAGGGATTTTTTTAATTTCAGATGGTCTTGAATCCTCCAAGACAGTGGTTCTAAAATTTTCGATCACCGCGACCCCTTTATCTATGAGTCTGACATTTTGGACTGCCAAGATTTGAACACCCTTCCCTGAACTAATATTCTTGCTCGAAATACATGCTCTAGAGCTTTTTTGTATCAACCACCAAATCGGACCAATCAGAGTGTTAAAACCCGTAAATCGTATGAATAAAGAACTTTTAACAACTAACGGTAATAAAAGTATATAAAAGAAATATTTTGATTGAAGGGGAGGGGAACGCTTTTGTCCGTCGTAAGCTCTGTGTGTTTTGTTGGTGGCTTTTTTATGTTCTTTGTAAATTAAAATGTGTAATTGAGAAAGTTGTTTCATTTATTACGGTCTCAACTAAATCCCAGTAATGAAATTGACAGAAATTAAATTTCAGCAAGGCAAAACAGTTCAACCTAAAACTATTCCTTCAAGATAAAATATCATGTGTACACACGGTGATTATAGTTAAAGTTTCAAAACGCTATTAAAAAAACCCATTGAACAGAATGACGTCAAATTTCCAATTTAACAAAAAAGTTCTAAGAAAAAAAATTAATTCAAAATTTTAGCTAAAGATGGCGCTATAAGCATCATAATTTAAAAGGATTCAATTTGAAATGACAGAGAATCGTAAAACAACATTTATGGTATAAGTTACACGTTAAAACAAGTTCAGTGTGCATGACTGTTCAGGTGTGATACTGTTAGTTACGTAAGCTCACCCATCACGGCAATTGATTGATTGAATATTAACGTCGCACTGTTCAGCTACACGAGGGCTTTTGGCGACGGACCACGTAATTTTGAACCATGGTCAAGTGACGTGGACGACACCTGAGCTGGCACCCCCCTCTCCTAACTACCACATCACACCAACGGGAGGACGTTTCAGCTCTCGACAGATTTAACGTGCATCGCTGCCCTACACGGCGGGTCTTTAGTAGTATTGGGCTCGAACTCGTGACAAGGCAAGCCACGGCCCGATACCTATACCCCTCGGCTACCGCGGCCACCCCATCACGGCAAAGTCATATCACATTGGATGGGGAAAATCGGTTTTTAAATGTCCCGAGGCCAAACACCGCATAAAAAGTGTCCACCAAATCGGATTTTAACTGTCCTGAAGCCAAACACCGCTTAAAAAGTATCTGTCAATTCGGTATTTAAATTTCGCGAGATTGGCGCAAAACATGTTCAATATGCTATCCACTGTTATGTCCAACAAGTTTAAATCGAGAAACAACATGTTCCACAATTGATCGAAGTGTCTTCGGGATCACGTTCAGAATGTGTTGCGCAATACGTGACTTCAATTCAGCTAAGTGTACAATAGGAGCAGTGAACACAACATTTTTCAGATAGCCCCACAGCCAGAAGAAGTCACACGGATTAAGATCAGGTGATTGGGGGCCAGGTTGCAGGGAAATGCGGCTGAGAACTCTAGCATTTCCAAAATGCCCCTTCAGCAACTGCTTCACTGGATTTGCAATGTGTGGAGGAGCACCATCTTGTACAAAAATGATCCCATCCACACACAACTTCGCTATTGAAGATCTAGAATGACGTGGTTGCGCAGAAGACACTCATAGCGCTGATCAGGTAAAGGTAACAGAACAAAAGCATTCGTTTCTCGAAAAAGTGTGGCTCTATGATAAATGATGTCGTAAACCCGGATCACGTAATGACCTTTACAGGATGCAGTAGTAATGGTTGAGTTGTGAGTGGATTCTCTGTTGTCCAAATTCAGCAATTCTGTGTATTGACATGTCCTGTCAGAAGGAAATGGGCTTCGTTTGACTTCAAAATTTTCCACTGACATTCATTGTCCATTTCCATGCGTGTGAGAAATTCTAAGACAAAAGTCTCTCTTGCTGGAAGGTCAGAAGGAATCAACTCCAGCACATGGCTAATTTTGTATGGATAACAATACAGGATGTTTCGTAGAATTTTATGCACTTCATTCACAGACCTATCCAGTGTTTGGGGCGATTCCCCGAGCACTGCACGATTGCAAACCACCGTTCGACTACTGAACTGTTGTGGGCCTTTCTTCAACTACGGTTGAATTAACTCTTTTCCTCCCTCTACCAGGTTGCACATCAAATAAACCTGTCTCTTCGAATTTTCAAAACTTTTTTTCAGACCCTGGACAGTCATCGAACCAGCGCCTTTTTTCATACCCTTGAATGTCCGAAACTTCTGCAGAGCTATTGTGCACAGTCATTATTCTTGTAAAAATAGCTTTACAAGCAGAGCGCGGTCCTTCAATGAGAGTCATAGCGAAATTCTCAGACGTGAAATGAGGAAAATTGTGTACCCCCGGCGTTTTTATAACAACTGAAATAAGTTGGAAGCATGGCAGGTATTTTCATTTGCACATTTGACACTTACAGCGCCATCTGTCAATAAAAGTTAAAACAATGTTTTCCTTACGCTATACGCTTTCGTTCAAATTTAACATCTTGAGAGACGATTTTCATTAATCCCATTTTGTAACGGATATCTACTCCATGAATGGAATCTGCTTACAAAATTTTAGGCTGTACTTCTAATAGTTTAAAAATGGAAATAATTATCTGCAATGCCCTTTAGTCCCCAAAAACTCCACTTGGGGGTCGATTTTCGCAAACTCCGTTCTTAGCAGATCTCTACTCCACGAAAGGAAAATGCGTACTGAATTTGAAATCTGTTGGTTTATCAGTTCCGGAGATATCGCGATGAGTGAGTGAGTGAGTCTCTTTTCCCTTTATATATATATATATATATATATTGACAAGGAGCGTGGAGTGAGTGGCTGGAGCAAATGATGAGCTTCGAATATGACTCATTTATTTCTAATAAAATATTTTTGTTGGTGAATTTTAATTTTCTAAAGCCTCCGAGGACTGTTGACGATGGACGTTGTAATTTTGAGCTTTTGTCAAGTGACGAGGACGACATCTAAGCTGACACTCGCTCGGTCCTAACTTCTACACCACATCTCATGAGGCCATTGAACCAAAAGAGATTTGACGTGCATCAAGCCCCCTGCAAGGCGAGTCTTCTGTGTCAAAGGAGTTCGGACTCATTGTACGTCACGCACGAATTCATGACCATGATAACTTAACTACAGCGGCCACTCTTAATAAGCGTGAGGTTTCTGAATAAAATAAAAATTCTATATGGTAATAAATATATATCAACATTAATCAATGGGAAAAAATGTGGTAATAAAACGCAACAAAATGGAAGAACACAATTGGTACTTACAATGGTCATGAATTCTTTAAAAACATCAAAAGTATTAATGGAACATTGAAGAAACAAGTAACAAAAAAAAAAAATTAATGTTAATTCTTACTTTGTTAGAAAAAAGGAATGGGGCCATCTGTTGCAGCTAATTGTAAGTACAAGGGAAATAACGCAGAATAAATTTAAAATTAAAAAATAAAATTTAATTAATGAATTAATATTTGAAAAACTGTATTATCATCAAGTGTCATCCACTACAAATTTAAGAAAATTTATTTGAATTTGATTGGATGAATAGAAATTATTTTATTAACAATTGAAAATTCCAACAAGATATATAAATATATAGAGTGTGAGCTAATAGAAGGAATTGAAAAAGGCGCATTTTTCACCAATACGTTAATTAGCAATTGCTGAGACAAATATGCGTTACTCGGCATGTATAATTGAAGCTTTTTCAATGATATAGCCATGAAATATATTGATATGATATAGGGATTGAATCATTTCCTACTTCGGAAGAAATCACACACACATACAATTTCTGAGACATTATCGATAGTTATTGAACTTATTACGACGGAAGAATAGTTAATGCCAGGGGCGCACATAAGGAGGGTCCGAGTCGGACTTCCCCATCGCATTTGATTTTTTTCGATTGATTAGAATCGTATGTATATAGTACGTAAAATTTAAGTAAGTATTTGTTATTAATAAATCACTTCACTAATTAATGATAATTATTTATTCAAGAATTTATTTTTTACTGTTTTATGTTTCCTACTATCAACGGAATCAAAAGAATATGTTTGGTGGCGTATAGTGGTATAATACATGAGAATGGTGCACTTTCGACGCTGAACCGTGCTTCCTATGAAAAATTCTTATGAGCGCCGCTGGTCAATGCTATTTATTAGTGAAATGTGGAAACCAGAAATATTACAAAAATATTCTGATTTATTTTCAGCAAGAGTGAAGCTTTACTAAAAATCCTGTTGATGGACAATAATTTTCGTATTTGTGTTAACACTTTCATTCGTTAGAAATATGCACCACAAGAAGTGTATTTTTTACTTAAAAATATCCATTGAAGGGAATTGCTTTACCTTTTTTTTTTTGTGCATTTGTTCCTACAATGTTTACCTCAAATTTTGTTTTATAAATTGAAACAATATAAAACTGTGAAAAACAGAACATTGGAGCACCGCCATTTGAAAGCAGACCGTCAACATATCCCTGAGTACCACTGAAAGATGAATCCGAGGTGTAATGAAATCCTTTCCACGCTGAGTATCGAAGTGAATTAATTTCGCTCATCAATAGTCGGTGTAATTACATTTCACGAACATTAATCTTGGCATGAGAGTCGCCTTCGATGATTGAAAGCTCCAAACTATCACCACATTACACTCTGTTATTCCATGAAAGTGTTTCCTATTATTAAAGAATTATTAGTATTAAATACCTGAATTGTTTAGGGTTTCTTTTTTTACATAAATTTAACTTAAGACTGGAAATAAATGAGATAAAGGGTAAAAGTACTTGTGGATTTAACAAGTAGGAATTATACATTTTACGAAAACATTAATATTTCAGACACGATATAAGAAAAACTTCTTAATATTTAAATCATGCATACACTTATATTAATTCTCGAAAATTTTAAAATTTCGATTTCAGTCTTTTTATTTTCAAAATAGTTATTTTTAAGTATTCTATTTGTGTTTGCCTAACATAAAACATAGTAAGTTTTATTCTCAGTAGGAAATCACTTTCAGCTGTGAATATACTAATAAACTATTGTAAGCCTAAGAATTTGTGTTAATTTTGAAAAGTTATCGTAATAATAAGTGAATCAGAGTTAAGAAAATACATTTTCAGAATAAAAACTGTGTGAGAGCTCAGATATTAACATGGGCTCCTATGGACGTGCTGGATCACCTTCGTACAGCCACCCCCCTACACGCCGAGTCATCAGCAGCACTAGGCTTGAACTCATGACGTCCAGCCATGAGCCTTTGAATTTGACCACTAGACTATCGCAACAACAACGGAATTCGAAGCAACGACTTCGAAATGTTTTCTAATCTCATTTCCATAGTCACGATTGTTGAGTGTTTTATGGTCTTAAATTCGTGCCTAGCGTTGTTTTATTCATGAAGGTGGCCAATGCAATCTTGATGCCAATAAGCATCTATAAATGAACTGATATAGAACTGTATAGAATTGATGCCCGTTAACTTTTTGGTAGTGCAAAGTTCTCACGTAGAGATGGCATGAAAGTTTGGAGACTAAGATCCCAGTTCATGTGTTATTGTTCAATTTACCATGAGTATATAAATGGCGAGGTTCGTCAAAGATAGCCCATATGTTGCTTCTTAGTTCAAAACGTTAATAAATGAATATAATTAACGTTAATTCTCTTATCCTAAAATTTTATGTACAAAATCTAAATAGAAAGTATAATTTTTTTTTTCGCTTATCATGTCGGTATTTACTTTACCGGACTTAAATAAGCTTTAACTTCGATGGAAAAATCGTTGGTGTTTGGTTGAAGGTGCCTATAACTTTCTCTCTCTCTTTATAACATTTTTTTCTGTTCTTTTAAAAGAAATTTTAAAATGCTCATCTTTCCCCTGTCATATTTTTTTTTCAACGCAAAAGTAAATTTCGAGAAAGTAATTATTTTTCTCAAAATTTTCATAGTCTAAATATTTGCCATATTTAATGAAATGTTTTAAGAATTTACCCTTAATTTATTATTATCGTAATGTACTCACCTATTGAGTTTTTTTCCCTTCAAAATATCTTTTTCACAAAAGAAATTTAACACGAAACATTACAACTTCAAAAGGAAATGTTAAGAAAGGTTTTATCGGGATATCCGCACTGTGAAACATATTGCATTATAATTCTTCGCATTTATACATATGATTGAAATTTTAAACCTGCATTCAAACCGACTTCGAAAATAATGGATAAGATTCAATTATACATTCAGGAAATGTAATAAATATTGCTTTAAAGTAGAAATTTGCATTACAATAAATAAACGGGGACTTTATACCGCTTAGAGCTGAAAGAAAGATTAATAGGTGGTACAAATGCTTCAGCCCTGGCTTTCCGCTACACAAGTGTGCAAAAAGTATAAAATTCATCCTGAATTTATACAGGGGAAAAAAATTAGTTTAACGACAACGTAAAAAAATGTTGTGCTTACCGGGGCTCAGGAATGTCGAAAAAATTTGCTGAGTTTCGAACGAAGAAATTTTTTTTAACTGAGAGCGCGTGGAAGAAAATGACTAGGATTACCTGAAACTCTTCTATAAAGCTTCGCTCCTTCAAATCTTTCTTGATTGATGGAAAATGGAGAGCCTGATCAATTGTCGGGATTTAGAGTTCACTTGAATAAATACGGAGTATTCCTACAACGTTCTTTTGGTGATTCCCTTCTTCCCCAAAAATAAGCTTTAAATTTGCATATTGACTATAACTTACTCGTTCAAAGTGAAGATCCTCAAACACATCATAAAAACAACGTGTATTAATTTGTCAAATAACAAACTATTTTAAAAGAAGTAAATTATTTCGTTGCTTAATCCTTTGGTTAATTGAAAAAATGGCAATGATTTTTGCAATATATTAATTGCTGTAAAAATAATAATAATAATTTTTTTATAAAAATAATATACGCTTAAACATAATATATTCTGTATCGAAATTGTTTCGGACATTTCTTAAGTAAATTATTAAATTTTATGCAAATGAATAGGCGATTTCCTTTTAATGGAAATGAAATACACTTATAAATACTGCCAAAAATAAGATTAAAAGAAAGGTTGAAGGTGGGGTTGAGAATGAAATGAAAGACAAATTCATGCATTTATAACAAAAAAACTCTCATTAAAGATATATAGAAAACTACGTATAAGTATTTCACAGCCCAAAAATGTTTGACTTAAGTTAACCACTGTGTGAAGAACCTTCAGTTTGAGATAATGATTCTTTATGATATACACTGGGTGATTCGCTAATAGTACCATCAACTTGCAAATGAGGTGAAAGCCATTCTGAATCCTTTAGAACCCTGATTCTCAACTTTTTTTTTGTTGTTGTTGTTGTTGCAGTACACTTTTAACCATTTCAAAATTTGGCAGCACACTAAAACAAAATAACAGGTAAGAATTTTGCTTATCTGTAATTGACAATGTAAAATAGTTTATGATATAGTAAGTTTGAATGTTAAATAAAATAATATGTACGATATAAAGACGACAAAATGTTTATGGAGTAATTAATTATGAACTAATTATAAGAATACATTTAAGGAGTGTTGGAGACATAAAATCTTCTTAATATAACAATTTTAAGATTTATACATTTTCAAATTATACCAATTTTTAAACTTTAGAAAATTACCTAACTTTAACCTCTGGTGTAATTAGAAGCCCTTAAAACCTATTTTTAAATAATTATTGAAACTGGGCCACGCGTATTTAAATGGTGAAAAATGTAAACAAAGGGTTTTGTTTTTGCTTTAAAGATGAATGAATAATGGAAATCATAACATTTAATTGAGAATTGCTAAAAAAGTGTCTACGTGGAGGTACACAAAATCCCAATGAAAGTGTAAACAACGTGATATGATCTCGGGTACCGAAGAAAATAGTCGTACAAATAGAAGTTTTATCATTGGGTACGTAGGATGCGATTTCATCATTTAATATGGGAAATGTATCAAAACCAGAAATTTTGAGAAAACTTAATTTTGAGCCTGGTGATTACACGGTAAAGGCAATGGAGTGCCTCGACAAACGGAGGCTGTTAAAGACTAAATACTCATGTTTACGAAAAAACAAAGGAAGTTAGGAAAGAGAAGAAAGACTTAAAAGGAAGAGAGAGAATGATGAGATTCAAAGAAATGTAGATCATTTGGAATACGGGGAGGAATGTTTTAATAAAAAAAGTAATTATACATTAAAGTTCATTTACCGCAAATGCAAATTTTTGATGTTCGGGGGAACTTTTCTGGAAAAATAATGTTCGTAGGTATGTAAGTTTTTTATGACATATTTATAATGATGGCTAATATATATTAAAATGAGATTTTTGTAAAAAAACATAAAAATTCACTTTTTAGAAAACTTACTTTTCTTTTACTTTTTATGTGAAAAATGGGTCAAATTTCACTATGTTTGATAGAATATTTTATAAATTAATAAAAAATTCAAAATTAGCTAAAAACTTGTTTTAGTATAAGAAAGATGCACTTTAATTGTATGAAAAATTTCAAGCATGTTAGTACAACTTATTTTGAGAAAAGATATATCGAAAACAGCCAATTTAACATTTTCGGAATAGAGGTTTCCGACTCTCAAAAATTTGAACTTGATGATTTTTGATAATTCGTTTGTATGGGTCATAAAAATGATAATGCCACCCTCATTTCGTCATCTACATTTAAATAATATTTTTTATATTTATTAATGCTGAAAATTTGAAGCCACTTAAATAAGATGTAGAAAAATTGTAAGAACATTTTTAAAGCGTTTTTGGCTATTATGAGATAATTGGCTCTAATTTTAATTCAAAATGAATTAATTGATTCTACTGAATGATTTGAAATTAAATCTTTAATATTTCAGAACGAAATTATATTCTCCTTTTCATTCAAAATTAATTCATGTACAGATATATCCATTATCACAAATGGATTAAGAACTCAATCAAATTTTTATTTTATATCCATGAAAGGATAAGTTAAATATATTACACGAATACCCTTACTCTATTTTAATAACACGTCCAAATAATTAGGTTTTGGATTTTATTTTTTCACAGATTATAACTAATAGTTTTTAAAAAACTTGGCAGCACACTTCAAAATTTTGTCGGCACACAAAAGAGCTGCGATACAGTGGTTGAGAATCACTGATTCAGAACTTTAGAGTCGGGAATGCTTTCCATTCGTGCTAGGGTCTGAGGATAGAACTCGCATTCTTCGGTTCCGTAAGCACTCAACTTACCGCCGGACTAAAAGGATCACTTTATTCTGGAGGTTGTCACCTTCTTCACCATCTCTTAAATCTCGCCTGAGTGGCTGATGTTTTCCGTATTTTGTTCATTCCCAGAAAGATAATCTTTTCGTGTTAAGCGATTTTCGTTTCATGTTAAGAGAAAAAATATGCACAAATATACATAGTAGTTTGTCGGGACCGTTGTATGTTATTTCATGTTAACCGATATTTCGTCTTAAACGTTCTCGCGTTAAACGTATTTCACTGTAATTGATCAACCAGAAGAGATGTAATCTTATTGTCGGGGTACACGTCCAGCTATTTTGTAAATACGTATTATGACCCTCTAAGGCAGTGATACTCAACCTGTGGGCCGCATGCCTTTTTAAGTGGCCTGGTTATGGCCCATTGCTCTGAGAAATTTACTTATTTAAGAACATTGTACTAAAAATTTGATGGGAGAAATTCTTAAACAAGAAATCAAATAAATCAATTATATATATGCTTTTTACTGTTGGTGTCGTAAGAGAGCAAATTGATATTCTTGTTCTGTTTGGAACGGTTACGGTTAGTGTGTGTGATAACAGACAACAGTGGAGTAGCGACACTTTTATGGGTGGAACTAATTTTTAACTACCTTTCATATCTTGCAAGCGAAAAATATTCGAAGAAAATATATCGTTTCGAGACGATTGAAAGAGTGACTATTTTGTAGTGAAAAACAAATATGTACCAGTAATTGTTTGATTTGTCACGAAAGTGCTGTATTTAAAAATACTAATAAACATGAATCTCATTCAATGACACTTTTCCTCGAAAAGCTCTTTCAAGAAGTGATAAATAGGCTTTCTTGAATAATCTTTACAACAGCAACAAAGTGTTTTGTTAGTGGTAATATCACAGTGGTAACAAAGACATCCTACGAAGTTTGTTATATTATTGGTAATCATACGAAACAGTTTACTGATGCATAACTTGTGAGAGTCTTTCTTAGATGTTTCTAATTTAGTGTTAGTGACAAAAATAAAAAATATATAAAAATGACGATTAAAAAAAGCAAAATGATATGAAGTTATAATATTTTGATCAATCTTTCACATTTTAAATTACCAATGTTATCTTGGTCTTAAAGCATTCCCCCTCCCCTCCACCATTTATCCTCATGTTGCGGTTCGAGTGAAATAACTAGCATATGTATGTTGCCCGCGTGAAATAGCTGACATATGTATGCGGCCCAGCAGAAAAAAGGTTGAGTACCCCTGCTCTAAGGGGTGAGAAATCATTAGGACATTGAAATTCTCCAATCATTCGTGAAATTGGTTTAATTTCATAATCTTAATTACGTTCACTCAATTTCTTTTCATGCTTCGTCAGCGCTTCTTAATTCGCCATCTTACTCAGACAAGGAAGAGGAGGAAAAACTCGATCAAGGGTATTTTCCTAAAGGATGAAAACAAAGATTAAAAAGAAGTAAGGGGGAATTGAGATTTTTTCAGATGAAAATCGTCAGCTTTAGCCGAATTGGGGATTCTCAGAAAGATCTAATGTAGCGTTAGAAATAAACGAGCATCTGAAATCTGATTATCTGGATATTTAAGCGAGTGGAAATAGTAAAGGAGAGTTATTGGAATAAGGTCAAGTGAATCTATATTTTGTATTAAGGGGGGAAACTTTTTTTTCTTTTATTTCTACATAAAATGGTTGGATGTTATAAAAATAGTCGATTTCTTGAAATTGAGAGAATGTTATCATGCCTTGAAATAAAGTAACAGAATTTCTTAGATAATACGTGAAATGCGTTTAACGTGAAAATGCTTAAGATGAAACATCATTTAACGCGAAATAATACAACGGTCCCAACAAACTATTACGTATTTTCAAGCATTTTTCTCTTTAACACAAAACAAAATTCGCTTAACACGAAAAGAATACCCTGGGAATGAACAAAATAAGGAAAACACCAACCGGATGAACTGTCCAACGGTATCATCGAAAGAGTTCGTTGCAGTAGATGATAATATGTGTACAGCATTGTATGGCAAACTGTATGGCACTCCCCCTAGAGGGTCGTGATAAACCTACGTGAGGAGCGAAAGCATGCCGAAAATAAAATATTATTTAAGAAAATCATTAATTTACTAAAAAGAAACAAAACAAAATACATTCCGATACATTTACACTGATATAATATACTTATAAATATATCAGTACAGCACAAGGTATTTGATAATTAATTTATCGGTACTAACAAGGGGTAGTTAAGGGGAGGGGGATTAAGGAAATTCATTTGGGGTCGAGATTTGGAGTAATGGTAGTACTCCTTTAGGGTGTTCAACCCTTAATGTAATTTCACCGAATGGCCAGTCAATTAGGTGAAAATAGCCTTCGAAATTCATGCTTAGCTTTTATACAATTAAGTTTCAATTTCCTCCAACGGTTCCATTGCTTGGTCGGATTATCGTCTGCATACTATGCGCGATGTTAGGGTTCCATTCATCGATCAACTTTTTTTTTCATTTCATTTAATTATTTTTAAAATTAAATAAATTTATTTTTGAAAGGTTTATTTGATAAAAAATGATATTTTATGTAATTATTTTGTATTTTATAAAATAAAAAAATTCTGTAACTATATAAATATTTATATAAAATTTTATAAATATATTTTCATATTAATAAATAATATTTATAATAAAATATATAACAAATATTAAATGATGTTATACATAAAAATTAGTTACAAATAGTTTTATAATGTGAAATACAATGTACTATAAATAAAATATTATATAGAATATGAAATAATTTATAAAGTATATTATTATTATTAAATTAATTATTTTATAATTAATATAATAAAAAATATGTCTTTTTGTATATTATTAATTTAATTATTTTATAATTTTATAAAATATTTAATAAGTCCTTTTTAAATTAATTTAAATAATTTTAATAATAAATTAATAATAATTTCAATAATAAATAGTAAATTTAATAATAAATTAATAATTTCAATAATAAATTAATAATTTCAATAATAAATTAATATTTTTAATAATAAATTAATAATTTTAATAATAAATTAATAACTTTAATCATAAATTAATAAAAATTTTAATAATAAATTAATAATAATTCTTATTAAAAATAATTAATTAAATAAATGTATTTATTAATAATTTTAATTAATAATTCTTCCAATTAATAATTATTTTAAATAATTTTAATTAACAATTATTTTAATTAATAATTTTAATTAATAATTATTTTAAATATTTTTTATTAATAATAATTTTAAATATTTTTATTAATAATATTTTAAAAATTTTTAATTAATAATAATTTTAAATAATTTTAATAATAAATAGTTTAAATAATAAATTTATTTATTATTTTTACTTTATAAAATACAAAATAATTACATGAAATATCATTTAATATCCAATAAACCTTACAAAAATAAATTTATTTAATTTCAAAAAGTAATCAAATGAAATGTAAAAAAAGTTGATCGATGAATCGAACCCTGACCTTGCACATAGTGTACAGACGATAATCCAACCACGCTACGGAATCGTTGGAGGAAATTGAAACTTAATTGTATGAAAGCTAAGCATGAATTTCGAAGGCTATTTTCTCCGAATTGACTGGCCATTTGGCGGAAATACATTGAGGGTTGAACACCCTAAAGGAGTACTACTATTACACCAAGTCTCGACCCCAAATGAATTTCCTTAGTCGTGCCCTCCTCTTGTAAGATAAGAACAAGTTTAATAATTAATAGTGGCTTTTTCCATACGCAAAATTTTATACTTATCTTGATAATTTATACGGTTTGTAATTAAAGTCGTATTGTAACTGTACGTGAAAATGATTTTATTGTATTTAATATATTGTTATTGTACGGAGGGGCGATAAAATTATGATTGAGAAAATTGGGGGCAAACATTGAAAGTTTGAGAAGCACTGGTGTACAGTCCCAATTATGGTAGACAAAGACATTTTGGAGTTAGATAAAAGCTAAAAAAATATCATTGAGGCAGATTTTGACAGAGAGAAATGAATAATACGGCTCCTGTTCCCACGTCATCCGAAATGAGAAACATCGTGAAAAGTATGCGTAATTATTTAGACGCACATTCCAATGGCTAAATGAATAACAGAATGAACGACAGTGAACAATTAGTTGAAAATTTGAGGCTCAAAAGACAATCAAAGAAAAATATCAGAGTATTTTCCAAAAACTCAATAAATTTTTGTTTTCAAAACAATTCTTTAATTTTGTTGATTATATGATTTTTTTTTTTGCGATATGCTTTAATACGAAATTTTTTTTTTACATGAAAAAAATATTTCAGTCTCCTCAGTTTCGTGTTAACCAATTTTCATTGTATATAACCCTCATTTTGTACTCAAATATAAATATATTTGTGTACAACAGTTGTTCTGAAGCGTTTCGACGTCTACTTAATTACAAATAAGCCTTGAAGTAGAAGAAACGCACACTTTTTTTGTTTCATTCACTTTATTACTAGTTTTTTTCATACAGTAATGTAGCATTTTCTTGAGACTAATTTTGTTCTGCATAGCAATGAATGTACAAATTACAGTAAAATGAAAAATTAATTAGATTTATACAAATATTCTTGAACATTTTTTGCCCAAAAATCAAGAATATTGGAAAAAATACGTATCTTTTATTAGAAATTGGAGATTTCCCAAGTTTCATATCTTTTGTATGCATTAGTTCATATTTCAGCTGTGCTGATTCAACCAAACTAAACGATTTATTTCAAAATTTCAGATTATATCTTCAGTTTTAATAATTTATTACTTCAAGAGTACGATACAGAGAAAAATGAACAGCTATAATCTCAATGGAGCCATTTCTGAGATCAATGAAACTGGAAACCCAACACATTTTTAAAGTAACCGTTGGAGGTGTGTTTCGTATGAGAATTTTTTTTAAGCAAGTTTTCCATTGGATGAAACCTAAATGCTGGAAAATGACTTAGATCACTTTTTCATTTCCAGATTATAAACATAAATTCTAAAACTGCAGGCAGATAACGAATATTCGAGAGGAATTTGCTGATTAATGACGCGGGGTGATTTAAGAGCTTCGAAAAGGTAATTATACTTCCCTTATAAAATACATCGGGTTTCGGTTAAAGCTTTAAATTTTTATTCGGGAATAAAATTTCTTGAGATAAATCGTTTTTACCGGGAGTGATGCATGGCATACAGTTTTCTCCAAATAAATTCATGAGTTGTGAATTAAATTCTGACTAACAGTTTTCGAAACTTAGTTTGTGAACAACGAAGTTTGAAAAACTCGCAGTACGTTTTTCAATTATTAAATGAAATGCAAACTTTTTTGTAATTATTTTTAAAAAGATAGAGAAAAAGAGAGTTATGTTCAATGGAACCTTAAAAATGTTGAACGCTTACATTTTGTCAAAGTATCGTAGTCCCACTTGGGATCTAGACTAATTTCTCCACATTTCTAAATACACTCGGATTTAAAAAAATCTAATTTATTATTAATTTCATATCCAAATTTATCTCATGAAGTCTGCTTTCATTCAAAAGTAATCCGAATTATTTTATGTTTTTATAGAATTTGTTTTAGTCTTTATAGTGTTTATTTTAATTTTTATTTAACGCCTTTTTTGTTTGCACATTTATATGCTTCATGGGGGAACACATATAACATTACAATTGCTTACAATAAGCTGAAAATACTTTTTCATAAATTTGTTTAGATTGTAAGCACATCGCTGAAATTATAAAAGTTATAACTAAAAATAAAAATTATGAATTATTTTTAAAGCTATTCCAGTCTTATTAAAAGTTTTAATAAAAATAACGTTTTTTTTCCAATTTGGTTATTAACTTTAATTCAATTGTGGTTTAAAATAGTAACTTGAGAACGGGCTTTAACTACCTACTAAAGAGGATTTTACTTTATTATAATAGATGCCAGACCTATCGAAGCAAGCATCACACTATAAGAAATTTCAATGTGTTACTGAAGACAGTCTTTATATTTTAAATTTTTCTGTGCCTCCTATAATTATTTAAAATTCTTTCCTCTCTTTATCATAAAATGCATTAAACCGGGAGATGGTCGCGCAGGGCACAGTCATCCAAGCGTACGAAATTTTTAATTCGGGGAAAATTGTTTATTTGTTACAAATGACCTTGTCAGTATCCTCCTATATGATAGTCTTCGCGTAAACTAAAATGTATTTCCTCTTTTTTGGGAAAGGCAAACGTTTTCTTACAATCTCACGGTACTTAGGGTGACTGAGTTTCTGGCGTGACCACTTTTGCTCCAAAATATTTTCTAGGAAAAGGCTACGTTTTCCCCTGTGGAGGCCTTAGTGGTTTTAATTGCTTTGTTGTACGACTCATCATGGTTTATAAATGTAAATGAACAGAATATACAGAAAAAATGAACATATGTGCTATCTTTTGGATGAAGTTGAAATGATCGAGCAAGAGTAGAACCTGATGAAATAAGGAATATTAAATATGATAGCGGATGTAAATTTCAGAAAAGTGATTAAGACACGTTTGTGTTGAAAGGAAGGTTTTTCAAATGCTACCTAAGAAAATCTATCAAGAAAGATATAAAGTCACAAGTGTACACAAAACATGCTGCACCCTGACAAAAAGACACAAGCGAGAAAAAGTTCTGCATACTATTTGTCGATCATCAAAAAGATATACAACTACAGTAACTTGAACAAAATATGACAGTTTTGCCTGAAAATAACACTCTTGTAATTTTAACGAAAAGTGTCGATGATTTGTGTTCTTTATTAAGGTCACGCACACTTTAAACATTTTAGTTCCGTTTTATTGGATTTTTACTCAAGTTATCAAAAAAATTGTGAAAAACCATAAAAAGAAGTAGGTAAGTATACTTTCTCTTAATTAAATTATTCACTGTAATTACGATTTTTATCGAGTATAATAAAAATAATTATAAAAAAAGATTGGGGCGGCTCCGTCACTCCACGAGGCCGTTCACTTAGTATCGAGTGCGCGCCTGCTCCCGGAGTAAATATCATATGAACCTAATGTTTTCCCTTCAGATCCTGGACACTGAACATGAGTGCATATTTGGTTGCTTTATAATTATTCCTTTGAGCTTACCTAAGCCATATTTAAAAAATTTTAAAATATTTATCGTCATAAGTAATTGGAATTCACATTTCCATAAATATCTTCTTAAGATTTGTGATGAAAACTTTCATACTCAAAGATAAGATAGATTGCACTCTCAAGAAATAAAACATCAACACCGACAATTGATCTACTAAACCAGACAAAGGAAAAGAAAACAAATAGGAAATAGAGACTGATCAATACAGAGAAATAAATCAATAAGAGAGAAATGACCTTATATTTTTTAAAAATGAATATTAATTATTTGATTATACATTCAGCATCATTTGATGCGAATAATATTTGCCGTCAACTAACTGATGGAAGATGTATTTTCGTAAGCATTTATCGAAAACTGTATACTTGTGGTCTCAGACACTTTATAAAGAATTCACTAAAATTTTTAAGAAACAAGTTTTTTTTTAAAACCTTGCTTAAAGGACATCTTTGTATTAAATACTTTTCAGGTAAAACACACACAAAATAAAGTTGATACGTTTTCATTTTATTCCAAATTCATTTTCTCAAGCGCTTTCCGGGTTTAATTTTATTTTCAATTCACTTCATTTCTTCAATCCTTAAGAATTATGAAAATAAGGCTACACTCGTAATAAATATTAGTCAGTCATATGCAGCATTATTTATGTATATCTCGACGATATTTGTCTACCACGTTCAGTGCATTAATGTGAAGTTCAATCGTTTTAATTAACTGGTCGATAAAATATGTTCTAACAAGGAGAGGGCACGACTAAGGAAATTCATTTGGGATCGAATTTGGTGTAATAGTAGTAATTTTTAGGTGTTCACCCCTCAATGTAATTCCGCCGAAATGGCCAGTAGTCAATTCGGAGAAATCCGCCTCCGAAATTCATGCTGCTTTTATATTACCTTCACAATTTTAATTTTCCGCAACGAGCGCTTGATTGGTAAATCGTCTGTTTTCTATGCTGAGGTTGAAATTGATTCCATCGCGATCAACTTTTTTTCTTCAATCTATTTAATTATTTTTAATTAAATAAATTTATTTATGAAAGGTGTATTAAATATTAAATGATATTTTTGTAATATTTTATTTAATGAAATGTACTCTAAATATATAAATAATTATATTAAATTTTTATAAATCTATTTTATATTAATAAATAATATTTATAATAAAATATATGATAAATATTAAATGATATTTACAAAAAAAAAAATTAGTTGCAAATAGTTTTTAATGTGAAGTACAATATACCATAAATAAAAAATAAAATATTATATATAATTTAAAATATTTTATACAATATATATTATTATTATTAAATTAATTATTTATACTAATATAATAAAAACATGTCTTTTTTTATATGTTATTAAATTAATTATTTTACAATTTTACAAAATAATAAGTCCTTTTCAAATAAATTTATTTAATTTCAAAAAAATTGTTTAAATAATGAACAATTTATTTAAATAATTTTATAATAAATTACATATCACATAAATTAATAATAATTTCAATAATAAATTAATAATAATTTCAATAATAAATCATACTTTAATAAATTAATAATATTTTATTAATACTAATGTTTAATAACAATAAATTAATTATAATAAATACTGATTAATTAATTATAATAAATAGTAACTAATCAATTAAAATAAATATGATTAATTAATTAATTTTAATGAATGATAATTAATTTGTTTATTTTAAATTGTTAATAAATTTTATTAATAATTATTTTATGTATTTTTATTTAATAAGTATTTTAATATTTTTAATTACGATAATTTTTTAATACTTACTAGTAAAAAAATTTAAGTTATATATTTTAAATTTTTTAATTTTATATAAAATACAAAATAATTACAAAAAATATCATTTAGTATTTAATAAACCTTTCATAAATAAATTTATTTAATTAAAAAAATAATTAAATGAATTGAAGAAAGAAAAGTTGATCGCGTGGAATCGAACCCTAACCTCCAGCATAGAAAGCAGACGATTTACCAATCAAGCTACGAACTCGTTGCGGAAAATTAAAATTTAATTGTATAAAAGCTTAGCATGAATTTCGAAGGCGGATTTCTCCGAATTGACTGGCCATCTGACGGAATTACATTAAGGGGTGAACACCCTAAAAGAGTACTATCATAATTCAAAGTCTCGATCCGAAATGAATTTCCTTAGTCGTGTTCCTCCCTTGTAAGATAATACTCTGCCACTGGGTTTCAAACTTTTACACGAACTAAGTTGATTTGAAGATCCATGAAGTTTTACACGTTAAGCTGTTCATGCAGTTATTTGCTATTTCTTACCGTTTCCCTCATTAATCTCTCAAATTTAAGATATATTTTCACGTTATGGAACTTATATCAATCTAAAGATCTCTATATAAGAGTACAGAATATTATATCTTTGTACGATCAAAATTACATGCCATTTTATGTTCTTTATCTAGACCGCATGGGCTTAAAAAGATTAATATTCACAAGAAAGCATACAAAAATTATCAGTTATGTCAGTTTGAAAATGACAATTCCCATTAATCAAAAAGGTCTGAGGAGTTACTATATTTTATTGTATTTGATGTGTATTATACATATATCTGTTAATGTGTGTGTTTGAAATAGTTCACTTAAATTTTCCATCAAAAGATTTTAATTCATTTTGGTATTGAACCCTTAAGACTTCACGTGGTAATTAATGTTTATTTTATCCATCTAAAGGGAAACAATCAAATTTCATATGCCCAAAACAGAAACTTCAGCGTATTTAAATCAAGGGGATGAAACCTTGTGTCACTCGCGTATTCGGACCAATCAGAAAAAGCCTTTACCCGAAATCTTATGAGTTTTTAACAGACTCTGGTCTATAAACTAAATTTACAAATAAACCAGATTTTGGGAGAGAAAAAATGCTGCTTTTGTGGACGACATATAAGCCACTCTTGTTAATATCTTGCTGTTTGTTGTCTTGTTTGCTTTGTGTTTGTGTTGTGTTTTCTACGTAATTAAATATATGTGGATCTAAGAACACCAAGCCTTCTTATAATTTTCCCGATGGCAACAACTAAAAATATTTAAGCACCAAAATGCCTTAATACAAGTCTGGAAACATACACACACATATATATATAGGAAGGATAGAAGATTAAAGAAAATTATAAAAGGAATGATAGATAGATCAAATATGTCTTACAGACAGAGGAATCTCAATTCTGAAATAGAGAACAAGGAGCTAGAATGTACAAAGAAAAAACTAATTGAACCTATAGGTTGTGAATAGTAATAGTTTACTTAACAGATTTGTTTCAAATTAAAAAAGTTTGCAAAAAATATTTATACGAGTTTTAAGGCGATATGGTACCCTAAAAATTATCAAACTATCGATTTTTTTTTATTGGCTTATATGATGCTTTTAATCCTTCTTAATGTGTCTGCAAAATTTCAGAGTTGTATCTATATTTTTTTATTGAAGTTATTTATCCATTTTGCTGCATGTCAGTAGACTAAACAAGTTGCCACGCCCACTTTTCGTGATCGTCTGCCAGAAAAGAGCTTGATAAATAAGGAAATAATTTTTACTCCACGCTGATGAGTGCTTAAGCTGAAATGAAATAATTGTTTTGTTTTGATTATATGAGAGTTAATTCCCACTGCGTTTTCTTTGAAGTTCTGTCCCTACAAATTTAACTATATTTTGTACTCTGTGTTCTGAAGAATAAGAAGAAAAGTTGTTTACCGACAAGGAATTTGGTTATTTCTCCAAAAGTTAAAATGCCTAGCCCAAAACGTACTAAATCTGCTACAAATCTGAAAGCTTTGAAGAGGTGGTTTTCAGATGCTAAGACAAGTTCAGAAGTTTCTCAAAACACTAACTTCTGAGGTGTGCAAACTGCAGCTGAAGAATGCAATACTTTTTCTCGTTTGGATGAAAAATATACCGGTATATCCAGATCTCCAAATATATGTCATTATTGATAAAATGTAATAACAAATCTTTTATGTAATACTTGCAAAAATGCTTCTTTTGCGAGTAAATTCTAAAGACGGATTTTGTGAATATATTCAGGCTCTAAAAATTATGGAAAAAAAAGAGTATGAATATTTGTGTACATGTTGTTTATTATATAGTATAGAACTGCGCATGAAATAAACTCTAAAATGTGTGTGTAATTTTTTTAAAAATTGTTAAGATAATGTTTTATGAAATATTGACCTTTTTGTTTATATATTCATTATACAAGTATATTCTTTTATTCTTGTAAATTTTTTAAAAAATTTGTGGTAAGTGCTTGAAACAAATCAATTAACATTACATAAAAGTTTCAGATTATTGGAGTGAATTTTTATCATGCTATTTGGCTAGAAATGAAAACTTTAAACTCATTTTTCTCCATGCTAGAATTTTTGCACATTCACCGTTATTCAAAAACCCCAAGGCTTTTTGATAATTGAAGTAAGGGTTCGAAAACTTTTATACATGTTCTGAAATGTATGTTTGTAAACTGTGCATTGAATTAGCTCTAACATGTTTAGTACTTTTTCTCTAAAAAATTTCAAATCAAAATTAATGTTTTTCGAGAATTTTTGTAAGTTAACTATAAAAAATTAATAAAAATTAAAAGAGCAGTAGCAGAAATAAACCCATGCACAGTTTTATGTAGTATATTATAGTACTTGGAAAAATTTTGAAAGAAAAGAAACATATTTAAAAAGTCTTAGGTTTAAAAATGTTTAAAAAATTAAAAACTTTTAAATTTTACAAACATTTTGCAACAAATTAAAATTTTTTTTGTATGAATTATTATTAAATATTAACCTTATAAAATACAATTAAAACCAAATATCAAATATTAAAAATAAAAAATTTTTTAAAGATGGTACCATATCGCCTTAATTAGTCTTTCAAAGCCAAAATGACAATAAAACTCTTATACACAAAGAATAACTGTCACCATTAAATTGAAAATTGCGATTTTTCCCTGGCGAACTTTTTCTCTTGTGCAACTGTAACAAAAACATTCATATAATAAGGAAAGGTGAAATGAATTCAAGGAATAAAATCCCGCCTTCAACACGGCTTCCTGATGGTGGTGACATCCAGAAGCATCGATTATTTCGAGGGTAATAAGAAAGCGATTGGAAAGGGTCTTCGATTTATCACATGCGAGGACAGAAACTACTTTCAGAACTTTGGCACTCAGCAGGTGGAATCCGAGCTATAAATCAATCGTCCTTCTTTTCTTTCTACTCTCTCTTTGCCTCTTCTGTGTATAATTAGAGAAGAATATTTCCATAATGTCCTCTTGGCTTTCTTGAGCGCTTCTGAACAGCTTTTTTTGTTCCTCTTAGAGAGCACCAGCAGATGCAAATGTAGATCTACAATGTGACCTTAATGACTCCGAAGAAGTCTCGTTTGTTGCAGATGCTTTCTTTTTTCAGAGCTCTTTAGTCTGAATTAAGTTTGACTTTTGAGGACCACTTGCACCCCAGAGTGTTTATTTTCACTCATTGCTTTCTTTCTGAAATATGTTCCCCAACTCTAAAAATTGTTTGCACTTGCTTTGTGAATTTAATTAAAACGGCATTTGAGATCATACACAATACCCCCAAAATAACAAATATATAAAAAAGTATAATTTTAGATTTTTCGCCTGCACATGAAATAGAGATGCTCGTATGCATATTTTATGTATGATATCTAATTAGTTTTGAAAATACTCAGAGCGTTGTTAATTTCAAAACTTATACTTTATGAATTTTAAATGCATTTTTCTGACTTATTTATCATGCAAAAGTTTATATTTCCTAAATTTTTTTCCAAGCTAGAGTTTAAAACTAAACTTTTTTATATAGATAATTATATATAAATACACTAAAGTTGGCTTGGAATTAGATCTAAAAGGTGTAGGGTTGGTTTTTATTCAATGTGTCAGCATTAAAACATTTAGAATTCTAATTGTTTTGGGTGTTAAGCTACAAAATAATTATTAAAATTCAAACTAAGAGTCATGTTTTTATTTTTCATTCTAGGTTTAATAATTCACAGGTTATAAAAGTTCAAAAGTTGTTATTTCAAAAATGAGTACTTTTTTCAAAGGTATCAATCATTTTGTTAAAAATAACTCTTTAAAAAAGCCTACGTTTTTTAGAATTAGTTTGATAATATAAACATGAAAAATCTTCAATTACTTTCTATTACTGTCTCAAAAACATTTTCGAGATAAGGGGCAAAATATATCTCATTACCTAAAAATATTTTTAATAGTTAAATAAAATATAATAGAAGAATGGTTCACCCCTAAAACTTTATAAATGCACTAATTCCAAATATTCTTTCGAAATATATTCCTAAATTATTCATTAAAATCATTTTAAAATGTACCTTTCACGATAAAAATAAATTAAGTTAGCTTACTATCAGCTTCAATGTTCATCTTCGTAATAAGTCTTGAGTTCAGTTAAAAATAAATGTCCGTTGTTTTGCTGAGTATCTAAATATTTTTAACTATTAGTTGGATACAATATAGTTCGTACTTATTTCCAATTTGTATCATGGGCAAAACTTAGTTTTAAAAAAATAATTTTCTTTCTGCACGGGAATGGCAAAGTGTGTCCAACATAACATGAATGTTCAGGAATTGCATCTAATATTAACCTGAAATTAAGTGTTCTGAAACAATTTTATGATTTGTAAGAAAATTAATTTCGTTACATTATTCCAAACGGATCGGTGGATTAGAGGTAGCCTGCCCGTTTCTTAAGCTCATAAGCCAGGTCGATCCCGGCTGAAGTCTATATATTTTTTGGATGCGAAAATCATAGGCATGTATGTCCTATAATTATGTGGCGCGTAAAGGATTCAATGAGCATAAATTTGGCTCTTGTTCTCAATGCAAAATTAAATCTCGGCAATATTTGGCATCCGACGAGAGCCTGAATTAAACTTAATTCAAGCGTCACAATTTGGTAGTGAAAGTCGCTCTTAGATGGTGCCACCATGAAATAGCTGTCACATTTGGAAACGTTCCGTATCTGCACAGGCTTAGTTGTCAATTTGTTCCTAGTTAGAAAAAGAGAACATTACTCTATACTCTTTAGAGTTTTAGGTTACTATAATGCACTGAGTTACAACTGTACATTTTTTACAAAATAAATCGGGTAAACGCATTAATTCGCACTTTAATACGTATTAAGTTTACAGTTACAACAATTTACGGAAAATTTATACATTAATATGGCCATAATTATTGATACAAAAACTGTTATTACCATATAATCCGGCGTATAACGCGCACCTATACTATCAAGCTGCATTTTTCCAATTTTAAGATATATTCGCCCTATAACGCACACCCTTTGTTTTACTAAGGAATCCGCAATGTATGTTAGCATTGCTGTTATGTTTTAAAGTCATTTGTTTGAGATATTACCCCAGGATTTTTAAAAAATAGTATATTTCTAGGAAAACAACCCTTTGAAGTTCATAAGGTATGACATTTTCTTTAAATAAACAGTATTTCGATCTATGTAGAAAAGTCTAAGGTTTTTTCATGCATATCTCTTTTTTTTTTATTTTTGAAGCTATCGTTTTTATACCCGGCGTATAACGTGCACCCATAAATTTCTATCTTATTTTTTGTGTTAAAAGGGAGCGTTATACGCCGGATTTTAAGGTACTTAAATTAGATGAGTGAGGGAGTGAATCAATTATATTAACGTCACACTGTAAAGCAACACGGGGAAGGACTTCGTAATTCTGAAACTCGATCAAATGACAAGGACAACACCTGTGTGAGCTGGTACCTCCCTCTCCAAACTACCACACCAGACCCATGGAAGGACTAGAGCTCGATAGATTTAACATGCATCGGTCCGCTCTACAAGGCTGCATAAATGAGATGGCATAAGATACATTAGTTATATAACTATTATTAAATAATCATTCCTATCTTCCATCTCTCATGTTCCAAACGTCAAGGAAGAGATCATGCTACACTCTAGGAGTGAACCATTTTTATATTTATGTAGAATTTTTCAGATGCGTTCTTTAACTGTAACTGTGAGCAAATTTTAATATAATACAAACCAAGGATTTTCTAATTTCATATCCAAAAATACATCCCTTTTAAACACACAGCAGCTGATCGAGCTCATAAATTTTTTGAGGTTGGTTATTTAATTTTATTTTGTAACATAGAGATTAGGAATTACATTGTCAACTAATTTTTTAGAAAGTATTTCGCCTTTTTTTTCATTGAATCAAACAGTTCGCCGAACTGTTGTCATTCATAAGATCTCAACAGCTATAGAAATAAATCTTAATGAATACTTACAAAATAAAACAATTTTGAAGCTGTTGATTTATTTGTCTTATTAAAAGCTTCATTTTGATTTTCTTTTAAGGTACTGTTTCCAGAAAAAATAAGAAACTTCAGGAGCTGATATATACAGATTTAAAAAAAAAAAAACCCTGAACGTAAATTCCTATGATTTATTATCAGGAGCATTCAGCTTCACTATAATCAGGGATATTAATTACTGAAAAAAAATAATTAGTATTGAAAAGATAAATTTTAAAATTCGAGGATCTCTGTTTTATAACGAGAATTATATAAAAACACGCAATATTTGTATTTTTATATATCTCTACAAAAAAGAGAAATGTGACTCACGCATGTATCCACTCATTCACTCACTCATCCCGAGATATCCGGAACTGTTAGACATACAGACTTGAAATTTCCTGGGCAAATTTCTTTTGTTAAGTACAGATCCACTAAAAATGGGTTTTGCAGAAAACAACTTCCAAGAGGAGTTTTTAGGAATGTTAAAGACAAAAATTCCCGTCTAGATCTTAAGACTTGAAATTTGGCTGACTTGTTTCTTTTATTGACTAAAGATCCGCTAAAAATAAATTTCCTGTAATGGACTTCCAAGAAAGGGGGGATGCGGGGGCATTATAGATTAAAAAGACCCCTTTTTGATCTTTTGGACCTTCATACCTGATAGGAATACTCGTATTTCTTTTGTTGTCTAGAGATGTACTAAGAACTGATATTGCGGAAATCAACCGCGGGGGCAGGGGGTTGTGGAAATTTAGAGATAAAATTTCCCATTCTTTAACTATTAAACCTTCAGACTTTAAATTTTTCAAGCATGTTTCTTTCGTAGAATAGAGTTTCGCTTAGAACAGTTTCTGTGCTCATTAATTCTTAAGATAGAGTTGAGGATAAAGGCGTAAGAAATAAATTTTAGAAATTCAAGCGCTGCCCTTTTTAAATCAAGAGATGAGGATTGTAAAAATGTTTTTAAATACAATCGTGAGAGCTTAGTGCTTGAGTTTAGATGTTAATAACTTTAAAAAAGCAATATATTGTCATAGAATATCATGAAATATACACAGAGAAGCGGGTGGATAACGGTTAGTATGAATATATTCAGACTAATTTCAAAATAATAATAATAATATAATTCTTTAACATTATTTCCAAAACAAAAATAATTAATCAGTGTCAATACAGAAACGAGAAAGGCTCTAAAAATGCTTTTCGTTTCGTGTACATGAACTCCATCTTGATGCTCTACAACTATGACTGTTTTCTCAATTGGAAGAAAGTGAATCAAATAACTTCATTTGGCAGCAAGATGATGCACCTCCTCACTGGCCTCTCTCAGTACACGATTAGTTAAATATCACTGTACCCAACCAATGTATTGGCCGCAAAAGAGCCTCCCGAAAAGCTTGAAAA